>PIJE02000101.1:0-220000 GCA_002895965.2 Coryphaenoides rupestris | reverse complement strand
CGCACACACGCACACGCACACACACACACACACACACACACACACACACACACACAGGCAACTAAGCAACCATAGAATCATTGAGAAGGTGGATCAATAGGAAGCAGTTCCGGTCCAGTGGGCTGTCTGTGTGCTGCAGGCCTACCGAGAGGACGAACCGGCGGGGTCCCCTTCCGGGTTCTCCGGAGCCGGGCAGCAGAACTGATGGAGCACCGTCTGGCTCCTACAGAGAGAAGGAGGACCAGGCGTCAGGGAGGGCGGGTAGAGAGAGCAGAGAGAAAGCACAGTGAGTCGGACCCAACGGTATTCATGCCACGCGTCATTATGTAATGGATGTTGGGCTATATATCTCCTCGCCTTGCCCCTATCCATGCTGTGGCTTTCAGTTTGTCCCTGATTGATTCAGGAGCCATGAATTTAATCGACTTGCTACTTTGTCCTTGGGAAAAAAAATGCAAGGTCGCACAACGCAAATGAAAAGTCGCTTATATTCTGCCAGTATGCACTATGCAGTATTAGTACATGATGATGATGTGTGTGCGTGTGTGTGTGTGTTTGTCTTTGTGTGTGTGTCTGTGTGTGTGTGTGTGTGTGTGTATATCTGTGTGTGTGTGTGTGTGTGTGTGTGTGTGTGTGTGTGTGTGTGTGTATCTTGTGTGTGTGTGTGTGTGTGTGTGTGTGTGTGTGTGTGTGTGTGTGTGTCGTCTATATCAAGAACTCTATTAAAACTCTGCCATGGCCCACTGCTGCATCGGAATACATTAGAGTACATTATAATACATTAGAGGATTTAAGAGCACAGAGGGGATATACTGTAAATGCAACCGGACAGCACAGATAATGACATGGGTGTTTTACACACACTCACTTCTCCCACACACACACATAAACATAAGTGCAAAGGTCTGCACACAACATAGAGAACACATGCAAGTAACACATACTGTATACTCTCTCTCTCTCTCTCTCTCTCTCTCTCTCTCTCTCTCTCTCTCTCTCTCTCCCTCTCTCTCTCCTCTCTCTCTCTCTCTCTCTCTCTCTCTGACTCTATCTCTCTCTCTCTCTCTCTCTCTCTCTCTCTCTCTCTCTCTCTCTCTCTCTCTCTCTCTCTCTCTCTCTCTCTCTCGTTGCACCTATGACATCACAGCTAGAGGGAGGCAAACATCTGTCGGCTCAAATCACTCAGACCTAGTCAAACATAACAATACATTCAGGTGCATGTACACACACACACGCGCGCACAAACGCACACACACACACACACACACACACACACACACACACACACACACACACACACACACAGCACACGCGCACACACACACAGGCATACACACACACTCACGCATCAATTACGCATCAAGAAACACCTGCATATATATAGACACACACAGGCCACACAGGTTACACACATGCAGGTGTGAGCGAGGCTCGGGCTCAGAGGGAGGACGGTGGCTGGCAGGGGTGGATGTGTATTTGGGTGGATCCCAGCAGTAAGCTAATACAATGCACCTGGCACTGCAGGTGCTAATGCCTTATGCACAGAAACGCGTGCGCATGCACATGCATGCTTAAACACACACACACACACACACACATACACACACACAAATGCGCACACAGCACGCCATTCGATATTGGGTAATTGCTGTTGTACTGCTCTGCTGTCTCATTGATAATGGGTTTCTGCACCATTCTCCTGTGGGTAGCTGGATGCACACACACACACACACACACACACACACACACACTTGTGCACATACGCACATACACACACACATGTACACACGCACCACACGCACACGCACACACACCACACACACACACACACACACACACACACACACACACAGGCAACTAAGCAACCATAGAATCATTGAGAAGGTGGATCAATAGGGAAGCAGTTCCGGTCCAGTGGGCTGTCTGTGTGCTGCAGGCCTACCGAGAGGACGAAACCGGCGGGGTCCCCTTCCGGGTTCTCCGGAGCCGGGCAGCAGAACTGATGGAGCACCGTCTGGCTCCTACAGAGAGGAAGGAGGACCAGGCGTCAGGGAGGGCGGGTAGAGAGAGCAGAGAGAAAGCACAGTGAGTCGGACCCAACGGTATTCATGCCACGCGTCATTATGTAATGGATGTTGGGCTATATATCTCCTCGCCTTGCCCTATCCATGCTGTGGCTTTCAGTTTGTCCCTGATTGATTCAGGAGCCATGAATTTAATCGACTTGCTACTTTGTCCTTGGGAAAAAAAATGCAAGGTCGCACAACGCAAATGAAAAGTCGCTTATATTCTGCCAGTATGCACTATGCAGTATTAGTACATGATGATGATGTGTGTGCGTGTGTGTGTGTGTTTGTCTTTGTGTCTGTGTCTTTGTGTGTGTCTTTGTGTTTGTGTGTGTGTGTGTGTGTGTGTGTGTGTGTGTGTGTGTGTGTGTGTGTGTGTGTGTGTGTGTGTGTGTGTGTGTGTGTGTGTGTGTGTGTGTGTGTGTGTGTGTGTGTGTGTGTGTGTGTGTGTGTGTCTGTGTGTGTCTGTGTGTGTGTGTGTGCATGAAGGCTACTCTAATCGAAGGAGCTCAGAGTTCATCTATCAGCCTGATCTACTCAGACAGATGGTGACAGTGTAGCATAGTGCCCTCTCTCTCTCTCTCTCAACGTTAGCTTACTTATGCAGCACAAAACGGCATCCAGCATCATATTATAAGAACAGAAACAAGTAGACATCTATATCTCGCTCTCTCTATATCTATCTATCTATCTATCTACGTATATATACAGTATAACTATATATATATATATCTATATACATATTACCAGTCAACAATTGCACATACTCCCCCTTTCAGATCAAGCTAAAATGCACAACTAAAAACAGTAAACAACAACATTGTAGTGTACCTACGATGTAAAGCTGCATTCTGA
Source organism: Coryphaenoides rupestris (assembly GCA_002895965.2). Lineage (NCBI taxonomy): Eukaryota > Metazoa > Chordata > Actinopteri > Gadiformes > Macrouridae > Coryphaenoides > Coryphaenoides rupestris. The sequence goes on along the minus strand of PIJE02000101.1, from coordinate 217,079 downwards.
AGCCATTACTTTTACTGAAACGTATTTGTCACTGCAGCCTCCTTTTTGAAGATTTGAGATTCTGTCTCACCACAGCTCTTTGAAATAATAACCAAGAGGATCCATTCTTATCATTATCATTTATGCATCATTATATGCATCATACTAATTAAACGATAACTGGAGAAATATTATGGCTGCGGTGAAAAAGTGACGCAGTTCATGTGCAAAAACATTTGGAATGCAGGGGTGGGGAAATGTATTGTAAAAGTGGGAGGGGAGCAGCTTTTGTTCATGTGTATGTACCTGTTTTTTTCTTGTATAGTTGTGTAGGCCTATACTTGAAATGAGGATTTGTGGTTTTGAAATTTTCTTGTTTATGTATGGTTATTCTTTAATAACTCCTCAATAAATCCCCATCTTATGCCTCAGGCAAATCATGTTATATTAGCCTAATTGTTAGCTTAGATCTGAAAGGTTGCCTTGAACTGTTGTGTCAAGGCCCCCTCTGTAAGCCCATGTCATGTTCCACTGCTCGTCGCTACATCTGATCGATGGGACATGAACTCTGCATTCCGCCACTTCAGGCGGCAGCATTGTGATCTGCTTCTAACAAGTCATACAAAAGTAAAAGGTGAATATTTTAACACTACACACATGCAGCTTCCATCTCCTAACACTCTCCATCGCTAACCGACACAACACACTGCACCACTACGGGACCACCACCCGAACACCACTCGAACACCATGTGACAACCACCCTACCACTACCCAAACACAGCACGACCCTACCACCAGAACACCACCAAAACACCACCAAAACACCACCAGAACACCACCAGAATACCACCAGAATACCACCAAAACACCACCAAAACACCACCAGAACACCACCAGAACACCACCAAAACATCACCAGAACACCACCGACCACCACAACCGCCTCACATTTCCTGGACAACAGCCCCAGTTCGTAAAAATGTTGTGTATTGTGAGGTGGTGTGTGTGTGTGTGTGTGTGTCTGAAGCTGTGTGTGTGTGTGTGTGTGTGTTGTTGGTGTGTGTGTGTGTGTGTGTGTGTGTGTGTGTGTGTGTGTGTGTGTGTGTGTTGTTGTGTGTGTGTGTGTGTGTGTGTATGTGTGTGTGTGTGTGTGTGTGTGTTTGTGTGTGTGTGTGTGTGTGTGTGTGTGTGTGGGTGTGGGGGGGGGTGTATGTGTATGTGTGTGTGGGTGTGGGTGCACTTTGTGCCTCAAACCGGCTTTCTCATTTAGTCTCCCTCGCTTTTCAAAGCTCTCTCTCTCTCTCTCTCTCTCTCTCTCTCTCTCTCTCTCTCTCTCTCTCTCTCTTCTCTCTCTCTCTCTCTCTCTCTCTCTCTCTCTCTCTCTCTCTCTCTCTCTCTCTCTCTATCTTCTCTCTCTCTCTCTCTCTCTCTCTCTCTCTCTCTCTCTCTCTCCTCTAGCTGCATCCTCGCCTCTCCTCAAGTATCTTCTACAAGGCACCTCCTAGGGCTCCATCAAAGACACAAACTACCTCCTTCTCGCCTCTCTTTTATTTGTCTCTCTCTCTTACACTCTCCCTCACACTCTCTCTTTCACTCTCCTCCACCCTGTCTCTTCTGGTCTCTCTCTCTCTCTCTCTCTCTCTCTCTCTCTCTCTCTCTCTCGTGTGTGCATGAAGGCTACTCTAATCGAAGGAGCTCAGAGTTCATCTATCAGCCTGATCTACTCAGACAGATGGTGACAGTGTAGCATAGTGCCCTCTCTCTCTCTCTCTCAACGTTAGCTTACTTATGCAGCACAAAACGGCATCCAGCATCATATTATAAGAACAGAAACAAGTAGACATCTATATCTCGCTCTCTCTATATCTATCTATCTATCTATCTACGTATATATACAGTATAACTATATATATATATATCTATATACATATTACCAGTCAACAATTGCACATACTCCCCCTTTCAGATCAAGCTAAAATGCACAACTAAAAACAGTAAACAACAACATTGTAGTGTACCTACGATGTAAAGCTGCATTCTGAAGCCATTACTTTTACTGAAACGTATTTGTCACTGCAGCCTCCTTTTTGAAGATTTGAGATTCTGTCTCACCACAGCTCTTTGAAATAATAACCAAGAGGATCCATTCTTATCATTATCATTTATGCATCATTATATGCATCATACTAATTAAACGATAACTGGAGAAATATTATGGCTCTCTCTCTCTCTCTCTCTCTCTCTCTCTCTCTCTCTCTCTCTCTCTCTCTCTCTCTCTCTCTCTCTCTCTCCCTGTTCTGCCCTCCTCTCCTGAGAATGGCTGATTACAGCTCGCTCCATGGGCTAAGTGGGGCAGATAGGAGACTCAGCTGGAGAGAGAGACGGAGAGAGAGGGGGAATCAGGAGAGGGGGAGGGCTATTCCACCACCACTACCGCCACTCACAAAATCGGCGCACTGTGTGTGTGTGTGATTTATTTAAAGCCATTGTCTTATTAGGAAGATCTGAATGATTTATTATAAAGCACATGTAGACATGACAGGAGGTTCCAGCTTCACTGTGACTTCTCCACAATTCATCCAGGTTCTCCTATTTCAACACAGCAGCATGCGTAGAACTAAACTATCCACCCCAAAAACATCCCTTCAGAGAATGTGTCAGCTCATTGGCTCCGCATATACGGAGGGAGAACAGGTCAAACCAATTTGACATCCACACCTTCTTCTCATGCCGAGTGACATTTCAACGTCACACCGGTTACTGAAGGAATTACACCTGCTATTTCTCTCAATCCACATATACCCTGTCTCACACAGGGTTCTACATCCCGTACCATGTCTCATACAGGGTTCTACATAGAGTAACATGTCCCATATAGGGTTCCACATAGAGTACCATGTCTTATACAGGGTTCCACATAGAGTACCATGTCTGATACAGGGTTCGACATAGAGTGCCATGTCTCATACAGGGTTCCACAAAGAGTACCATGTCCCATATAGGGTTCCACATAGAGTACCATGTCTTATACAGGGTTCCACATAGAGTACCATGTCTGATACAGGGTTCGACATAGAGTACCATGTCTAATACAGGGTTCCACATACCATTGATGCTTTTCCATTGCACAGTACCAGCTCGACTCACTTAGCCTCAACTTGACTCGACTTGACTCGCTTTGGTACCTGCTCCTGTTCAACTACAGATTTGGTACCTCCTTTACCTCCATGTAGCATGATGTGACAGCGACCCTGCTATTTAGCTGGCTGTTTGTCACAAAAATCAGAAAAACAAACAAAATTCAACTATTCATTCAACTATTTACAAATTTAGGATTATGTCCGTCGATTCAATTCTCATGGAGTTTAACTTGTTAATCATGTGTCAAATAGTGTAGTGAATGGCAGTTCAGATGAGGGGGACATAACAAGTGTGTGTGTGTCTCGGTGTGCATTCGGGGCGTTCAAATACAGATGCTAGTTTATGAGGTGATTTGTGCATAACTGAAATAAACTAACCGGCATGTTATCAAAAACAACCTAATGCAGTGCAAGTTTAAAGATCAATACATACAGCAGATGGTGTCATGGCGACAATTGTTCTATGAATGTAGTTTAGTACCACTAAACTAGCTATTAATTACCTCCACCCATAGATTAATATCTCTTCATTTTTTAAGGTGTTTTTATTATAATTGATTATTCAACATTAACACGCTGTTTTGACAACCCCAGTTTGCGCATCAGCTTTTGGTACCACCTCAGCTCGCTTGGAACCTCGATGGAGCAGGTACTAAAAAAGCAGGAGGGACCAGGTAAAAGGTACCAGTTTTTGCCTAGTGGAAAAGCGCCCTTTAAATCGAGTCAAGTTGAGCTAGTACTATGTCCTATACAGGGTTCCACATAGGGTACCATGCTTCATACAGGGTTCCACATAGAGTACCATGTCTGGGTTCCACATATCATGCCCCATACAGGGTTCCACATAGAGTACCATGTCTCATACAGAGTTCCACATAGGGTACCATGTCTCATACAGAGTTCTACATAGGGTACCATGTTTCATACAGAGTTCCACATAGGGTACCATGTCTCATACAGAGTTCCACATAGGGTACCATGTCTCATACAGAGTTCCACATAGGGTACCATGTCTCATACAGAGTTCCACATAGGGTACCATGTCTCATACAGAGTTCCACATAGGGTACCATGTCTCATACAGAGTTCCACATAGGGTACCATGTCTCATACAGAGTTCCACATAGGGTACCATGTCTCATACAGAGTTCCACATAGGGTACCATGTCTCATGTCTCATATTTCTTTGTCTTTTTTTCTTTCTTCTCGACTGTATTAAGTAAATCCTCTACCTGCTGGTAAACTGCATGCAAATTAGGAAGCATAAATAAGACTAATTTCTAATATGAAGTAGTGACCGCAAACTGAAGCACACTTTTTGTTTAGGTCAGACACCAAACAGCACATACACACATGCACACACACAACGGTGTGACAGGGGATAATTTGCATGGTGGGATGTTAACCTGATCCCGTGTTTCCCTGATCTATATTTCCCCTGCTCTCCTCAGCAGGAGGGTGGTCCTTCAGGGACCAATCAGGACACCTGCTGGGGTACAACTTATGAACAGAAAACACACACACACACACACACACACACACACACACACACACACACACACACACACACACACACTGCACACACACACACACGCACTCTACACAGAGCACACCAGCTAATCTTAATGAGAAGAAGCATACCACAGATAACCATATACTATATGTATACAGTATGTGTGTGTGTGTGTCTGTGTGTGTGTGTGTGTCTGTGTGTGTGTGAGAGAGTGAGTGTATGTGTGTGTGTGTGTGTGTGTGTGTGTGTGTGTGTGTGCATCCTACCTGTGCTATATATATTGCATTTGTTTAGATATACATGTGATGTACTGTATATCTAAACCAATGCTAGATATACACATACTGTGTGCGTGTGTGCATGCACGTGTGTGACAGAGAAATAGAGAGAGAAAGAGAGAGAGAGAGAGAGAGAGAGAGAGAGAGAGAGAGAGAGAGAGAGAGAGAGAGCGAGAGAGAGCATGTATGTGCCTTTAATCCTGTGCTCCTTTAATCCTACATTGTAAAGCATCAGAAGCCGCAGCAATTAACAGGGAATCCAGCACCATGGACAACGACTCTGCGGCTCTCAACCGTCTCTCGTCTGCCTTTGGCGGCTCGTTGATTTGAGCTCCTATAGCTCGCTGGCGTAATAGGCTACACAGCTGTTTGTTATGTAATCCTCGTGCCTCGTTCATCATTTCAACAACCCGCCTCTTACAACCCAAGCAGTAGCAGACTCCATCCACGACCGCGTCTTCATACGAATAATGTCTGATTTTGAAATGTTTTTAAGATGCACCATTAAGATACTTACTCAGATTTCCTGGTCAGTGCCAGGGTGGTCGTAGTCGTGTTCAACGGCACCAGAGAGCGGCACGTAGGGCTCTCTCGACCGTCTTCGTGGTCACTTCCACTCGGGGAGAAGGCGGAGGAGGAGGACGTGTTGGCGGGAACCAGCTGCATGTCCCCTCCGTCGGTCGGCGGCGGCGGAGGCGGAGGAGGAGGGGGGAAGGGGGGAGGGGGAGGTCGGACTGATTCTTGTTGTGTTTCGACCCGTGTTGGTGGCGACGCGGTCTCGGGCTGCTGCGGGGGAGCGGGGTCGTCGGGGGGCTGCTGCTGCTGCTGCTGCTGCTGCTGCTGCTGCTGCTGGTGGTGCTGCTGCTGGTGCTGCTGGTGGTGGTGGTGGTGAAGGTGAAGGTAACCGGGGTCAGGGGGAGGAAGAGGAGGATGATGATGGTGGTGGTGAGGGTGATGGTAATGTCCCCTGGCGTCCCGCAGGTGGCCGGTTTCTCGCCCGTCAGCGTCGTCCACGCGCCGGTCCAGCTCCTCGATGCGCGCGCGCTGCGTCTGGATGAGGCTCTGCTGGTTCTGCACGATGGTGGGTGAGCTCGCGCAGGTACAGGATCGCCTGCACGGGGTTCTCCAGCAGGCTCGAGCTCGCCATCACACCACCGAGAAGAAGAAGAAGAAGAAGAAGAGGCGGGGGGGGAAAGCAGGTCACCGTGTGCAGACGATGGCGAAATAATATCAATTAAATGGGTTTACGGATGGAAAGTTGAGACGCCTTTCTTTCGCACCCGGCAGCCCCCAAATGAATGATTGTGCTCGGTTCTGAACGAGGCGAACCGACCGAGCATCCGGTTGTCCGGCCGCCCCCCCCCTCCCTCTCGCTCTCTCTCTCTCTCTCTCTCTCTCTCTCTCTCTCCCCCCCCTCTCTCTCGCTCTCTCTCTCTCTCTCTCTCTCTCTCTCTCTCTCTATCTACCTCCTAGATATCCAGATGTGACAGTCAGGAGGGTGCGGTGGAGAACTACTGCGTCACTACGCACCGACGTGCGCGCACAGACAGAGTCGCGTCTGCGCGGGCACGCACACGTGCCAATCATATTATAGGCTATAGATAAATCAGCTCCAAAAATATGGATCATATTACATTACATTCATACACTGCAGGATTCGGGCGAATGACCGTATCGGCTATGTTGTATGGATACGATATGTTGAGCAACTTGCAGCTTTTTACATCGTGTATATTTTCACATAACATCACGTATTTAGATACACCCCACCCATACCTACAGCTCACGATAGCTGAGACTGATAAATGCCTTTTACATCTTTCCTTATCACACACACACACTCCAACACGAGTAACCGTTCCGAAAGGACACAAAACTCAAATTATAGGCCTACCTTAGACCTACATGAACGCAATGTTTTATCTAATACCTAAAGTATTCTTATAATGAATTATTATCATAATAATAATAATAATAATAATAATAATAATAATAACAACAACAATGATTACTATGATCATTATAGTAAGAATTATGATTAGTAGTAGGCCTAGTAGTTATTATTATTATTTATGAGTTCTCGCCATAGATCGCGCAAAGCAATTCTAGCACCACGTGACGCATCAGGGAGGCGATGACGTCATGATTTACCCGAGGTCACGTGACCATAGATGCCGGAAGTAGGTGGTTTGTGAGTTGGAGAGTTGCTGTGCTTTTCAAGCTCGGGGGGTAGCGTTCATATTTCTATTGGATATTCGTCGAGTTCAATGGTCAGGTAAGATTTTCTAACGTGTCAGGATTCCTTCATCAGAGCAAGGGACGTGTTGTCGGCTGTGTTGAGGCGTTTGCTCATGAGTTGCACAGTTTGGCAAGAGAGGCTGAACAGCTGAATAGCATACAGCTCTATGCATACAACCACTAATTGTGGTTACTATATTTTATTTAAAGGCAAATGGAGATGCTTTTTACTCCAAGCTCTGCAAACAATCTGTGTCGCTCGGTCTTAACCTCAGCAACACGTCCTCTCACGTGTGTCATGTGACATGTGACAGTCAGATGAGGTCCGAGTGCTTGAATGATCTGCACATAATCCACCCGCACCCAGCTTTGATCACTGCGCTGGTGCTGTTGAACAGAACTCTTCTCAGTGTTTACTCACCCTTTACAAGCTGCTTATTGTAGCCCACTTGACAAGCGAACGTTGTTCCTGACAATGCATTTAGGGCTGTGGGCGGAGTTGTTCTGCTATGATGGAGATGTTCTGAGTCGTCTACTGTGTTGCTGTTGTTGTTGTTGTTGTTGTGTATGTCAAGGATGACCCAGAAGCCCTGCCTGGAGGGGCAGGTGTACTCCGTGCCTCTGATCCAACCAGACCTGAGAAGAGAAGAGGCCATTCACCAGATAGTAGATGCACTACACTACCTAGAGACCATCTCTGCAGACATCTTCAACAGGCAAGACTCTCACACACACACACACACACACACACACACACACACACACACACACACACACACAGACGCTTTTATATTCAGGTGCTGGAGTTTGCTTTTGTCGGTTGTAATGTATGATTTCATTTCAAATATAGTTCTTGTTATTTCAAAGGTTGACTGTAATATGACATAATGAACATAACATAAGTACCACATAGAATTAGGGATGCACCGATACCACTTTTTTTCAGACCGAGTACAAGTACAAGTACTTACATTTGGGTACTTGCCGATACCGAATACCGATACCGAGTACTTAATAAAACCATTACAGTTCTAATGACTTTGAAAACAGATCAGATGTTCCTCACTTTCTGACTGTGAACAAATTAAACAAATATAACGGCACTGCCACACATTTCAATGAAATGTAACCTAAACCATCCAACATACGTCAGTCGGATACTCGGTACCAAGGACGTGTTGTTGTTGAGGACATTGGTGGACATCACAGATATTGCGCCAAGGATGCGCAATGACGCTCCCGTGAGGCGCGGGGCTCAGAGTCAGCGTCTCTGGGGGGGGGGGGGGGGCGGGGGTGCTCCGTTAATTCGCCGTTCTGATGGGGGGGTGCGCTGTTAATTCGAGGTTCTGATGGGGGGGGGGGGGTGCGCTGTTAATTCGCCGTTCTGATGGGGGGGGGTGTGCTGTTAATTCGCGGTTCTGATGGGGGGGGTGCGCTGTTAATTCGCCGTTCTGATGGGGGGGTGCGCTGTTAATTCGCGGTTCTGATGGGGGGGGTGCGCTGTTAATTCGCGGTTCTGATGGGGGGTGCGCTGTTAATTCGCGGTTCTGATGGGGGGTGCGCTGTTAATTCGCGGTTCTGATGGGGGGGTGCGCTGTTAATTCGCCGTTCTGATGGGGGGGGGGGGTGCGCTGTTAATTCGCCGTTCTGATGGGGGGGGTGCGCTGTTAATTCGCCGTTCTGATGGGGGGGGGGGTGCGCTGTTAATTCGCGGTTCTGATGGGGGGGTGCGCTGTTAATTCGCCGTTCTGATGGGGGGGTGCGCTGTTAATTCGCCGTTCTGATGGGGGGGGTGCGCTGTTAATTCTCGGTTCTGATGGGGGGGTGCTCCGTTAATTGGTGGGGACATGTCCCCAGCGTCCCCACTAAATTCTACGCCCATGCTCGGTACCAGGCTCAGTTTCTATTAAACATCCATAAACGCCAACTCGGTCTCATCTCTTTATTTCAATATTCCTTGGCTAAGAATATTACAAGGTTAACGTTGTGTTGCCAAAGTGGTATCGGTGCGGTTGTATCGGAGTAGTTTAACGAGTACGAGTACGAGTACATGAGCACAGTATCGGACCGATACCGAATACTGGTATCGGTATCGGTGCATCCCTACATAGAATAGCCCATTGTGTGTAGTGTGCTCCTACGTGTTGTTAACATGCACGTGAACGACGTGTGTGTGTGTGTGTGTGTGTGTGTGTGTGTGTGTGTGTGTGGTCACCAGAGTGTCTGAGAGCGTAGGACAGAACCGCAGGCAGCTGCAGAGCGTGACCGAGCGGATCCAGTTGGCACGGGCACGCGTCGACAAGATCAAAGGCAGCAAGAAGGCCACCAAGGTACCTCCGCATTCGACCGGCCCTCCCGCTGTGATGTACAACCTGTGCTCCAATAGCATCGTGACAATGCTGGGGAGCAGTTAATTAATTAAAGTGTGTGTGTGTGTGTGTGTGTGTGTGTGTGTGTGTGTGTGTGTGTGTGTGTGTGTGTGTGTGTGTGTGTGTGTGTGTGTGTGTGTGTGTGTGTGTGTGTGTGTGTGTGTGTGTGTGTGTGTGTGTGTGCACGCACACACAGGTATTCTCCAGCGCAAAGTACCCTGCCCCAGATCGACTTCAGGACTACACGTCCATCTTCAGCGGGGCCACAGACCCCTCCTCACAGTCACGGCCCCGCTACCGGATCCAGAACAAACTACGGGCCCTGGATGACAAGGCCCTACAGGTGAGCTGCACCTCCTCACCTGCTTGGCTTTCTGTCCACAACCAAACAGGAGCAGGTTAACTACATTAGTTTACCTGCTTTATTCATGATGTTTCCTTTTTTTCTATTATTAATTATGTTTTTTGTTTGATTTGCAGATATAAAGGCTGTTTAGATATAATATACAACACTACATTCTAATCTGTAAAAGTGCTTCAGGGTGGGATATAGGACCGTGACTGTAAATGGGTGTTGTGGGAAGGAGATGTTTGCAGTGTAAATATGTGAATACAGGGTCTTTATTTACAAATTGTGCCTGTTTGGCAAGGGGGGTGTCCTGCATTATTTATCATCACGGCCACAAAATCTTCCCTCCCTCAGCAAACGTGGCAGGAACAGTGTACTTTCTCACTGTCAGTATGTGTATGTGTGTGTGTGTGTGTGTGTGTGTGTGTCAAATGGAGGCAAATGGAAACACAGTGTTCCTTTGTGCACCAATTTATTATTGAAAGTGCCATCAAACACCGAACTGGTGTCCCCTCCTCCCCAGCCGTACTCCTGCAGTACTGCAGCTGGCTCCACCTTCTCCCCTATTTGCATTATTCAAGATTCAGTATGCCTTTATTTTTCTTGTACACGAATGCTTAAAACCTGTTCTATTCTTACCTTTATATTTATTTGTGTATTTTTCTTGTATGTGTGTGTGCGTGCGTGCGCGCATGCGTGTGTGTGTGCCTGTGTGTGTGGTCCTCTCAGGAGAAGCTGCTGTACTTCCCCGTGTGCGTGAGCAACAAGAAGCGGTCAGAGGACGAGGCGGAGGAGGGCCTGGGCGGCCTCCCCCGCAACATCTCCTCCGTCAGCTCCCTGCTGCTCTTCAACACCACGGAGAACCTGTGAGCCCCCCCACCACCACCATGTTCTGTATAAAACACTAAACACTAAAACACTTCTGGGGGTCATTTTCACCGTTCTCTGGTCATTTGAAAGCAATTTGAATGCTTGCCTCAATATTTAGATATTTGATAACCGTGTGAGCAAACCCCCCCACACCCCATAGAAGGTCATTCAAAATAATTGTATTATAATTTATTATAATTGTATTCTTCAAAATAAAAATGTTGGAACTAATTGGAAAAATACATCCCTGCTTCTCATGGCTGATATTGCCCTTCTAATAAATGTGTCGACACTCATTTTTAGAATGATGATAAATTGTTTTAAAAAAACTGGATAACAACAACACTATGCGTAGGCTGTGCAATGGTGTGTAGACCACCATTTTAATTTGGTGTGTGTGTATGCCTGCGTGCGTGCGTGTGTGTGTGTGTGTGTGTGTGTGATTCTGAAAGCTATAAAAAGTATGTTCTCCTGGATCCCCTGGCGGGGGCGGTGACAAAGACACACAACGCCCTGGAAACGGAGAAAGAGGAGAAGCCGTTCGACGCTCCGCTGTCCATCACCAAGAGAGAGCAGCTGGAGAGACAGGTACTGTGAGCAAACACACCCAGCAGCCCGTTTCCTCTGAGACAGATGCACGCTCTGGGATTATGTCACTGTTTCCGTACATTTTGTGGCTTGTTGTGTTCTCGCACAAACTCAAGTAAAATCAAGTATACTGAAGTAAAGCTGTTAGTTCCTGTTCAACAGGAACTAACAAAAGAAAGTAGTACACTACTTAGGGAACGCTATATAGTACACTATTTAGGGAACACTATCGTACAATATTTATGGAACACTATATAAGATAAGATAAAATAGAACTTTATTAATCCCTAAGGAAATTCTTGTGCCAGGTTGCATAGCAATACAATAAAACAATAGAGAAATAAACATAATAATAAAAATAAAATAACACATTTACAAATGTACAGTAAGTACACTATTGAGGGAAAACTATATATAACACACTATTTATGTACCACTATTTAGTACACTATTTATGGAACACTACATAGCACAATACTTTATGGAACACTAAGGCAGGAAATGGGGGGAATTCGGACACAAATTAATTGTGCACTGAAAATCTATTGTTTTAAATCTTGTGAGTTGCTTGAATAAACAAGCCAGCACATGTGTATGGGTATTAAGTAACACACTATATCAGTGATGAATGGTGGCTTTTAACGCAGGGCACGCTGCCCCATGCCCCCCCCCTCCCTAATGTTTAATCTAGTCTTACTGGTGCTTGAAAGTGAGGTATCCTAGCAAGTGTGTCATTTAGCTGAGTCACTAGGGGGCATTGTTGCGCTGTGTCACGTGATTCAAAGCTGAGTCAAAGATAGCTTTTCTCCCAACACACACACCCACACACCACTTTGAGTCCCCCCACCTAGCCTCAGGACCCACACATATTTATTTACCAATATTGCAGTAATTAACGATGCCTTCGTGTACAGTTAAAAACATAGAGAAAATAAAAAGCTGCAACAATTGGGGCTAAAATCAATGAAATGTTAAGTCATTGAACATGAATGAACATGAATGAACATGAATTAACATTGAAGCATGCGTTAAGTCATGGGCTTCTTTCTAAATATTAACATTTGGCATATGCTCTGAGACCCACTCCAAATGCCCTCATGACCCACTTATGGGTCACGACCCACCAGTTGAGAATCACTGATCTACGTCACTCACTGGGGTTCGCTGATTGGACGTCTGAATGGTGTTCGGAGCCTAGCTGCTGGCGTCAGTGAGAGTTTGGTCTGAACCAATCACAAGCGCGCTTTCACGAGTCTCCGCTCTGAGCTACGTTTTTAGAAATTGATTTACATTCCATTTCACATAATGCATGAAGATACACGACAATCCAAAAATAAAGAGAGCCAGACCCCCTGGCTCGCACATTGGACAACAAGGTCTGGGAGCATCCACACTGTCTTCGCATCCTGGCGAGAGTCAATAATGGCTTTCAGTAAGATGGTTGATACCGTTAGCCTTCACTAAAAACAGCCAAACATCGCTCTTCCAAGTCCCAACTCTTCACGCTTCTGGCTCCTCAGTGGTGGAATGAGCTCCCGGCTCATGTCAGGACAGCCGAGTCGCTCGCCAGCTTCCGCAAGAGACTCAAGACCCACCTGTTCAGAGTTCACCTGGACTCTACATAACCCCCCTCCTTAACAAGAGACTCAAGACCCACCTGTTCCGAGTTCACCTGGACTCTACATAACCCCCCCCCTAGCACTAACCTGCGTGTTTATACGTCTTAACATTTATTAATGGCACTTAGCATTGTTGTTCATTCTCAGATGTTGTATCATGCTTAGAATTACACGCCTGCCCAGCTACTTATGCAGGCAACTTGGCAATTATGAAACTCGTTCTATTCGTCTCGTAAATATGAATGCTCGAAAACAGCTCTATTCTTATCTTCAGGTACCACAGTGATATATTGCTGCCTCTCCTTCAACAAATGTACTCTTTGTAAGTCGCTTTGGATAAAAGCGTCTGCCAAATGCCCTAAATGTAAATGTAAATGTTAGCGTCAGGCTGCCTTGTTGTGACTCAGAACAACTATGTGAATAAAGAACCATTCTTCTAACTTGGTTCTGCTATTGCTACTTACATTTATCATTAAGGACCAAAACGCTCCTCCAATGTTTTGTCACGCCCATTATATCCTGATTCATTTCATTTGGACACGCTTCATGACCACCTTTAAGGCCCCGCCATCTCCCTTCATCAAGTGTTTTCTACATTTTCTACAAATAACTTGTCATGGATCTCGGTCTTTCCTCTGCCAACAGACGAAGGAGAGCTACTTCTATGTGCCGAATCTGGGCCAGGTGCCTGAGATCAACGTGCCATCCTACCTGCCTGACCTGCCGGGCATCGCCGATGACCTGTCGTACAGCGCAGACCTGGGGCCCGGCATCGCCCCGTCTGGCCCCACGCACAACATACCCGACCTGCCCTCTTTCCCCGGGGACCTGGACTCCAACCAACCTGGTGCCTACATATGCACACACACACACACGCACACGCATACACAGATATACATATACTGTATATATATACACACACACACATACACATTGACGATCATTTGCCTAGTGCCACTTTCATGGGTGCATGTTGGCAAATTTGCTGAATTTCTATTAATACAATTCCTGTTAGTTTTGTTTAAATACATTTATTCAGCCTGATGTGCTAAGCCATGCGAACCGAGACACTGCAGACAGGGAGCCAAAAAATGAAAAATGTCTCGTATTAAAATGGCCGCACCGATACATGTCACCGCCCCTCCTCCCTCTCTGTGTTGTGTTGGCCGGCCCGTCATGCAGATTCCTCTTCCCTTTCTTCCAGGAGCTCCGTTCCAGGCTGCGGTTCCACCTCCGCCGCCCCCTCCTCCTCCGCCACCCCCTCCCCCTCCCGAGTCTGCACCAGCCCCACCGGCTCTCCCTGGACAAGCCCCTCTCCCTCCTCCTCCTCCTCCGCCTCCTCCCCCTCCTCCTCCTCCTCTCACTTCCCAACCCACAGGCGGCGGTGCAGTGATGCAGCCCGGCTCAGGTAATGACACCGTGTCCTCGTTAGGTTCAGCACTGAAGACACTTACACACACACACACACACACACACTGCACCCAACGTTCTGTGTGCAGTGTAGACACACCGGGGCTGTTAAGCCACTAGTGGGCGACAGTGCGAGGATTTGCTCTAAAGCAAACAAAGATTATGATTGAAACACTGTGATGAAAATCGATGGCTGATTATGCCCCCCCCAAAATAAAAAAGCAAGGTCATGTTTTATTTGTTAACTAACTATAGTCTCACTGTATTCCCACTGGAAACTACCCCCATAGTAAACACCACTCCTTCGCTCCGCAGGGCCAGTGCCCGCCGCCCCCATCGCGGTGGTGCAGCAGTCCAGCGGGCGCGCCAACCTGCTGGAGTCCATCCGCAACGCCGGCGGCATCGGCAAGGCCAAGCTGCGTGACGTCAAGGACCGCAAGATGGAGAAGAGGAAACAGAAGGAGCAGGAGCAAGGTGAGCTCTGATTGCCCGGAACACAGGAAGATGCGCAGTTCGCTGAGCGCATATGCAAAGGTTTTTGTTTGTTTTTTTACATCGAAGACACAGCGTCCTCTTTACGCTGGAATTGCAACGCTAATGGTAGCTAGAGCTGGGCAATATATCAATATTTAGTCAATATCGGGATACAAAACTAGAAATTGATGGAGATTTTAATGGGATTTTGGTTGATGTTAATATCGTGATACGGCATAAGTGTTTTCTTTTCCAGGTTTTTAAAGGCTGCATTACAGTAAAGTGATATCATTGTCCTTTTCAAAACTTACCAGGCTATACTCGTTTAATTTGTAAAGTATTTAATTCACACAGGATTATACAAAGACCTTTCTTCTCCAAATGGCAGCTTCATTAAGGAGCTTGTTTGGCCGCAGTCTGGGTTTTTACTGGCTGACCTTCAACTGACAGTCAATTCTTTCCATGGCTTTCTTTTTCCCCCATTTTTAAGCAGGCTTATTTATTCATGTTTGGGGTGCTGGTTCAGGGCTGGCCTAGCACCACCACCAGGCTGGGGGTAATTATGCAGCCCACTCCAACGGGTCAGGGACGACACCGACGAGCCCCCCACTGCCTGGAAAGACAAAGAGCCAGCTAATTGTGTGTGTCTCTGTGTGTGGTGTGTCTGTGTAGCAGTGGGAGCAGCCGCCAGCGGTGGAGACTTCATGTCCGATCTTTTCAATAAGCTGTCCATGCGTCGGAAAGGCGAGTTCTACTTGAGTTCTCTCTCGTTCTCTTGTTCTCTCTCTCTCTCTCTGTGTGGACTAGCTGACGACAGCACATTCTCCCTTGCTGCCCCCCAGGTATATCCGGTAAGGGTCCGGCAGGCGGAGATTCGGCCGACACCCCTCTCGGCACCAGCGGCGCATTCGCTCGCATGTCTGACGTCATACCACCGCTTCCTGCCCCACAGCCAATCCCAGGGGACGATGAGGACTGGGAGGCGTAGCCCAAACGGACACCGGCATTCACTAACTGACTCTAACCCCTGGTCTCACGGACAATAGAATCTGAGGGTAGACAGAGATAGGTATTGTGGTTCCGGGGGGGGGGGGGGAAAGACTTAATGTCCAATATGCCTTTTCATAGAGCTGCTTATTTTGGTGTACATTGTTGTTGTTATGGTGAACAGTGCAGTGTTACATGCCATGCCAATAGAAAAACACCATTTCAAGAATGAGTGAAGGTGCAACGGAGAGTCATTGTTATACAAGTGGTATCTACCATGTATGTCGAGAATATAAGAAGTGATTTATTGAAAGGCAGTAAAACACATATTTTCCATTGAAATAAAGTGATTTTAAATATTTTATATAATTATGTAATTTTGATGTTACATTTGTCTTATACAGTTTGTCATTCAAAAAGAACACCTGTCCAGTAAAGTTGTGGCTGTACCATTGCAATGTAGGGACATAATACAATTAACTTAAAGGGGGGGAAGATTTAACATAAAAGCATACACTACAGTAATAATACAAAGAACAATATATGGGGTGGTGATCGCTGCGTCTCAAACTAAACAGCCTGCTGTTTCTTCTTCTCCATGAAGAACTATAGAGGAAGAGTGATGATTAGTTCAAATGACTGGACAACATTGGTATTGTTTTCAGAAACAATTATTCTGAACACAGTTCAGAATAATGTTCGCCGCTCACCTTTCGCACGGCAGCAAAAGCCGGGCCAAATGACGTGTGTGTGTTGGTCTGGGTTCTGATCCATTCGGGGAGTTTGGCGAGGGTAGCAGGTCGAGAATATCGTCTGTCACACAGGACGATTGATGCGTAGTCGCCACGGTGACGGATAGCTCTGCCTTTTATTTTATTTTTTTAGATAAAACATAGATCGGAGGGGAATATATATCAGCCATGGCCGATTGCACCACCTACTGACCAAATGGTAGTAATGACATTAAGTATGATTAAAGACATTGGAGTACATGAGGATGTTTTACCTATGGACTGGTTGACTGCCCTCATGCAGAGGTTTTCTATCAGGGCCTGGCCGGGACTCCTCCCCCCTGTGTGGTGCTGGGAGTACACAGACGTAATGGCTTAGTGTCAGGCCTGCAGGCAGTGGTGGAAAGTAACTAAGTACATTTACTCAAGTACATATCTGAGGTACTTGTACTTCCTTTACTACATTATACTCCACTACATCTCAGCGGCAAATACATTTATCTGACAGCCTCAGTTACTAGTTACTTTGCAGATTCAGATTAGCAATACAAAATACACATGACTTATAAACATTACATTGTATTATTATATCAATAAAGCTTTATTGGTCCCCAGGAGGGAATTAACAAGCTACCCAGCAGTATGTAATAATAAAATATATATATACATTAAAATGAGCTCCACCTTTACCTGCTGCAACATTAAAGCGATGAACACATTATGTAAATAAAAAAAAAATATGTTAATTCTGATCTAATGTCATTCATGCGTTTCCAGTGCAAAGACTTGAAACGCATTGTCAGGGGCAGGGCATAGTCTTTACCAGGTGCTTGTCCAGGTAAGCCATCTTCTCCTGAAGCTCTGGAGATTTGATGTTGGGATAGGGCATCCCCACCATCACCACACACCTGGAGACAGGACACATGAGAACACAGCAGCAGCCTCAATGTCAACCAGCAGCATCCTGGTAATGTATCTCACAGACACAGACACACACACACACACCTGCCCAGGTCATCAGAGAAGTTGATGCCCTCACTCATCTTCCCTCCAACGACAGAGAACAGCAGCGCTCCCGTGAGTCCGCCACCATCTGCGACACACCGCTACAAAACACACACACACACACACACGTCTCACTCTTCTCAAACTGTGCGTTCGATCACAGTTTGAAGTGACGGCTGTGTCTCTGGGGGAGAACAGTAGCCTTTGGTTCATTCCCCTGACATGGATGCGTACCTGAATGCAGCGGGAGAACTCCCCGAGAACCTGCTCCACCTGGCTGGCTTTCTTGGGCTCCTGGAAAATCTGAAGAGAGAATCATTTTCCTTCAAACCGATTTTGAAATGTGCGTTATTGACAACGCTCAAAGCACGTTCAATTGCAGCCATGTGCTGCAATTGAAAATTCTGCAAAAAAAGCAATTGTGGGTTTGAAAGTACATTTCCAATGATACTTTTGTCACAAGATAATAACCGTTCATCATAAACAAAACCTTTAAATAAAGGTCCCACAGCCACCCAACCCTCAGCATTAGACTAATCCCCCTGCAGGTTGTATTCAGTCTCATGGGCCAAAAGACGAACTCAACGGAGCCAATCATTGCGTTGCGTACCTTTTTCTTGGCAGCCAGACGTGCCAGCGCTCCACTGGAGTCCCAGTGGGCCACGATCCTGCGGGCGTAGTCATACGAGGGGAAGAAGCACACCACGCCACCTGGCACCACATTGCACAGGTTGAAGAGCATGCGGCCTGTCTCGTCCATCTGTCATCCAGCCGCGGGCACGCAGGGTTCAGGTGGTAGAAGAGAAGGGGGGAAAAACACATTTTGGAGAAGCAGCTACACCAACTTTCCCTGGCAATTTGTCCTGTAACGTTATTTGATTGGTTACAGGATTGGTTAAGGTAAGGGTTTGGTGTGGTTACGGTCAGGTCAGGGTTTGGTGTGGTTATGGTCAGGGTTTAGTGTGGTAATGGTCAGGGTGTGGTGTGGTTACGGTCAGAATTTGGTGTGGTTAAAGTAAGGTCAGGGTGTGGTGTGGTTACGGTCAGGTCAGGGTGTGGTGTGGTTACGGTAAGGTCAGGGTTTGGTGTGGTTACTGTCAGGTCAGGGTGTGGTGTGGTTACGGTCAGGGTTTGGTGTGGTTACGGTAAGGTCAGGGTGTGGTGTGGTTACGGTCAGGGTTTGGTGTGGTTACGGTAAGGTCAGGGTGTGGTGTGGTTACGGTCAGGGTTTGGTGTGGTTACGGTAAGGTCAGGGTGTGGTGTGGTTACGGTCAGGGTTTGGTGTGGTTACGGTAAGGTCAGGGTGTGGTTATGGTAAGGTCAGGGTTTGGTGTGGTTACGATAAGGTCAGGGTGTGGTGTGGTGTGGTTACTGTCAGGTCAGGGTTTGGTTACGGTAAGGTCATGGTGTAGTTACGGTCAGGTCAGGGTGTGGTGTGGTTACGGTCAGGTCAGGGTGTGGTGTGGTTACGGTCAGGTCAGGGTGTGGTGTGGTTACGGTCAGTTCAGGGTGTGGTGTGGTTACGGTCAGTTCAGGGTGTGGTGTGGTTACGGTCAGGTCAGGGTGTGGTGTGGTTACGGTCAGGTCAGGGTGTGGTGTGGTTACGGTCAGGTCAGGGTGTGGTGTGGTTACGGTCAGTTCAGGGTGTGGTTACGGTAAGGTCAGGGTGTGGTGTGGTTACGGTAAAGTCAGGGTATGGTGTGGTTACGGTAAGGTCAGGGTGTGGTGTGGTTACGGTAAGGTCAGGGTGTGGTGTGGTTACGGTCAGTTCAGGGTGTGGTTACGGTCAGGTCAGGGTGTGGTGTGGTTACGGTAAGGTCAGGGTGTGGTGTGGTTACGGTCAGTTCAGGGTGTGGTTACGGTCAGGTCAGGGTGTGGTGTGGTTACGGTAAGGTCAGGGTGTGGTGTGGTTACGGTCAGTTCAGGGTGTGGTTACGGTCAGGTCAGGGTGTGGTGTGGTTACGGTACGGTCAGGGTGTGGTGTGGTTACGGTCAGTTCAGGGTGTGGTTAAGGTCAGGTCAGGGTGTGGTGTGGTTAAGGTCAGGTCAGGGTGTGGTGTGGTTACGGTCAGTTCAGGGTGTGGTGTGGTTACGGTTAGCCACCAATGAAACTAGTCTCGTATCAAAGCTGCAGCGCTTTCATTCTAAGCGGCTGCTGATGGCTACCATGCGTGGGGAGTCTCTGTTCTGGAAGGTGAACTCCAGCTCCTGGCCGGACGGACCGCTGCTCAGCACCAGAGGCAGGATGTTCGTCGGGGGGATCACGTGACCTGCGGGGCCGAGGAGACTACTTCAACACCAACAGGGAACAGAAATGGACTTTGAGAGATGGAGTGGACTCAACCGATCTCTCAAAATAATAATACAGGATTGATCGGCACTGCCGGGTATTACATACATCAACAGAAGAAGGATCGATGCATACACACTCTCTTAGCATTTATTCCTCCCCGATGTGCAACTCAGCCCATCTAAATAATATTGAATGATTTATTGACACAATCTTCCAAGTAGAGCCATCAATTTCAACTACAGACGCACGCACACACACACACACACACGCACTCCTATATTTATTAGCTCTGTTCCGGTACCCAGTTTTCATAAGGAAGCGCATCACAGAAAGTAAACTGACCTTAATCCATCGCTAACATAAAAGAGGATGCAAAACAAAAAGAACAAAGAATAAATATACAATGTTTTGCAAAGTGTAGAGCTGATGAAGAGGGCGACCCTAACCCTCTGCACACACGCATACATACATACAAAATAAACTCCAATGAATTAATAAAATGAGAAAAAGCAGTGTTTCAGCTGACTCAGATGTGACGGAGCTCACCGCAGGAGAACTCTGTGATGCGCTCCTCCCCGACCCCCGCGGTGATCAGCAGCTCCTGCTTGAAGTCTGACACCTGGTGGACAGTCAACAAATCGCGATTACAAGAAGAAGAAGAAGAAGAAGAAGAAGAAGAAGAAGAAGAGACACCGACGGAGATCAGAGTGTGTCATTTGGAGAAGGAGGACGAGGAGAAGGAGGAGGAAGGACTTTACCGGCTGCATGGTTCCTCCAGCGATGATAACGGCGCGACACTCCCTGAGCACCTGGGCGAAGTGGACCGCCGGGTTCAGGAGCAGGAACTTGACCGCGCTTTCCGCCAACGTTCCTGGACGTGGGGCAGAATTATTAAAGATTAAATAATAAGATTAAATAATAAAAAAGTATTATTTAAACACAGCTTAAAAGATACTACGATGAAAAATGTACTTGCCGAACAAATTGTATGTGGTGCTTGAAACTTTTCTTGAAATCTATCAAAATTGTACTTTTCCATCAGCAATATATTGTTCTCTTTGGACAAATATACTTATACTTACCAGTATACATATTTGTCCAAATGCCCTAAATGTAAATTATTCAGCAATCATCCCTGACAAGGTTCCAGGTTTTACTTGATAACATGCGTATCGAAAGCATTGGAATTGTTTTTTTAAACTGGCCAAACTCCCAGCATGACGTCACTGGTACCTTGTCTGCGCACCACCACCCTTCCGTCTGTGTTGCTGTTGGTGAGAGCCATGAGGAAGCCCTCCACCTGCATCATGGGGGAGGAGGACAGCACACGCTCCGCCTCTGCTGACCCCTGCTGGCCGCTGGCTGGAACTGCAGCAACAAATCAACTATAAAATTAAACTATTACAAAACAAAAACATAATTGCTCCTCAAAATGTGAAGGTAAAATCCAATTACGTTCATAAAAAAAGGTAGAGCCAAATAAAACTTCCGAAAAACCCATTACCTGCTGTTAAACCTGTAATAAGACACTTTCCTGTAATAGATTGAAACAAGATGATTTTTTGTGACCTTTTCCCTTCTGGTTCTTGTTAACAAAACAAACAAAAAACAATTCTGTGATGTGCCCTAGAAGGACTAGCGATCGTCATGGTGACGGTCCTGACCTGCAGCGGTGGCGGTGGCAGTGCTGTGGCTCTTCTGTAGCGTTTGGAGGAAGTGTCCGAGACCCTCGGTGCGACGGTTCTCCTTGTTCAGGCCTCCGGGCTGAGGGTGGGGCGTCACCCCGGAGCCCGCATACTTCTCTATGAAGCCACACAGCTGGGGGGACAGGGACACCTTTAACAATAACACGCGTGTGCGTGCGTGCATGTGTGCGTGCGAGAAAAGTGAGTGATACGCACCCAGCGATGCTCTGGACTTACCTTTCTGCTGATCATGCTTTTCTCAAAGTATCTCTGCAACTGTAGTGAAAAGAAGGAAGACTTTTAGACACAAGTAAAGGACAAGAGGAAATGTATTTGTATATTTGTATAATATATTTGTATATGAATGTACTGTGAGGTCACCTTAAATAGGTTGATGTTGTCTATCTGGGCCTTGAACAGGAAGTCGTTTATGGTCAGCAGTTGTGTTCCTGGTGGGAGGGGCCATGTTGTCAGTTACCATGGAGATATGTAAACGGGGGAGAAGTGCAGGAGTGTGTTTGGGTGAGAGGCCCGGTGTGGGGGGTGGGTGAGACTCACCTGGCTGGGTCGTCTGGCTCTGGGGGTTCTGACCCACCTTGCCTGCAAGACATTTAACAAACATTAAGTAAGGGCCACAGCCCAACAACAACAACAACAACAACAACAACAATAATAACTCACCTCCAAGCACCTGAACAAGCCCTTCAAGGACAAACAGAATCTGCTTGATGTACATCAGATTCTTGGCCTTTAACCGGCTCCTGAAAACACAGCCAAGACTCAGGACTCAGGACTCAGTGTGTGTGTGTGTGTGTGTGTGTGTGTGTGTGTGTGTGTGTGTGTGTGTGTGTGTGTGTGTGTGTGTGTGTGACTCACTTAAAGCGATCAGAGTACTGCCTGAGCTGGGAGAAAGAGCGGCAAAGCTGCAAAAAGGGGAATTATTATATGATTGTAACTTAATGCAATTATGCCAATTGTGCGTGTGTCTGTGTGCGTGTTTGTGTGTGTGGATACCTGTGCTCCTGTGATCTCTACACTGTGTATACAGGAGAGGGTGTCACTGAGGTTGTGGGCTTCATCTATGATCAAGATCTGTCATCAACATGGAAATGGAAAGTAGTTTTTAATTGAAAAAAAGTACCATAAATGATGTATAACGTTGTGTAATAACGAGTACAATAGTAAAACCCATCCATCACACACTCAAGTCATTGACATCCTCATTGACATCCATGAGGGCACACTGCTATTGTCCCACCTGTCCCTTCAGCTGGATCCCTGAGGCTCGCCTGGTGGCCGCGTGGAGGACCATCTGATAGGGCAGCACCACAAGCTGCAATGGCACCGCAAATCACAATCACAAAGTGAGCCATGCAAAACACACTCACTCTCACACACACACGCACACCTTTCTTGATTTGCTTCTTTAATCCACCTTATTTAAAAAGAATATTCAGTATCAGAATATTATGTTTGTCCCAGTCTATTTGACAATAACAACACAAAACTATACAAAAATGAAAGAAAACATGAAATATAAAAAAAGAAAAATGTATTCTTTAAATGAATTATGAGTAGAAACTCACAGATTTGTGAGTTTAAGATGTACAGATAGATTTGTGGCTATTGCCACAAATCAAAAATAACTGGACTCGTAGGCCTACCACAACATCAAGATAGTATATTATCAATAACCGATCATAATATAATAATAATGATATACTGTATATATACTGTATATATTCACGGTATGGGGCTGCTTACCTGGGCGGCGGGGATGGCGAGGCGCGTGGCGTAGTACGGACAGGCGCGGGTTTTGCCGCCCAGAGTGACCAGCTGCTCAATGTCGCTCACGGCCCCCAGCACCTGGTCCCGGAGCGCATGCAGTGCGGCCGCCCCCATGTACGGACACACGGCCTTGGCCGGGCCCCGCTTACGCTTGGCCCCCTCCTCCTCCTGCTGCTGCTGCTTCTCTGCAGGGGGTTGAAGAGAACATTCAGGGGGGAGTGTGGTTTAGCGTCAGCAGGTGAAACAAAATGGCTGAGATTGACGCAGCTGTAGGGGGATGAGCATAATTAGTCTGATGAGTATATATCGACACCTGTTTACTCACAGTAGGAGGCTGGGTACGGATACGAGTGTAACTCTCTTGCCAGAATCATGTTTTCGTAAACAACCAAAACTCGCCCATTGGCTTAATGTTATGCCGTCAGGATCATCTGATCACCAAATGGCTCCCACTGCTGGTGACCTCATCACCTTCACACAGCCAACTGCTGGACCCTCCAACACCTACAAAGAAGGGGGAACTCTGCCTGCGCTCTCTCTCTGCATTATGTGATGTTATGTTTAGTGTATCACACAGTCATGGTGAGGATACAATTATGTTTAGGTTACAGGGGTGGGAAGGGCAGTCTAGTAGTCCACTTCTTGGTATTTACTTTACAATTTAGATCGACTTTGTTTAGGTCGTTTAGGGGGACAGTTGGCCAGGGAAATCCCTCTTCTCTTTTTCTTTTCAGCTCGATCTTCCTACAGTCAAAATTGCATTTATAGTTTTTGACATATAGCCCAAATTACATTTTCAAGTTACATTCACTTTAATTGCTAAACCAAGGTTGAATAGCAAGAGGATTAAACATATAAGCACCTATTCCTCTTTGTCCACAGGGACCATAAAAATACCAATGGGTCACCAACTTCCTGTCTTCCAGCATGAAGACCAGCTTTAATATGAGAATTGTGAGTTTTACATTGTTGCAATTTCATACATATGTTTTATCATTTGCTTTCGATTTACTGGTCCATCTACGTTCCAACCCTCACCTATGGTCACGAGCTTTGGGTAGTGACCGAAAGAATGAGATTGCGGATACAAGCGGCCGAAATGAGTTTCCTCCGCAGGGTGGCTGGGCTCAGCCTTAGAGATAGGGTGAGGAGCTCAGACATCCGGAGGGAGCTCGAAGTAGAGCCGCTGCTCCTCCGCATCGAAAGGAGTCAGCTGAGGTGGTTCGGGCATCTGATTAGGATGCCCCCCGGGCGCCTCCCTTTGGAGGTTTTCCGGGCACGTCCGACTGGGAGGAGACCCCGGGGCAGACCCAGAACTCGCTGGAGGGATTACATATCTCGCCTGGCCTGGGAACGCCTCGGGATCCCCCAGGAGGAACTAGAGAGTGTGGCTGGGGAGAAGGAAGCCTGGGGGGCCCTGCTTAGCCGGCTGCCACCGCGACCCGACCCCGGATAAGCGGACGATAATGGATGGATGGATGGATGTATTGAAAATCACACATCAGAATGATCACTTATTGATCTATCAATTAAAAATTCAGTACATTTTTGTTTGGCCTGGACAACTTCCCCCACCCATGGGTCACCATCGCTCTCTACTTTGCATTGCCGTTTGCTTATTGGTTATTGGAAACATAGAACAGAACGTCTTTTAACTTTTTCTTTTATCTGTTGGTTTGATGGACTGTCTGTGAGGGACAGAAACAGCAATATTGTTAAAGTCTGCTCCAGGATTATTGGAGTCCCACTGTAGGACTTGGGCTCTCTGTGGAAGGAACGGGTGATCCAAAAAGCAAATAGAATAATAGATCAACCAGATCACAGTCTTTCTGCCGACTTTTCTTTCATGCCCTCTGGGCGGTGGTATCTCGCCCAACCGAGGAGAACAAACAGATATTCAAACTCCTTCATTCCTTCAGCGATTAGACTGCTGAATGCGGTCAACTGTAACTGACTGCGGTTTAAGATGGTTGCATATTCACTTTTATCTACTTATTCTTATTTACTTGCTGTTTATTCATGGGCCCCCATTTCTGTTGATATGTTGCAACTGACATGTGAATGTGGCTGTATGACTGTATGTATTCACCTGCCTGGTAGCTGTAAACTGAATTGCCCTCCGGGGATTAATAAAGTTGTCTGAAACATACTTAAAGGGTCCTATTATAGCACCAGGTGTGCGTGTGATTAGCCATTACAAGAAATGTCAAAATTGTCATTGTGACTGATTTATGATGACTAGATCAGTTTAACAGATGGGACAGTCCACTGGGTGGGCTGGTAGACGGATCTAGTCAGCATACACCATGTGATGTCACTTTGTCACTATGACAATTTTAGGCTTGTAATGGCTAATCACGCTCACACCTGGTTGAATACTAGGGCCCCTGTAAAAGCATACAAGAATCCATATTGGAAAGACTTCCAATTGGAAGTTTGTGTTAGAGAACACGCAAACACAAAACAAAAAGATATCAGGGAAACCAGTCAGAAGGTCATTGTGTCTCTCTTCACCGTGTTTGTTCTTCTGCAGCTCCATGCATCGGTCGTTGATGCGTTGGATGCTGCCCAGGCGAAGCACATCCTCGTTGATGCACAGATTCTACAGGAAACAGACCATAATATTAGCCCTGCTTCAATGAGTCAGACTCTGGTAGCTGCCACTGGCCCCTGACCTACAGGCAGACGCTGGGTTCTGTTTCCCTATGGCTCTCCTACTAATAACTGGCTGGTTGATGCCCTAGCTGTTTGTCTAGATGCCCCTGAATGCCCCGGATCTGTGTCCTGTGTTCCTTCATTCTCAAGGTCTCTTCCCTCTGGCCGTGGCGGGGGACGGTATGCACCTTTCTAACATGTTCCAGAAAACTGTATGTATGCGCGTTTATGTGGGCACGAGTATGCGTGTGTGTGTGTGCCTTCCTACCTTCCGCCATCATTGCAAAGTTCTAAAGTTTTAACAGCCCGAAACTCCTGTATGTATTCAAGAGTTTTGTGTCATGTTGGATTGTATTATTATGTCTTGTGTGGACTGTATCTGTCTGAGCTTAAATGTGGGCCCCATTGTCCCTGTCAATGAAACTAATCTTCTCGTCTCTCTGCGTACCTGCCGGGAGCCCAGCGTGACCACACGCACGTCCTGGCAGAACGCACTCTTCTGCACCTCGTGCACAAACTGGGCCAGCTGGGAGTGGGTCCGGCTGCAGTAGTAGATCTGACAGGAAGTAGCACACAGGCTTAGGTGTTAGGTGGATTCAAGCTCCAAATGACACACACACACACACACACACACACACACACACACACACACACACACACACACACACACACACACACACACACACACACACACACACACACACACACACACACACACACACACACACACACACACACACACACCTTGGTGACATGCTCCTCCCCCAAGTCATCTTCATCGTCATCACCGCCACCGAATCTATATTTGGGGATGGAAATACATCACAATCTTTCCTTCCTGCTCCGTGCTTGGGCCTCCTGCTCTGGCGGTGTGGCGGTGAGGAGGTGTGTGTGCGTACTTGCTCTTGGTCGCGGAGTCGTCGTCACTCTGGTACTCTGCCACCAGCAGCTCCTCTTCCTCGCCCCCTCCCAACCCTTCCTCCTTACCCTCCTCCTCCTGGGCTCCTTTGCTCAACTGCAGGAGCTTAAAGGCCTCGTCCTCCTCACTGCTCTATGTGTACACACACACACACACACACACACACACACACACACACACACACACACACACACACACACACACACACACACACACACACACACACACACACACACACACACACACACACACACACACACACACACACTTTTAGTTCTATAAAAGGGTTTATCACGTGTGATAAATAAAAGTGTGACAAATCAACTGATGTGTGCAACTTCTTTGTTATCACACTTGTGATACATTTTTAGATCATCATCATCATCTACTATTCACTTGACAACCACAGGTTTGGTTTTTCGCTGCTGTATGTTGTAGCTCCAATATTGTTTGCATGCCCCGAATGTTATTAGATACAAGTCACTTTGAATGACAGTGTCTGCTAAATGAAGTGTGTATGTGAAATGTGCGTTTGTTACATCAATTTAGCAAGTGTCACATATAATACACACTTGCAGGCCCCCGGGCAACATTGTTCTGACTCTGCAGTTTCCTAGAATGTGTTTAGACTCCCTTACCTTTCTTTTGAAGGCATGTTTTAGCTGAACATTGTGTCTAATCATTTCTAGCCGCTCCTCGCGCTTCTTCCGTTTAATCTCGTCCTCCTAAATCCACCAATCACAAAACAAAATATTCCCATTAAGCCACCGATCATCTGATCATACATCAGACAAATATTTATTCAGTCAGTTACACCCCACTTCACCTTTATCTTGGACACAAGTTCACGCTCTGACTTCTTCTGCACAAAGTCAGTGATCCAGTCTGGATCTGCCGAGGAGTTTTGAGAAGAAGCAGAGGAGGTGGTGGTGGTGGTGGAAGCAGAAAGGACTGCTTCTCTTTCCTGCAGGAGTGCAGCAGTCTCCTGTCTCCTCCTTTCCTCAAAGTCCTTCAGCCAACTAAGGGCTCCGCATATCAGGCTGAGAGATTTGCCCTGAGAGCGAGGGGGGGGCAGAAAGGGGGACAATAAATACATGGTGACATTGTTATAGTGTAGGATGCTGCCCTACATCTAAAGCCTCCTCTCACTCCCAACAGACATAGCCTACCGTCCCTGTGGGACTTTCAAAGATGCCAACTTTGCTGTCCTCCAAGGCGACATACAGCGCTCTCATGAACTGCTCCTGGATGGGGTAGGGCTGGTAGGGGAATGGAAACTGGGGGATTTCGTTGACATCCATGCTAGCACGCGGAATGTGTGGCCCTGCCGGATGACACATAGAAGAGGGGGTGAGGTGATCCAATTATTCAACTAAACAACATTCAAGTCAAAATGTAGGCATGCTCAATTAAATCGTACTCAAAATCTCTGCAGCTGGGAATGCTAGCCAAACTACAACAACACGGTTGACTTATGTTGTACATACGCCAACAACTCGAAAATGCAGACAGCTCATGTGATCACAGACATAAGATCAGCATACACTTAAGTCCAGAAACATACCGTCCATGCTGTTGTGTTCTCTGTTGACCATAATGCCTATTTGGAAATATAGCTCCTATCTTGTACATGTACTTGGGTCAAATATATTATTTGACGTGAGCCTTTCAATAAACGCGCCAACATACTCCAAGCGACACAGAAGCCGGCCAATGGCAAGTATATAGAGCGCGCGTTTATGCTGCACGGAGTCGCCCGGTAGACGGGGCAATGATTACGTGTGACCCATTCTGCTCATAAACCGCTCAACCAATTACAGAAAACGACGAATGGGACGGTTGACAACTGTATCGTCAAATCGCCATGGATGTGACTTTCATGAAACTATTGAAACGGCAGTGGGTCACGGTATGTGCACCGCCCGCCCGCGGCACTGGAGTTAATCCAAAGCAGAGCCGTCCCCTGGCCCCGCCCCGTGTCTGGAAACTTCTCTGGCTTCCCGCTGCAGTCAGTCAGCCAGTTTGTTCAGTGCTGCTGCTGCTTCTGAATGGCAACGTGGACCTGTGGAGTACAACGACCGCTTCTGCTGAAATAGACGTGCGGTTACGAGTGTACAAGAGACACAGCAAGAGCTTTAATAGGCAACACGGGTGTGGAGCAGAGCGCCGCCATTCAATTGTAGAAGAAGAATAATAATAATAATATTACAAACAACAACCACCACCACCCGGCTCTCTAGCGCACTTGTAGCCACTTAGCACGTAGCACGACGCCGCTAGCTGAAGTGTGTGTTTATATCTCCAGTGTGTGTTTATATCTCTCTGTTGTAACGAGGGGGTAAAGAGGGGGGATTGTCTGACACAATGACAGTGGAAGAGCCGACCAGTGAAGGACAACACAACATCCCGATGGAGGGAGAGGATATCACCCCGAAGAAAGACGGGGGTGTGCTGAAGGTGGGCACCACTGTTATCAACTACTCTCTAGTCTGGATTAAGTGTCAGCAATGGGCTCACGGTTGGTGTCCTTATTGTGCTCGTATGCTCGTTATCTCACCTGTATTATTACGCTCAAGACAACGGCGCCGTGCGATCTGCTACTCTGTGCTAGCTCCGGCTAAAATCACCACGCGTCGGTTCGTTTCGGTTTTATTTTTCATGAACGTCAAGCGGCCAAGAGAGTTTTATTGAAACGAATGCGTGATTGGCGAATCATGGTTAAGTGTCCCCTCTTGGGCTGGCAGTGGAATGGCTGTTCGCCACCATCCGTTTCTAGCATGTTCTGGAAGATGAAGCGCAGCTACTCAAGCTAGCAGCAAGTGACACACGGCTGCTCATCCCACATGGTAGCATGATGACCCTTGCGCCTCACAATGAACACTCGATCTGCCCCTCCACCAACACACCATATACTTAGAACTGCAGGCTGCTGCAGCCAATATCAATATCCTAATTCTGTCTACTTTGATTGTCACATGTATTTATCTTAAAGGGGCCCTATTATAATACCAGGTGTCAACGTGGTTAGCCATTACAAGCCGTTTAAAAATTATCACCTGACTAAAATTGGCATTAATTTGTGAACTGTGTCCACCTAGATGTATGCTGACTAGATCAGTGTCATCCTACCCATTGGACTATACCAACTGGTAAACTGACCCAAGTCAACATACATTTAGTTGGGCCCTCCCACTTGTGATATACTTTGTCACAATGACAATTTAAGTCACATGACCGTTTTGAACCGGCTTGCAATGGCAAATCACGCTCACACATGGTGGTTATAATGGGGTCCGTTTAGCTCAAAATCCCTGTAACACTTCTTATTCCTAGTTGGTGAAGACTGAAGCCACGGGCACAGAGCTGCCCATGACTGGCGACAAAGTGTTCGTACACTATGTAGGGACACTGTTGGACGGCACACCGTTTGACTCCAGCCGAGACCGGGCGGAGAAGTTCTCCTTTGAGTTGGGCAAAGGTTGGTTCCTCTGAAACTTGTGCATTATTCACCTTCTCTGGTGTGGTATTGCCATTTGCCAGTATAACGTTTGTGTGTGTTCTTCACCTGTGGTTAGGTCAAGTGATCAAAGCATGGGACATTGGTGTAGCCACAATGAAAATAGGAGAGCTGTGTCAGTTCATCTGCAAGCCAGAATATGCCTACGGGTCTGAAGGCAGCCCTCCCAAGATACCCCCAAATGCCACACTTATATTCCAGGTAAGCCAAGCTGTTGTGGTGTATGTGGTCCCAGCCACTAGAATCTTATGTTGTTGTTTTTTTAAATAAAACAAAGTGAAACTGTATCTCTGACGTAATATTCAGCTTGTCCTTAAGTAAAAAATCTTTTTTACATGAAAGATTTTCATGGAAAGAAATGTATGTAAAGCCATGATCTATCGCAGAATTAAGTAACACAATGTTTATTCATCACCAGCAATCCCTTGCATTTGCTGTATTATGAATATTACACGTTCACGGGGGGGGAAAATCCCAGGCGGCACACAGTTAGTGATGCGTATTCCATCGCCCAGCAGTGGTTGTTCGGCCAGACATGGCGGGCGGAGTTAACGCAACAGACTAGCTCTTCAACTCTCGTGTGAAGCGCCGCTCTGCATTGCCAGTAAACGGGCAGCAGTGAGCCAACTGGCTGACGTCACACAGGCAACACTGTTTGGATCTCTAGGAAGTGAGGTTCAAAAACACACCTGCAATTGCCGCCATAGGTGCCACCAACAAAAATGAAACGTAAATCTTCAAAATTGCCACTTTAAAGTCTTAGGTGTAGCCCTGTCGCCAGTGACTGACTTCATGGACTACTGTTTGCATGCTTTGTGTCAATATTGGAAAGCTTGTAGTTATAACAGTCAATAGGTTTATTCAAATGAATCGGGATGGGTACCGAAACCAGGTAATAAACGGGCCCTTGGGCAAAATTATTGAAGCTCTGACGTTATCGGTTCTGCTCTCAGTACTGGAGAAATTAAGAAAATGAATTTCCTATTTATTATTGCTGCATAAATGTTACCTTGCACATTTGATCTTGTCAACACAAATTTCTTTCTAATTTGCGATTAATTGAAGATTGAGACATTCATCTATGTTGCATGTTCGCTATTCCTGATCCACAAAACGGATCTCTCACTGAGCCTCTGTGTGCGAGGGGCGGGGATGGCTCTCTCACACACTGCAGCAGCGCAACACACACTCATGTATGCACATGCACACAGACGACAATGGCAGAGGGAACCAAACGTTCCTTGGCCAGGCGGTTGATGACAAGTGAAAAACTTTTTAATGTGTGCATTAGCCTGTGTTAGTATGCATTGTTGGGTAACATATATATATATATATATATATATATATATACTAGGGATGCACCGATACCACTTTTTTTCAGATCGAGTACTTACTTACATTTGGGTACTTGCCGATACCGAATACCGATACAAGTACTTAATAAAACCATTACAGTTCTAATGACTTGAAAACATGTTATTTTTGTCTGGGGGGGGGGGGGGGTGCTCCGTTTAATTTGCGGTTCTGATGGGAGGGGGGGGGGTGCTCCGTTTAATTTGCGGGTTCTGATGGGGGGGGGGTGCTCCGTTAATTCCCGGTTCTGATGTGATGGGGGGGGTGCTCCGTTAATTCGCGGTTCTGATGGGGGGCTCCGTTAATTCGCGGTTCTGATGGGGGGGGCTCCGTTAATTCGCGGTTCTGATGGGGGGGGGTGCTCTGTTAATTTTGCGGTTCTGATGGGGGTGGCTCCGTTAATTGGTGGACATGTCCCCTAGGGGTGTAACGGTACACAGAAGCCACGGTTCGGTACGTACCTCGGTTTTGGGGTCACGGTTCGGTACGAGTTCGGTACAACAGGAAAAAAGCAACAAAAATCCCAATGCATAAGGCTAGGTTTCTTTCATTTATTTTGAACAGACAGTAGTGCAAGTTATACTTAGTTCCACCTCGTGTCGTATAGTCCCCCCTGAGATAGTTGGTACAGCCTGGCCCTGTAGTGTATCAAGCAGTAAACACAACAGTGAACATACACTCTTGCGTCGGTCATATTTCTATGTAGGGCTGATAAAAAAAACAAAAAGCAATTGGTCACAATCAGCTACAAAACTGAAAAGGCATCTCTTATGTTATAAAAGTACAAAATAAATAGAATACAAAATAAAAACTTGTACAGTGTTTCAATTTGTTTCACTTAAGCTATATTTAAACATTCAAAGCTTAAGCCCAACCCTCCCAAAAAAGACAGAGGAAAACAAAACATGCTAGTAGGGAGGTACTGAGGTAGCTGGCCAGGTAGTATTTGCAAACTGGCAACTTTGGTAACTTCATTATAAAAATAAAGAACTCAATCTTTTCCATATACTGTATTATACAGTTAAATGTAAACAGCAAACATACACTGTCCCCATAGGACATGTTTTTATGTTGGATGACGTCAAACTAAAAGGTTCAATAAGCTCCAAAACTGAAAAGCAGCTCTCATGTTCTGAAAATACTACAAAATAAATAATAACAAGGAGTGTTTCAATTATTTCGGCCTAGGGCTGATGCAAAATAAAAAGCAATACAGAACTGAATAACATCTCCTGGTGTGAAAATACAAAAATATGTCAAATATGAGATAAAATAAAATCAGTGCCTTTAGGAGTAATGTATCACATTTTGTGATTAACTTGTGAATCTGAAAGGTCATATGCATCTCTAAGGTACTCAGGTTCATCTCTCTTTACAGATCTCCATCGCCGCTGTAGGTCCACTGAGAACCCGACATTTTCCCACACAGCTGATTTGAAAGTAGCAGGCGGGTCTTCTAGCTCCTGTGTCTCAGTTGCACTCATAGTCATAGTCAACGTGAACGCGTCCGCTTCATCTTGTTTAGGTCTTCTTCTGCTGTTCTTGTTCCTTAATAGCGGTCGGCAAACAGCGTTGAGGTGCTTTATCGCCACCTTCTGGATTGGAGTGTGACTCAGACGTATTCGTCGTATGGCTGCACGTACCGAACCGTGAGGTCCATACCGTGAAGTCGCGGGACGAATACACGTACCGTTACACCCCTAATGTCCCCACTAAATTCTACGCCCATGCTCGGTACCATGCGCAGTTGCTATTAAACATCCATAAACGACAACTCGGTTGCATCTCTTTATTTCAATATTCCTTGGCTAACAATATTACTAGGTTAACGTTGCGTTGCCAAAGTGGTATTGGTGCGGTTGTATCGGAGTAGTTTAACGAGTACGAGTACATGAGCACAGTATCGGACCGATAACGAATACTGGTATCGGTATCGGTGCATCCCTAATATATACTGTATATATTTGTGTACATTTCTCTTGCAGGTGGAGCTTTTTGAGTTCAAAGGAGAGGACATTACTGAGAATGAGGATGGAGGGATAATCCGCCGTGTCATTACCAAAGGGGAAGGCTACTCCAAACCCAACGAAGGAGCAGCAGTCGAAGGTTGGCACCAGTCATCTGCTAAGCCGTGCTGCCACCCTCTCTATGGTCACCGTATGGGTGACTTATTGCAATAATCTCACATACATGGTTCACAGACATTCCCATAATTCCCATTATGCACTGTTGTTGAAAATCTTGAACAATCAATGACCAAATAACGTGAAATGAAGTAATAATAAACATACATTTATTCTAGAGACAAAACAGGACAACAAATATTCAGTGCTGAAGGCTCACACCGTACAACAGGCCACCAAGACTTGTTGGAGGATGATCGCATCGAACAGAGTCTGGTGCTCATATTTATGGCAAAAAAGTGCAGGGTGTTACATAACAGGAGTCTGCGGACTGTGCAGGTGCTAGACCATACAAATGAAAGTTCCTTTCATTCGCATGGTCCAACACCACACGAATCACGTGAGAAGCCCCTGTGCCGCACAAAACATGGGTGCACGGAGTTCATACAGGATGAGTACCTCAAGGTGAGAGGAGGAGATGAATCCTCCCTAGCTGAGAGGGCCTTAACTCCACAGATAAGGTGTTTTTCGCTAACAAGGGATTAGGGATGTGCACAACTCGCATTTCTCATGGTCGATTAATCAGTGGGTGATATGAACGATTAATCGATTAATCTTTTTTTTGCCGACATTCATAAAGGCTAATTGATTCTGGGCATACATCATTTGCAAACTTGGGACGCAAAAAAAACAAGCAGTGTAGTGAAAAGTTACTTATTCAAGTATTAATTCTCATGAATTTCTTACTGTAAATAATAGCCTACTGAAATTAACAGAACAATCCAATGAAGGTGGGGAAATACAGTTTAACGGCAGTGCGCACGCGGCCACGCACGGCATTATCAGACATTTGAGTATGTAAAATGACAGAACACACAAACAAAAAACAAGTACAAAACTAACCATGCTGCTTTGGCGAGGTCCCTCTTCATTCGTTGCGGCGACGTTTGAGTGTAGGTTTTTTAAATGAAACAACATTGTGGATGTGGAGCCATGATATGACAATTTTGCCCCACATATCTCACACTTTACCAGTGTATCGCTTACCTTTTCAAAGTTAGCCCAGACCGAACTTTTCCAGGACGCTGCAGGGAAATTCGCCTCAGGACCGTGACCTAACGTCCCCTACAGAACCATTGATGCATGACATTAGTTCCGCTCAATTTAAATTATTTTAAAAGACGTGTTTATTTGAATGAAAAAAGTAAAGACCACAATTCCATTGATTTTGACGCTGTAATTTAGCCCCCAGTCCCCCCCAAAAAATGGGGGGGGGAACGACTACAATGCAATAATCGATTATGACCTTCGTGAATGATTAATTGATTATTCTGACCCATCCCTACAAGGGATACAACCTTGACTGGACCATGGTGCCATTGTACTGGAGCCTTAGTTTAGTTATAGTTCAAGAAAAACTGAAACTAGGCAGAACATGTCAATATTAGTATATGGTGTGCAGTACAAAGAAACATACAGGCATGTAGAACATTTAACTATATGTATATGGTAATTTTTCCACTACAGCACCTTCTTTACCAACATAACACAGAAAAAAGTTGCATGATGTCTGATGTTGAGAGGAGAGAAAATCTCAATGTATGGCATTACCATCCAGTCAATTGATATTTGTGTGATCCGGTGTCCAAAATTACCTAATTATTAAGTTTGTCTTTGTACCTGCCAGAGTTAAAGAAATTTAACAACCGAGTAGTTTTCTTGCATATATTTTCTTGCCTGCCAAATGGTCAAATCTATAAGCCATTGGACCCTGAGGTCACTGTCTAAGCCAGGCCTTGTTGTGTTTTTAGTTAGCATAGAGGGTACATTCGAGGGACGCGTGTTCGACCAGCGAGAGATGAAGTTTGAGGTGGGCGATGGAGAAGGCCTGGGCTTACCTCCTGGAGTGGAAAAGGCTATCCTGGCCATGGAGCAGGGCGAGGAGTCCCTCTTTAACATCAAGCCCAAGTAGGACATTAACCTCGTCTTTTTTTTTTTTGTTGGTTTGTCGCTTCTGACAATTATTTTTTAATTTGAATGTCAAATACCTTTTACCTTTCTTTTATTCAGCATCTTGATCACTGTGTTTATTTTGTTTTGGAAGGTATGGCTTTGGAAACGCAGGTAATACAGGCTATGATATTCCGGGTGGAGCTACACTGCAGTATAAGATTAAACTGGCAACGTTTGACAAGGTACCGTGTTTTTATAATGCTGAAATGAGAATTCATACTTACCATGAAGTTACTTGCTTCGAAAATACAAATGCTTGATTTTCCTCTTTCGGTGTTGGTTACTGATTCATCCATTTTGAATATATGATGACGTATTCCACTGTGACGGAAGTGTTTCTGATTGTTTGTTCAGGCAAAGGAGTCCTGGGAGATGAACACACTGGAGAAACTGGAACAGAGCAGCATCGTCAAAGACAAAGGAACACAGTACTTTAAGGTACGGCGGCCGTTGTGGCTTCATGGAGGACATCATAAACATAAATATTGCTTTAAATAACGGGTGTAAGCAAAAATGTATACACTTGAGTATCACAATATTATAATGAATAGACGGCAGTGTTGCTATCTTCAGCCAGCTAATGCTTAACGTAAAAGCGCATCGCTAGCATTAGCAAACCTAGCTGACCAATGTTGCCACTGAAGAAAAAAAATCTTCGTATTGAATCTTGACCCCAGTATCGTGATTGTACCTCCAGAGTCTTGCAATACACAGCCCTAACACTGTATACATTGTGTCTGGAAGATGGCAAAAATAACATTGCAACGATAACCGGTTAATCCTGGTTACTGCGGTCTTTAGGAGGGAAGTACAAGCAGGCGACGGTGCAGTACAAGCGCATCGTGACGTGGCTGGAGAGCGAGTCGTCCCTGGACCAGGCGGACGAGCAGAAAGCCAAGGCCCTGCGGCTGGCGGCGCACCTTAACCTCGCCATGTGTTACCTCAAGATCCACGAGGCCTCCCAGGCCCTGGAGAACTGTGACAAGGTAGTCTTGACGAGGGACTCGTCGGTATTGTGGCGCATAGTGGACTTCCTTTGTCAAATGTCAGTCTATTGGCGTCATTGTTTTGGGTTTCACTTCTATATGTATTGAGATTGCATATTGGCAACAAATTGCTGCTTGTTTTCAAAAGATAGTCTGTTTATGATCCAATTGATAAGAACAGGATGAAATGATAAACATTGGTCATAAATGAGACTCGCTAAATAGACTTTCTATTAAACTGATAGAGATGCTGTTTTGAGGCGATGTATTGTAGTGCACAGCATGCACCACAAGAGGTCAGTCTCCATGGGTTCAGAAGAAGGCCGCTTATTTATTCTTCTATGGGCCTCGAGTATTTAAACCCAGCAAGACTTAAGTAGGCTAATTCAGGGTTCCAACCTGTCCTGGAAACCTGGATTTAAAAAAAAGTTGTTTTCCAGTCATCGAAAATGTAGGGAAAATGTCCAAATTGAGTTTCCTGGTTTTAAAATTGATTTATTTGTTTTATTTGATTGGATTTATTAGTTAACCTTGTACCTAAGCCTAGCAAGAACGAAGAGCCTACAAACAAAAGTTTTTCCTACATTAAGTTAAGATAGAACTTTATTAATCCCGAAGGAAATTTTTGAAACAGATTAACAGACGCAGTTCCATATAGCTTTCGTTTGGATGCATAATACTAATATTCCATCAAATATATGTACAGTTGGTCATATTTAATAAAATAAAATGTATTCTAAATGATAGCTGGCTATTGTGGGATAGAGGAGAGAGTTGAATTAGGCCAACATAAAATACTAAATGCAAATGAATACTAGGATGGAGGGCTCTATTCCCAACTGATATTTGCCTACAGTAGGCCTCCTACATATACCAAGGTTAATATAGCCTGGTCAAGACTGGAAATGACTGAAAAATAGGGTTAGGGTTAGTAAATAATAGTAGATATCATACTTGATCATATGGTTCTCTAAACTAGAAATGTAACCTTTTGAAGCACGTCCACTGGCATATAAAGTACCTGCATACCCATCTATGTGATGGTTCTGTCCAGCTTTCAACTGATAACTAATCATTGTAATATAAAACGTAATTTTACAAATCGACATTTATTGGTTCTTTTTTGTATATTGGTTTTAAAAACTGTTTGGGATGAATAGGTTATTTGGTTGTCTACTGCTTGTACATCATAGTTTATAATAATGCACCTCACCGAAGTCACTTCACGGCCGCTTCAAAGAAATGTGTCATGTTACTAATTCAATAGAGATAAGGGCGGCTGCTACTGACGGTCCACACTGAAATATGAACCTCTGTGAGCATGGAAAGAGATGTCCTGGAGTATACCTGGGAAAATTATTTGTAATTGAATATTAGGGTTAGTCTAGACAACATCATGCGTGCGACATGACTTCTAGCACCAGCAGCTCAGCTTTTAAGCCTACGTTAGTTTAAATAGTCTGTAAAATAGTCATACACCATCTACCCCGGTGAAACCTCATGGGTAGGTATGTGAAAAAACGAGACACGGCTCAAGCCTAATCCATTGTACCCCTTCTGTCTTTCAGGCTCTGCTGTTAGATGGCTCCAGTGAGAAGGCCCTGTTCCGCAGGGGCGAGGCCCTGGTGGCCATGAAGGAGTATGACCAGGCCAGAGAAGACTTCCAGCAGGTTCTCCAGCTGTATCCTGCCAACAAGGCTGCCAGGGCCCAGGTAAGGCTTGAGCAGGGTGAAGCTATTTCAAGTCCCAATGCTGATGTAGGAACCAAATGGTAGTAAAATGTATCATACTGTAATTATGCTCTGCTTGTCACATCCAGCTGGTTCTCTGTCAGAAATACATCAAAGAACAGCGCGAGAAGGACAAGCGTCTCTATGCCAACATGTTCCAGAAGTTTGCTGACAGGGATACCAAGGTGAGAAACGTGTCACTCTCTAACCTTTCAAGGTTGTGGGCAAAGGAGTCTTTCACTAGTTCACTGTCAAGTCAAAGTGTTTTATTGTCACATGTTCTTCATATTACCCATATGCACACACACATTATTATTATCATCAATGTTATACTGCTTCACTACTTCAGCTAATGGGTGGACTGGTCTAACATGTGGGTCTCTCTTGTTGTTGCCACACAGAAGGAGGTGGAGAATGTCAAGGTGGAGAGCAAGGAAACGGCCGACGAGATGGAAGTTGAAAACGGATCTCAGGAGTAGTGTTCCAGTCCCCACTTTAGGGTGTGTGTGTGTGTGTGTGTGTGTGTGTGTGTGTGTGTGTGTGTGTGTGTGTGTGTGTGTGTGTGTGTGTGTGTGTGTGTGTGTGTGTGTGTGTGTGTGTGTGTGTGTGTGTGTGTGTGTGTGTGTGTGTGTGTGTGTGTGTGTGTGAGAGAATTTTTTTTTAATGCATGATGATTTAATGCAAACGAAGTGTGACTGCGGAGGACTGAATCAATAAGACTCCCCGTTTAGTTTCCCACTGGCTTTTTTTGTTGTTGTAATTTTTCAATCTTATTTTTTG
Source organism: Coryphaenoides rupestris (assembly GCA_002895965.2). Classification (NCBI taxonomy): domain Eukaryota; kingdom Metazoa; phylum Chordata; class Actinopteri; order Gadiformes; family Macrouridae; genus Coryphaenoides; species Coryphaenoides rupestris. Next base: position 177,685 of record PIJE02000101.1, on the reverse strand, counting down.
TTGTCTGTGAATGCCATGGCAGCTAGTCAGCTAGGCTGTGTTTTATGTAGCTGGTGGCACCCTCGGGACTCGCCTGGCCCTCACCGCAGCTTCAGAAACATGCATTGTCATTGCCACAGTTCAGTTGTGAAAACGAACGCATTCAAATGATCCACAATTTTCCCTCCAAACCCAAACTTGTCAGTGTAGACTGGGTCACTTCCTGGTATGGATCCCACAATGGTTTTTCACAGGCCATCAGATCAAAATCGTGTGTGTGTGTGTGTGTGTGTGTGTGTGTGTGTGTGTGTGTGTGTGTGTGTGTGTGTGTGTGTGTGTGTGTGTGTGTGTGTGTGTGTGTGTGTGTGTGTGTGTGTGTGTGGTGTGTGTGTGTGTGTGTGTGTGTGTGTGTGTGTGTGTGTGTTTGGGGGGGGGGGGGGGGGCTGGCAGCAGCAGCAGCACTGCGTATCTAAGGAGTAACTGCATTGAATAACCTTGGTGAACTCTCCCAAGTTATGGCTTCTCTTGACCTAAAATGCTACAACTCCACTATAGCTGATGGGCTACATGACTGTTGTTTTTCCATTTGGAAGCTGTAATCTGATGTCATGTTGTGCTTGTGATTTCTGTCTTGTACCTAAACGGTAATTGCATTGATTTACTTAACTGGAATATGTGGTTTGAAAATGTGTGAAATAAAGTAAGTTCTCCATCCATCCATTCTCTCACACTTATCCGGGGTTGGGTTGCGTGGCAGCAGGTTAAGCAAGGGGCCCCCCAGGCTCCCTTCTCCCCAGGAACACTCTCCAGCTCCTCCTGGGAGATACCGAGGCGTTCCCATGCCAGATGAGATATATAATCCCTCCAGCGTGTACTAGCCTTCTCCAAGTCCACGAAGCACATGTAAACTCGATGCGCAACCCCCCCCCCAAAAACAACCCTGCCAGGGTGAAGAGCTGGGCCAGTATGGAATCAACATTGTTCCTCCTCAAGCTGAAGCTAAAGTCACTTCTCCTGGACACAAACTCAAATGACAACTTGGTTTCCTTTGGTGTATTTTATGTTGTGCTGTTTTCTGATTTATTTTAATGGTGCATGAAAACTGGTTAAGTTTGGCTACTGGATATAAGCTTTTGGCTTTTGTAAAAAAAAAATTGTATTCTAGTTGGGTACAGATTTGTTTGTAATGGTATGAAAGCCCTGTGGTTAGCCAACCACAAATCTATTGTCTGATTGTGCGCCACATGAAATTATTTCATGAGTTATCAAAGCCACCAACTATCCAGGTCTTCATGAGGAATTACATCTCTCACCCTCAGGAGTGGATGTTCTCTATCTTGAGCATCAGTTGAGAAAAGAATGGCATCTCTGGCCAGACACTAGCCAAGCCCCAAAAATGAACCCTGAATACAATATAACAATATACACCACGGTTTCAAGGGTTCTGAAATGTTTGGTTCAGTATGAATTGAGTATATCAATTTAGGTGATGTAGAAAGTTCAATCAAATGAACTTTGTGGCCTCTTAACTTCTTGTGATTATGATTGACTACAGCTGGTGACTTCTCCGAGCCCATTTAAATATGACTCATTTGATACAATCATTAGACTCAGACACACTACAATGGGGAAGTCAAAGGAGCTCAGCGCGGATCATTGACTTGAACAAGTCAGGAAAGTCACTTGGAGCAATTTCAAAGCAGCTACAGGTCCTGAGATCAACTGCAAACAATTGTTCGTAAGTATAAAGTGCATGGAAGAGTTGTGTCACTGCCACGATCAGGAAGAAAACACAAGCTATCACCTGATGCTGAGAGAAAATTCGTCAGGATGGTCAAGAGTCAAAAGCAGGTCTGCAATGAATTAGAAGCTGCTGGAACACAGGTGTCAGTGTTCACAGTCAAGCGTGTTTTACATCGCCATGGGCTGAGAGACTGCCGTGCAAGAAGGAAGCCCTTGCGCCCTTTAACCCGAAGAACACCATGCCTACCGTCAAGCATGGTGGTGGTAGTATTAAGCTCTGGGCCTGTTTTGCTGCCAATGGAACTGGTGCTTTACAGAAAGTAAATGGAATAATGAGGAGGATTACCTCCAAATTCTTCAGGAGAACCTAAAATCATCAGCCAGAAGGTTGGGTCTTGGGCACAGTTGGGTGTTCCAACAGGACAATGACCCCAAACACATCAAAAGTTGTAAAGGAATGGCTAAATCAGGCTAGAATTAAGGTTTTAGAATGGCCTTCCCAAAGTCCTGACTTAAACCCCATTGAGAACATGTGGACAGTGCTGAAGAAACAAGTCCATGTCAGAAAGCCAACAAATTTAGCTGAACTGCACCGATTCTGTCAAGAGGAGTGGTCAAAGATTCAACCAGAAGCTTGTGGATGGCTACCAAAAGCGCCTAATTGAGGTGAAAATGGCCAAGGGACATGTAACCAAATATTAGCATTGCTGTATGTATATTTTTGACCCAGCCAATTTGGTCACATTTTCAGTAGACTCATAAAAGAACCAAACTTCATGAATGTTTTTTGTGACAAAGAAGTATGTGCTCCAATCACTATCACAGAAAAATAAGTGTTGTAGAGATTATTGGAAACTCTGGACTGCCATGACATACATGTTCTTTACAAGTGTATGTAGACTTTTGACCATATCTGTATGTTTGAGTTGACTGACCGGCCTCTATGCCGAATTTTGGGGAGGCCTACTCCACTGAGCGAATTGTGACTAAGGTTGTGATCAACCTCTCTTGTGCCTCGGGGAGGAGAGAATGGCACCTGAACAGCAGGTGTGGCTTGATCAACCATAACTGAGTCTGGATGAGGGTGGTTTGATGTTGAAAGACCTGAAACACCCAATGACCCCAGGTACCATCCAGTATGTTTAGCTGAGCTCGAAGCTCGGCTCATTTGAAATCCGGAAAGGTCGGTTCTGCCCACTAAGCATCTTTCAGCTTGCTTGACCAACATGAACACACAGCACCATGAGCACCACGGATGAAGAGTTTTATTCTAGATGGCTGGCTATCAGAAAATTGGTAAATAACAAATTATCCATGTCTTCAAAGTATGAATGGCAGACATGTTTAGTGGTACCTGTTAGTCAGTAGCTAATACTGCATGAGTAAACTCATAATATAATCATGGTTATACTTAATAAATTAACATTGTCATAAACCTATTTGTCAAACAATTATACAAGCAGCAATACTATTCCTTGAATGTTCTTGATGCCAGTTCCTTTTTACATAGAATTTGCTCTGCCATTGTAAAGTAATACCAGCCAGGTCAATGGTTATTTTTATATGCATCTATGGTTGGTGCACACGCTTTGCTGTACAGTCGCTCATTGGTTGTCTAAAACCTGACCACAGCTCATTGTAACACTATAAATCCTTTGTGGAGTGTGTGTGGCTGGTTTAAGCAGCCTCGCCTGGTCTAGTCAGGCTGATTCTGGGGCTGTGTGAGGTTGCACACCTGTGGACCACCTGTGGCTGTGGTGCATTGGCAAGTCAATGCACACAAGTTACACCAGTCATCACCACTAGTGATGGGAATTACGGCTCTTTGAAAGGAGCCGGATCTTATGGCTCCGTTCCTTTCTGGGAGCCCGTTCAAAGGAGCCGTTTTTTTTTTAGGGGGGGGGGTTACTAGGTTTATCTGCGAAATAATCACCAGGATAATGATTGACTGTATTAAAGGATAATGATTGACTGTATTGCCAGACCTTAATGTCAATGATCTGTCTTGTAAACATGACACAAGTTGTCTCCATATCCGTGTCATTCATGTCAGTGAATGTACTACTTTGAATGTACCCTCTGTATGTGTTATGTACATAAAGTTGCCTCACCTTGAATGCAATTCATGCAACTCTTAACATTAGAAAACTTTTTATTGGCACAATAAAAAAACAAGTACAGTATAATAAACTTTTGTGCAAAACAGATTTTAGTGCAAATCAAACAAAACAAAAAACATAGAATTTTTAAGAATAAATAGTAAAACCACTTCTGAACAATATTTCAAGTATTATAAAAAACAGAGTAAAATAAAATAGAGAAAAATCCCTGAGCTGCTTTGACAAAAACAGGAGATGTTTCTCAGTGTTCACGTCAAGGGGAGTGGATTTAGGGGCAGCCAGTGAACGAACGATAAAAGAACGACTCTCTGTCACCGAGACGTACGACTCGGTTCCCTTCGTTCGTACCAAAGAGCCGTTCAAAAGAATCGGATCGTTCGCGAACGTAACGTCACTAATCACCACACAGGAGAGAGGGCTGACATCTCAAGCAGTCCACCTGCTATGTGCCTGCAAAACCAACGACAACTCTGCAATAAACTGGTTTTACAACTGCCTGTGTCCTGGCCGTCGGCAATTAGATTTAATTTAATTTGATTTTACAACGTAGTTCTGCAACTCTTTGCAGTTTGTGCAGCACACACTATTTGCATGACCTTAAAAGGAGTAGGCTTATGTCAAGTCACGTAGGCCTATTGTACTTTCTATATATTTGTAAATAATTCCACACATATGTTCAGCGTTTGCCATATGGATGTCGTTTTTTGGCGTAATTTAATATCTATGGTTGCAGGATAATTGTGTGATTTACTCGAGAATCAGATGATCCTGACTACAAAAGCCTACAGGTGTGCCTTCACAGCAATTCATATTTGTACTTAATTATTGCATTCGGCCTATATATACAATTTTATTCAAACAACACCGTCATTCCACAAGTATCATCTCTTTCATCGAACATGTTTTTGTACTTTTGTTTGACACTCAATTATCATGATTCGCATTACGTGAACATGTCCTGAGACCAGCCAGCATCATGGGTTCGACGGAAGGTGTTCCTACCTGGGAGGACTGGGCGGGGCCTGTATGACCAAACCCCGCCCTCCTCGGGTCACAGTGCGCGCTTGTAGTTCTGAGCGGGTGTGTGTGTGTGTGTGTGATTCCGAGCCCATTCTGTTCACTTGTTTGCGGCGTGCGTGCGTGCGTGCGTGTGGCTCTCCGAAAGCGCGACGAGATCACACGACATCAGAGAGGGGGGGTTGTGGGTGAATCAAACAATATTGACCCGCGGCTCTGGAGATGGCGTTCGGTAAGCATAGTTGGTTTTTCCTAACTTTAAAAAGGCAACGAGGAGAACGATGGATTTAGCCTCCGAGAGCCACACTCCGCGGCGTCCTCCGGTCACCGGTAGTCCGCCCCCACTACAGTAGTATAGTGGCAACCTTATTCATGAACGACTCTACGGATCTCAAAGGAACACAAACGGAACACAAACATCATGATCATGTCGGTGTTGCCCCTGAAGAAATTGAGACGCAACGGCCGATGTCTCTTCGGCGTGATCCTGGTGCTGGGAGTCGTCGCGGTCTTCCACGAGTTCGTGGCGGCGTCTCCGTGGAGCGGCAGCAGCAGCAGCCTCGGCCGTGAGTTGTGGGACAGACCTCCACGAACCTGCTGCTGTGTTGTGGGGCCCCAGTGATGGTCTAGTATGACATGGTTCTGTGTTAGAAAGCCACGCCGTAGCCATGTCAACATGGGTGATGGTGGTGTGTGTGACCAAAATATTAATCAGGAATGAAAATATTACACAAAAAAAGCTACAAATGTATATCCTTATCCGTAATGGAAGAGATCAAATAAACAGAAATCTATGCATTATTGTTTGAAGACGGGTCCAGATATAAAGGGTTCGCAAATTGCGTTTTCCTACATTTTGAGCATATTTGAATGTTGGGGGAGATGTGTGCCCCCCACAGTATATAGTATACTGTATAGTACTACACTATACTATATTATATAGTATACTGTATAGTACTACACTATACTATATAGTAAGTATGACCTTGTTAGAAACATGTTACAATGTTGGGCTGTAGAAAGTCAACTTGATGTGTAGTGATCTATCAAATGATATATATATAACCCAGCCTCTAAGCCTTGGCCTACACAGTTATTAGTATATAGTGTACATTGACTGTCCTAGAACCTGCAGTCTAATAAACTCTATTTAGGCCAACAGTGTTTTGTTTTCCCACCATTTACATTTAGGACGCACAAATTACTTCTTCTTGTAGTCCAGCTTTGATGTTGTCAGATGTTGTCAGTGATGAAGTCTCAAAAAGGCTGGAACAGAACCCTTTGCTCTCCAGTTCTAGGACACTACCAGACTGCAGTGTGTGACCAAAATTGCTGTTTTGTGTCCGAAGAGAGTTTGCTTTGCGAGCCCCACCCTTATAATGACAGACCTCCACACACACACACACACACACACACACACACACACACACACACACACACACACACACACACACACACACACACACACACACACACACACACACACACACAGAGTTTATGGTTCTTTTGTCTGTATGTGGTTCTCAGCAAGGGGTTTTTTTTTCTCCAAAAGAACTACAGGCCTTTGTGTGTAGCTTATAGCAGGAGCACGGATGAAACTCTATCAGCCGCTCAGGATCATCACATAACAATGAATGGTGATAACATCTCTCGTATTGCAATACCCCGGCGATGAAAACAGTTGAAGGTGGCATAACTGGTAGCTATTAAAGGATATATCTGCACCTGTCTTACCTGGACCAATAATTGATACTTTCAACAGGTATCCTAACACGTTAGGACTGCACGGAGGGCCTAGACAGTGACTACACAGTTTTAGGAACAGGCACAGGGGTTAGACAGTGAATACAGAGTGATGTAATTTAGAAGCAGGTAGGGGTTATACAGTGAATGAAGAGACATGTCATTAAGGAGCAGGTAGGGGTTATACAGTGAATGAAGAGACATGTCATTAAGGAGCAGGTAGGGGTTAGGTAGTGAATACAGAGACAGCTCATTAAGGAGCAGGTAGGAGTTAGATAGTGAATACAGAGACAGCTCATTAAGGAGCAGGTAGAAGATAGATAGTGAGTACAGAGGCGGGTCTTTAAGGAGCAGGTAGAGGTTAGAGTCCAACCCCTACGGTCTAACCCTGAGACTGAATAGAGACGGGTCCATCAGGAACAGGGCTTAGACTGAATGCAGAGATTTAAATCCAAACACCTTGGTCACCAAACTCAACGAGTCCTGGTTGTGTCTATCCCCAGGTATTGATGCAGCCATAGCAGGCGGGCATTGGAAAAGGAGTGCATCTGATGAGGGGGTAAGTTCAGTAGAGCTGAACAATGTAAATGTACATTGCATTATAATGGAAGTACTGTAATGTTAGAGATGCAGCATTAAAGTACTTCTCCAGGTGTAAAAAAAAACATGTTTGTTTGGTTAAGACTCCAACAAATCTCACATCATGAAGAAAATGTGATGCAAAAAGTGTAATTCCCACAAATAGGGAATCATATCGCAATATCTGTCAAAATAATTGCAATATGACTTTTTTATTACATGATTTTTTTGGACCACATTGTTCAGCCCTAAAGTACAGTGACCATAATGCTTTATTAATTCATAATTCTGTATTGGATTATTTTCATGTTCATTTAAAAAAATATGAATACACTGTACATGGTCGTCAATATTGTAAGGGCATATTTCTGGTATGAAGTGCAACGAGTAGCTACCTATGGAGTTTATGACATCTTTCTGTATCTAGGGCATCCTAACTGATTCAAAAAAGGACTCAACAGCCTGGCGGTCTGTTTATATACCGCAGCCTTGGAAACCTGAGGTGAGTGTATTTCTTCTACACATGAATCATCAAATGCCTTTGTCTTTGTTTCACTTCCTTCTTAAACAAGCCACCTGTGTACCATTTAAATAATGTGTATGGTAATTGGTTTGCCCGCTTGACTGTGTAGCCAGGAGGGTAAACTGACTCCACCCCTTAAATAGTTCTGAAGGAGTAGGTAGACAGAAACATAATTGATAATTGATTACCCTTTATCATTGAAAGCAAACTACAGATTTATGTTTCCTCTTTACTTTTAAGATTGTCTGAGGATAACACAATGTGTAGATGCACACATTGAGCTGCACTCTTCAATCAGAGGATTTAAACTGAGAGGAATCAAAATCGTATCTCTCTCCTGGCGTCTAGATACTCGGCCAAAAAAACGTGATTCACAACGTAACATTTGTGCCCCGACCCCTCATCGCGACATCGTCACCCTGGCGTTGTGCCGCGCACACAAGTCTCCTCGTTTACGTCAACACGTTCAGCTCTCTGGAAGTCCCAGAGAGAGTAACTTGCCCCGGCCTGTCCACTTCCCACCTGTGTTTGTGCGCGTTGTGAATCCCAAGTGTTTGTGGTGGCTGGGGAAGGGAGACCTCTGCGTTTGGGGGGGGGGGGGCTCATATTACCACTATATTAAGATGTCTGGCTGCTGGCTAGTTCATGTTGTTTATGTCAATATCCTAAATGATAAATGCTTGTTGTTTTGTATATTATTACTATTATTGTTACTGTTATTATTTTATTATTATTATGTTAGAGGTACTTTATTCAATGTTTATATATGTCTATATATAAGAATAAATGTATGGATGGATAGATAGATGGACAGATGGATGTAAATACCCAGATAGGTGGATAGATGGATTGATTGCACTTATCTGCATAAATAGATAGCTGGATGGATCAGGGGAGAGAGGGGGGGGGGGGTCAACACCTGTATATCACCTGTATATAACTGTCCAAGACACGTTCTCACTGACATTTGTCTCAATTGTCACTTGTCACCTGGGTTGATGTGTTATCTCGAAATAAAATGTCATCCTGTCATCTCACGTCATGCAGAAGTGAACATCTATAAAGGACAAGACAGAGGACAATAGTGGGCAAGGTCAGGTGACAAGGATAAACAAACAAGTCCATGTGACCTACAAACAAAGTCATCCGATCATAACTGCAGAGTGAACTCTATATGTGCATTGATGGCTGTAGCAGGAGAAGCTACAGCAGCTTGTTGGGCCACAAAATGTTGCCGGTTCAATTCCCCCCTGTCAAACGAATTTCACTGTTCAGAATGGCCCTGTGTTATGAAGAACATGTGACAAATAAAACACTTTGACTTTGATGATAAGTATCTTTAGAGCAAGACTCTGAAGCCCTTACTGCTCCCGGGAGCAGGCTGTTTTGCAGCATGTGGCCAACGCCGCCGTGATGTGTAAGTGTGTGTGTGTGAGATGGTGAGGCGCAGTGCTTTGGTTGGGTCAGTAGGGGCCTTGAATATCTCTGTTCACTTTCTGATTCATTGTGTGGGTGAAGACGTCAGCCAAGTTGTTCTTCTCATCGTGCCGAGCTCCCTTTGGGAGACTTCAGCATAGTTTCAAACTAATGTTCAACCCACAGTGCTGACAACGGCACAACACATTACAGAATTGGTAACAACAACGCTTGGGCTCTGACCAACTGTCCCTCTCTCTCTCTCGCGCTCTCTCTCTCTGACACACACACACAGCCGAACTCGCACACGTGTACAGATACACACGAGTGCACACGCAGCTCAGATAACACTGCCTGCTTGGCACCAGTGAGGGAGGTGTAGGCTTACAGAACACCTGGAACTTGGGTAACATTCAACCTATTTTCAAATATATATATTTTTTTATTCCACACAACCTGTGCTGTTCTAGCTGTGAGGTTTTCATCTGTGGTTGAATTTGAATGTGTATATTGCATATGTCCATGTTGCCGGTGCCAGTGTTGCTATCTGAATGTTGTGATCTGCTGTTCTGAGAGTGTCTGTGTATCTCTTCAGTACAAGGGACAGGCCAATCTTCATGTGTTCGAGGACTGGTGTGGGAGCTCCATAGATCAGCTCCGCAAGAACCTGCATTACCCTCTGTACCCCCATGTGAGTATACACGCACGGTTACGCGAGCGTTGCAATTATTAACCAATCAGCCGGCGATAATTAACAAAAAAACTCTGTTGTCGCTGCATTTAAGAAAACAAAAAACAAAACATCTTTTCCCAGTGTTGCAAAGTTAATGGACCCATGCCCCATTAAATAGTTAACAAGTTACCAGAAAGTCAACCGCGATATCTGATCTCTTCTGAAATTAAAACATTTAGTCACCAAGCTTCAAAGGGTCTTTCTAGCTTCAAGGTGTGCTAAGATCGCTGCACATATTGTATTGATTATACAATAATGGGGCCATTTTAAGCAAATAACAGAATAAATACCGGCAATTGGTACTTTGTACTGCGGTTGACTCCTTGTGTCCCGGGGTTCCTCCCTGACAGACGAGAACCACGGTTCCCAAGCTGGCCATCTCGCCCCAGTGGATCAACTATGGGCTGAGGATCTTCGGCTACTTGCATCCATACGTCGACGGTACCCTCCCGCCTGAACACACCACAGCATGGCCCTCGGCTGTGTTCTTCATCACAGTGGAGTCTTGCACGTCAGCATCAGCACTTGTGTAACTGGGCCCCTGTCTCGTGTGTGTGTGTGTGTGTGTGTGTGTGTGTGTGTGTGTGTGTGTGTGTGTGTGTGTGTGTGTGTGTGTGTGTGTGTGTGTGTGTGTGTGTGTGTGTGTGTGTGTGTGTGTGTGTGTGTGTGTGTGTGTGTGTGTGTGCGATCTTAGGAGAGTTTGTTTTCGCCGTGAGCTCTAAAGACAACTCTGAATTCTGGCTCAGCGCGGACGCATCTCCGCTCGGCTGCCGGCTCCTAGCATGGGTGGGCAAGGTAAGACTGCTTGTCCTCTTTTTTTTTTTATTTATTATTTTTTTTTTAAACAGCGGTGTGACCTGACGTCTTTTTCAGACGGGCTCAGAGTGGACAGCCCCAGGCGAGTATGAGAAATTTGCGAGTCAGACATCAAGACCAGTCCGGTGAGTGTGACCAAACAATTTCTTATCATGAACAATAATGATAACAATAAAAATAATAACAATGATAATAATGTAGAACAATTATAATAATTTATTATAATAATAATTCATATTAATATTAGTAATCAGGAATAATAATGTTTTACTTTAAACTCTTTCTTGACTGCTCTGGGGATCAGCATGGTCTACAAATCAAATTGGTTTTTAAAGTTGTTTTCCTGTTGGAAGCTTTCATGTGGACAACCAACATGAGCCTTGATTGCAGGGCTGTATGTTTGAGGAAGGGAGGGGGGCGCCAGATTTATATGGCATGATAAGACGCCGCATGTACATTTCTTTGCTCTCGCTGCTGGCACAGTCTTGTTGCAGCAGCAGCGTGGAGGAGGCGTGGCGGCAGCTTGGGTAAATATATGTCACGTCTTGCCAAGTACTGTTTTAAGAGCTCTGCGTTTTGAATGAGGCACATGGGTACGTCCCTTCCACAAATCTACTGGACTGGACCACACAACCTGTTTATAGCATTGGGTTTGGTGAGGACTACACAGAAAGCTGGAAAACATGATTATTATATTTACTCATTTCTGATTACTCATTTATTATTATTGTTGTTATCATTATTCTTTATGTAATTATGATGCATAGAATTTATGCTATACTTATTACATTCATAATATCCCCATCCCTACACCTATGCACACAAACCTCATTCAAGACTCTGAGGAGCCGTATACGTTTCTCTGAGGAATACTCTTTCTTTTAAATGTATTTATGTATTTTTGTTGTTTGCTCATGGCGAACCTTTTTGTTGCTTGCTCATGACGAACACAAGAACCTTTTTTAAAATGTTAGTCATCACAACTTGCTGTCAAAAAATGTCTCCTTTTTGAATGCATGTATGACTTATTTGTAAAGCCACACAGTGTAAACTGCTCATATTATTAACTCTCTGACTTGATGGAAACTGAGCTTTGGTAAAACAGTCAAGAAGTTTGAGCAATGCGCTATACGAGATAACACCAATGTGCAGATTAATATCTGGAGATTATTCATTCAGATTATTGATTCACGGAAACTGTGCACCGTTGTGGTCATAGCGCCCTCGCTAGCAGAATGCTATTATGGCTAACGGAATGCTATTATGGCTATCAGAATGCAGAGCGACTGACTGAGTCACTGGCTGAGTGCTGTCTTGCTATCTAACAGGCTATCGGCACAGAAGAAGTACTTCTTTGAACTAATCCATAAGCAGAGTGACATGGCGACAGACCATGTGGAGCTGGCTGTGAGTATTACGCCATCTTCCCCGTCTGCCCGCTCCCAGCTCCTCCACTGTCACTTCACTCATTTCTCCATGCTGAGTCATCTCTTATTTTTGTCCGTGAAGGATGGAAAATAGATATTTATATATATATATATATATTTTTTTCCTTTCACAGTGGAAAATCAACCAAGAAGGTTTTACATTCACGGTTATCGGCTCAGAGTATATCTCCATTTACACAAGTAAGTTTCCCCCCCCCCCCCCCCCCGTGGTAACCTGTTGACTATTGTGATTGGGTGTCACTTGCGTTCCATCTCACCTCAGTATGTTTCCGTTCAGATTTATCTTCCATCACTTTGCTGGTGCACAATGTGTTCACCTTCTTTTACTTCTGTGTGGTTACCCAGATGAGTCGACGTTGCTCGCGAGCGATGTATCTCACATACCACAGACGGCTCCCAGTCACGTACGCAAGCCCAGAAACAACCCGACCGGCAGGCTCGATATGCTCAGGGAAGACTCTCGAGACACATTCTACCAGAGTAAGACACCCCTGCCTTCCACACAGGGTCCATGCTGTGCTATGAATTAGAATAGAGGGACCACCGAGATGAGAGTTTCACCTAGGGCTGGCCAATCATTCAATATTGTTGTTTATCTATAATTTTTGAATGGGGGCAGGGGATGTGGATACCCTTTTTAAATTAAATTATGATAACGTCTAAATTAATTGTGATAACGTATGCCCTTAAAATGATCAAATAATCGTATAAATTACGTCTTATAATATATGACGTCAGTGAGAAAGGAAAACTACTTTTGGAATGATGCCACACTGGAGCAGTCAACCTTCCCTGTGCCTGAGGTCTGGCAGACAAAATAGGTGTTACTTGATCGCTATATCAGCGCTCTCCTTGAGTGTGTGCAATATTAATATTTCTACTGTCTGGTTTATCCTGTGTGCCTAATATTTACCTAATGCACTACAGGTGTGCAGCCTCACCCAAACCCAGAGTTTAAATCAGACTCAGGACAGGTGAGGCTGCTTAAAGCAACCACGCACATTCCACAAATTCTTTAAAATAAATCTCCATAATTGTCAATGTCATGACCTTCCGGTTAGACGGCTTGGAATGGTAATTTAAAATCAAAAGCATAATGTGATATTTATATGGAATATCGTGTGAAATTCCCCATAGTTATCACGATAATACATCTCTCCATATCGCCCCGCCCCCTAGCTCCATCCCGCACTCGCTATGTCAACTGCTTTGTGTGCCTTGAAAAGCCCGCTCAAAAAAGACGCCACATCATTTGCTTTTCATTCTTCCAAATACAACTAACACCCCCCCTCCCCCCGCCCGTGTGCGGTGTGTCCCTCTCCTGGCGCAGTGCCGTTGATCAGCCGCAGTTATCTGCGTGGCGTGCTGCCCGACTGCTCATACAAGCCCAGCTACACCATCAAAGGCTTCCAGCTGCTCCGCTACCAGGGCCTGCAGTTTGTAAGTCACCGATAATTGTCTTGTAGTGTTGTCACTTTTCTTTGTCAAGCATATTTCACATCGATATGCATCTGCAGGTTTTCGTTGAGTAATTGTGTTTTCCGTGTCACATATGCTGTCACTTCCTGTGCCATGAACCCCAGGTTCACCTGACCTACATCTACCCCAACGACTACACCCGCCTCACACACATGGAGACCGAGAACAGCTGCTTCTACCACGAGAGCGGAGAGACTCTGAAGCGGTGAGCATGCCCACGCAGTCGCACGTGAAGCGACCTCCAGTCCACCTGACTCACCGTAAAATGTTGTGTCAGAGAAACATGACCTGAAATGACAGAAACAGATGAGTTACGACAGAACTGAAAGGTGTAGATGGAAATATGATCATGGAAAATGTGGCCTTTTTATATGAGGCATAAGCAAGCTAATTGTGATGCAATAGCCTGCATCTACTAGTCTATCGTGTGTGTGAGGTTTTTGTCAGTTCCTGTCACATACGAGAGTACTTTCCTCGATAAGGAAATAATAACGTCTGTATAAGGGCTGGTTTTCACAAAACTCCCCCATGAGTTCCAAATTCTAACCCTTTTTTGATTATTGCTGCAAAACCATTGACTGACTTAAACCTATTTTAGTGAAACTGCATTTGTAGCCGGGAGTGTATAATTTCCAGCAGAGGGTGCTGTGCCCCTCCCACCCCTCCCCTTACCCATTTCCCAACCGTTTTGCTGAATAATATGTTAGTGTTTGAGTACATTTGGAGCTGTTGCTGTATGACGGCATTCGGACAAGTCAAGCGGTGAAAGGTTGCGCTCATCTCATGGCGTGTTTCCTGTTTGAACCTTCTCACCCCGCAGCTTTGGATTCTTAAGGTACATGAGAATGGACCGTCCAGAGAGGCCTGAGAAAAACGACCGCTTCAGAGGTAGGACACCCTCCAGCCACAGTGGGCATCCACTGTGAGGTTCTTCCTGTGTGCTCTACCAGTGTTGGGCAAAGCTACTTGGGAAGTGTAGTACAGTGTAATCCGCTTATAGTGATCACGTTTAACCGAAATTTTCAAATTTTCTTTTTTTTTAATGCAGATTACCATCCAATTGACATTTGTATATATAATACATTAATACATGTATAAAGTAATGAAACGGACAGCTTTGCTATTTACTGGATTTTATTACAGCAAGTTAACTGAAAAATACTGTACAGTACGTACATTAACGTTACAGTACAGCTGTTTGAAACGATTCAAATAGCAAATTAAATTACAGCATTGCACTGTGTAGCTATAAATCAAATACACTACAGTAGGCTACTGTAAGCTTCGACGAGTCTCCGTTTTTCGTTCAGAGAAAGTGACTTTCTTTTACCCGACATTGTCCAATGTGCATGCAGCGCGAGCCGCCGTTGAAGACGTGCACGCGCGAGCCGCTATAAAGTACCGTAATTTATTAATTTCTCCCACATATGTTATGTATAAAAGGACCCAAAATGATCACTATAAGCGGACTGCTTGATCGCTATAAGCGAATTATTTAAACAGTGTTTGTATAGGAACGATTCTGTCCCAGGCTTTTTGATCCATATAAGCGGTTGATCACTATATCCGTGATCACTATAAGCGGATTACACTGTAGTAGTGTGCTAAGCCACCAGTTACTCTACATTAAATGTAAATCAAGCTTCAGTTGCTACCCCCCAGAGAAATGTAGCAAGATAAGCTACAGAAATATGGCAAAAGTAGCTTACTCATTCCAAGTCAATTCTATCTCAGTTTGACTGTCAGGCAACATTAACAATATATACAATAAGCTCTCTTCTCTTCTCCTTCACCAATTTGGCAAAAACATTGTATTCCACTGCAGCAGGAAAGTCTCAGGATTGGTACATGGCATCACTTACTGATTCCCTAAGGGTTTTATTTCAGAGCGCAGCAGAAAAGCTCAGCTGCACTTGCGCTTCAGAAACGCTAGGGGATATGTAGCTTGGGTGGACACCACAATACTTGATCAATAAAAAAAGCTTCTTTACCGAAAAGCCATTTTTTAGATTCTGAAAAAAACTGCGCCGCTACCACCATGCCACTGAGAAATGTTAAGCTAGTAACGTTACTACTTAGTACTTAGTACTCCCCGACACAGGCCCTACCACCCACCTTCATTTTGGTTACGTATGCCTCTGTGGATTTGTCTAGATTTCCCTGTCCAGCGGAGGGATGCAGATTGGGTGCCGGATGAGGAGGAAGTGCGGCAGAATCCCCCGAAGGCCGCTGACAATGCCCTCTCCGTGGACTACAGCGACGACGATAACGACGGCGGCGACGATCGCAGGCGTGGCCGCAGACTCTTGTCCAGGGGCGAGGAGGAGCGGGAACCCCGTGGGGGCATCGTTGCCCAGAACGGTTCTGACCCAGATTTGCACGCCGCGGTTGGGGTCAAAGAAGACGGAGCGTCTTTGCGTGCCCGGCCGCTAGTTGAGGGAGTGGCCGGAGCACGTGGAGTCCATGAACCAATGACGTCACCTCAACTACGACGGATGCAGAGCCTGACCGGCAACAGAACACAGCAGCAGGAGGCCGTGCTGCAGAACGCTCAAAGACAAGAGGTTAGACGGATGCGGCGGACAGCAAAGCCAGACCTTGCACACAAGCAGAAGACGGGCTTCCAGAGGGCCAAGCCCCGGCCTGCGGGAAGGAGAGCAGCTGGTCGCCGCCCCCTCCCCCCAGTGGACCCGGATGTCCACAAGAAACGGAAGAAAGTAGCGGTTAAGAGGAGTGGAGGTGAAAGGTTGCAGGTGCCCAGGGGTGTAGCACAGACAAGCAGGGAGAACGGCTCTGTTCCTCAGCAAGGTGTGAATGTGACACTCCACCCTGCACCCCATATCATGCCTCTACAAGACCTCCACCCAAACCACCCTGCCTCCCATATCAAGCCTCTAAAAGAACTCCACGCAAACCTTCTTGCCCCTGCTATAAAGTCTCCAAAAGACCTCCCAGACCTCCCTGTGCCCCATAATGAGCCCGACAGAGATCTCCACCTAAACCTCTTGGCACCCGCTATCAAGCCTCCAAAAGACCTCAACCCAGACCTCCCTGTGCCCCATAACAAGCCTCACAGAGACCTCCACCTAAACCGCCCTGCCCCCGCTATCAAGCCTCAAAAATACCTCCACCCAGGCCTCCCTGTGCCCCATAACAAGCCTGACAGAGACCTCCACCTACACCTCCCTGCCCCCACTATCAAGCCTCTAAAAGACCTCCACCCAGACCTCCCTGTGCCCCATAACGAGCCTGACGGAGACCTCCACCTACACCACCCTGCCCCCGCTATCAAGCCTCAAAAATACCTCCACTCAGGCCTCCCTGTGCCCCATAACGAGCCTGACAGAGACCTCCACCTACACCTCCCTGCCCCCACTATCAAGCCTCTAAAAGACCTCCACCCAGACCTCCCTGTGCCCCATAACGAGCCTGACGGAGACCTCCACCTACACCACCCTGCCCCCGCTATCAAGCCTCCAAAATACCTCCACCCAGACCTCCCTGTGCCCCATAACGAGCCTGACAAAGACCTCCACCTAAACCTCCCTGCCCCCGCTATCAAGCCTCCAAAAGACCTAGACCCAGACCTCGAACCCGGGGAAGATGAGGAAATGGAAGATGGCATCCGAGAGCGTGAGAAGGACTCTGTGTGGGCCCTGGATAGTGAGGACGGCGTCGAAGAGGACACTGCCACCTACGAGGACACGACGCCGCTGGTGTTTGACCCCGAGGTGGTTTGGAGCCAGACCTTCCAGGTCAACCCACTGGACCTACAGCTGCTGCGTTCTGATTGGATCGACCTGAACTGCAACGTGTCTGGCAACATGCTGTTGAGGCCTCGCGACGCTCATGCCCTTGTCAAGGACTTCATGGACAAACTCAACTCCAAGCATCAAGGGTACGTGTGTATGCCTCCTCGTGAGGACCACTCTCAGGGCTTCATGAAGGTGACTCATTGCAGCGCTGATATGATTCATAGATTAACTGAAAGTTTTCAACCAAACATTGGCCCTCATATCTTGATAATCAACGAGTAAGCAAGCAAGAGCTTACCGTTTTCATGACGAGGAATAACAACATGGGGCAAGCAAAGGTTATGGCTGCATTGCCGTTACTTGTATTAGTCATTTTTCCTCTGCTGCAGCCGTAAGTTTATCAAGTTGATAACTCCGCTGTGCTTGCCACAGTGTATAACAACTAGCTTTCATGTTGCTTTGGTTACAAGGGTTGGGTAGCAGATTAATTTAGAAGTGGTTTAAACTTTGAACTACGTTTTCATTACAGTATTATCGACCGTATTATTTGCCACTAACCTGCCAGCCATTCAGAAAAGAGTATTTCCACAGACCATGGTATAAGTGTCAATGATTTTCCTTAGAGTTGTCCCCGCCTCTGTCCTCTGACTAGACACTTCACTCTGGTTGGAATTGTGAGTGTGGAGAAGCGTGCGGACCCAGCCCAGGGCAACCGCTACCTCCTGGAGCTGGAGGTGAAGGACCGGCATGGCCAGTCACACCGCCTGTCACACTATGTCTACACTCTGGTTCGTCAGAACAGGCCACGCCGCAGGAAGATCCCGCTTCAACGCCCTGCCCCCGAGGTTATTCTGTGTAATCCGTTTGGCTTTCAGTGGAACCCCACTGCCACGGTCCACTTAATTGTACCAGGTAACGCACGCGCATGCACACACGCGTTCAGGCACACGCACATGTACATACACTCAATGGCATTTTGTCACCTGTCACCCAGGTGTATGCTCTCTAGAACTACAATTCCATCATTCTGACAACACCGTAATGCATCAGTGAATATCTATAAAGGACAAGACAGAGGACAATAGTAGGGCAAGGTCAGATGACTAGAGCAGTGAATTCCGTCTGACACAGAGAATCTCCCGATGTGTGATGTATGACTGAATGGCCAACTCCTGATCTCTGGGGTCGATTCGTCTGAGATATTCCGGAGTTCATGTCTGAAAGCGGCTTAGGATAAATATGTACAAGTCCATGTGACCTACAAACAAAGGTGTGTCTCTCTCGCTCTCTCGCTCTCTCTCTCTCAGTGAAGAACCAGGCCCGCTGGGTGATACAGCTCATCTCCGACATGGAGGAGTTGTACCGTGTGACCAAAGACCCCCACTTCAGCCTCATCATTGTGGACTACGACAGCACGGACATGGACGTGGAGAAGGCCCTGCAGACCGCCTCCCTTCCTCAGTACGGTTCTCATTCATGTCTTATGATTCTTCTTCCTAGTTTTATTCCTTCTCTTGTTATCATTGTTATTACTATCATATTGGTTCTCAAACACATTTTTAACAACTTACCCCCTCAAATAACTTTTCAAGTTCCACTTTCACCAGCGCAAAACATTTTTGGCTTTTCGAATCACTTGTTATAAATGTTAAAATGAAATCTTTAAAATAAAATGTGGGTGGCTTACCAACATGCAAAAGCACAAAGCCTTGTCTTAGCAGATTTCCAAGTACCCCCTGCAATCCATACCCTCATTAAAGAAATGTTTCAGTATAATATAGGAGTGTGTGTGTGTGATAATCTTTTGTAGGTATACATATCTGAAGCTGAGCGGTAACTTTGAGCGCTCCGCTGGGCTGCAGGCAGGCATCGACGGCATCACTGTGAGTAGCACGCACACAAGCATCACTTGGAGCCCATTCAACCATGGAAACGACAGTCAGATTGCTGACTTATCAACTATAGATATATGATGATACATTATATAATGTTTTTACACATTTTCTCATTGTTTAACAGTCATAAAAACCAATTTGAACTTCCTGATATATAAAAGAACAAGACCACATTTCTCGGTGTGCAACAAAGAAATTGCACACCCAGAAATGTGGTCATGGGTTCAACAAAGGTTAGGAACTGTTGTTGTAGACTATGTTGTGACCACGTGTGTTAAACACTCCAGTCAGGCCCTCAGCCAAAAGCTATGTGGCCCACTCAGTCATTTGAGTTTGCAATTAATTTGGCCCACATCTCTAACTGGTCTCTTATTTGGTACACCACCCTCCCCCTCACGCCCACATGAAAGCGTACGCTACATCCAAGGATGCTATCTTGTTGTAGCAATGTTCCTGCCACAAGCCGCCTAAAGTGGCTTTCGAGGGGTTCCTCCAACACAGGACACAGGAAGTTGATGAACTGGTTTATTGTAGGCTTTATAGAAGTTTGTAAATGGAATGGATGGAGCAGGTGTTGACAGCTAGCATGCTAGCACTCCCATTCAGTGTGGGAACGAAATGGTTTAACCTGTGTACACTGATGAGGCAATGCACCTCAGCTGTGCTGTCCCACCCAACCCCAGACTCTTAACTGGGCCAGGTGGGGGTTCTTAAACCAGCCACCAACCGCACACACACACACACACACACACACACACACACACACATACACACCCCACACAGGACCACTAACTGTTTCAGCAGCAGCATTTACTTTGTAGCAGGCGGCGCAACCAACCTGCTGTGTTGCAGTCAGTTGGGACTTCTGGCTTTCCAGCGGCAAAGTTGTAAACTCAAGCCGCAACTAGAGAGGCAGCCACGAGATTCCAATACAGCAATGAGGGAATGCACCTCAGTCTGTTGAATTTGCCAGACAGATCTTTGGTGAAAAGAAAGTTGTTTGCACATAGCAGCTGGTCGAAAGAAAAGTAGATTTGATGAGGTATTGAATATTTTGCAGATAATATATAACTTTATTTTGTATTTTATTTTATTTTATTGTGCCAGAGGTTGCTCAAAAATAACAATAGCATAAGAATAAATACAATAGAATAATAAATGTAAGTGTATAAGCCTAATAGAATAACAATAAATCGGTGTACTTGCTGTATCACCCAGAGTGGTGTATATTATAGAAGTGTATGTATATGTATATGTATATATATATGACCACTGCATAGATTCAGTTTGGCACCCCTGTTGTAGGCACTGACCATGCACCAGGCACTGACCTCCTCCTCTTCCTCCTCTGTGTTGCCCAGGACGACAACAGCATTGTGTTCCTGTGCGACCTGCACATCCACTTCCCCATGTCCGTCCTGGACAGCATCAGGAAGCACGTTGTGCAGGGTCACATGGCCTTCGCCCCCATCCTCATGAGACTCAACTGTGGAGCCACACCCCGGGACCCCCAAGGTTTGTGTGTGTGCGCACACGCACATACACACACAGTGTTTGTAAATCGGGTAAAAGTATATGAACATAATAATATAGTATATAGAAATAATATAGTCTAATGTAATGTGATGCCTATAACGGTATGCAATGTGAACACTCCACACCTATGGTCCTGCCCTGTGGTGTCTGCAGGCTATTGGGAGGTGAATGGCTTCGGGCTGCTGGGAGTGTACAAGTCAGACCTGGACGCGGCAGGGGGCATGAACACCATGGAGTTCAAGGACCGCTGGGGAGGAGAGGACTGGGAGCTCCTGGACCGGTTGGCGATTTATTTATTTCTATTATTTCACCCCTGGGGCCTACTCAAAGCACTGTCAATGACATTCATCCATTCACACAAATACACACTCAAGGCCAGTGGTTCCCCAACCTTTTTTGGGGGAACTCCATCTGTGACTCCATCATTTCTAGCTCTGAAAATGTTTGCGACCCCAACTTGACCTTTTGTGCATCTGCTTCCACACAAATAGTTTTTTACCCAATCAACATCTGCCGGCAATATCGATGAACGATTAACGTAAAACCCAATCGCCTACACACTGTGATTAGTAGTAATTTTGCTCTGGCTATGAATCATCACGCAATCAGTTTGTATGTACAGGATGTCAATGAGGTTTGCAAAATGGAGCATCAAATGTCTCACTCGCTCTCTGACGCGATCTCTGACGCAATCTATGATGCGCTCTCTGACTCGATCTCTAACGCACTCTCTGACGCGATCTCTGACGCAATCTATGATGCGCTCTCTGACTCGATCTCTAACGCACTCTCTGACGCGATCTATGATGCGCTCTCTGACTCGATCTCTAACGCACTCTCTGACGCGCGCTCTCTGATTCGCGCTCTCTCTCAGGCTCCTCCAGTCGGGTCTGGAGGTCGAGCGGCTCCACCTGAGGAACTTCTTCCACTACTACCACTCCAAGCGGGGCATGTGGAACCGCCGCACCACAGCCAGCCTAAGGTAAACCATTCCCCCGGGGGGGGGGGGGATGGAGCACGCTACCAGGACCAGGGCCACATGGCGCGAGTGGCCACCACAGCACTTTAAACGTCTCTCTACAATGCGTCCCGGGGGAAAGCCGTTGACCGAGCTCCAACCCCTGAGTGTCTTTGTGAGGGCGGCACCTTGGACATTCTGCTGCCTTCACAGGGTGAAGTGGTGGCACTGCTGGACGGATGCTACGGCTGGCTCCGTCCCGACATGGGGGATGCCACCACAACCCCGGGTGTTGTACTACTATTACTACTGATGACTGCGAGGGGCCAGGACTGGCACGTCAATGAGCCGTGGATGCCGCAAATGAAGATGCTAGTAGCGCTAACTGCTAGTAGAGGCCTGAGATGACTTGAACCTGCTGCCTCATCTGCAAAGCAAAAAATAAACATTTGCTGTGCTCTTTGGAAGCAGGATGTTTGGCAAGACATCTTTTTTATTATTATTATTATTATTATTATTATTATTATTATTAGGTCGACAAGCTTATTCTGAAGAGAAAATGAGACCTAATTCAGTAAGGGAGCATTTTTTGTGTACCAATCATACTCTTTTGGGGTTTTTTTTGTTTTGTGTTTTAACCTCAAGAAATAGGGGAGACCTTTAAGTTTCTGGAAGACTCGTGGCCTTGGCCTCTGCACACCAACAGAAACATGATTCCTGCTTTATTTATCTTAGTCTTCTCACCTGCCATGCCTTCTCCACAAAATGTGAATGTCACACATGTGCCTTGTTCTCTTTCCTCATATTTGAGGTACCTGGTAATTTTTAAAATAGCATTGCCCTGTGGATGATGTCAGAGTTGCACAAAAGGGTTTCACTTGCCACTAAGGAATTCCATTATTCCATCTAATGTGAACAGAGTTCACATGACCGTGAAATAAGAAAACTATTTTAAACCGTAATACTGGTTGCTCGATAGCATGGAAAATGAAGTAATTATTCCTCAAACGTAGACCAGCATATAATTGAATGTCATCTCGACCAAATTCTCAACAAAAATATATTTCAGCCCAACATTATAGGTAATATTGTTTGTTTTGTTCAGCAGCAGAGTTGCCTTAGATTGTTCCCTTGAAGATGTTTGATAGAAACATCTTCAAGGGAAGATGAAAGAATTTAAATCTGATCTGGTTTCTTCTTAGCTCAAGACACAGATAATGGCATCAAACTTTCAATTTTGTTGAAATTAATTCGGATTTGAAGAGAGGAATTTTGGCAGCTATTTAAACATACATTCCAGTTGAGGAACTCTTGTTCTGTGATGAACCATCAACGCCAGCCAGAATGTATTTTCCATCTTAATGGCAGTATGTCTTTTTACTATGCTCTTCCATGTTTATTTTAATTGATTCATAATAATTCAGGGGGTTTTGTAACAAAATAATTGGGCTTCTGCAATCACATTCAAATGGACTACATTGATGTAATTTTTCTGGTATTTATTTTATTATATTTTTTGTATGTATATGCCGACTGGGTGGATATTAAAGATTGTTGTTAATTGACGTTTACTTCACAGGGAAAGTTGTGCCTTTTTAATATCCCAAATAGAAAGCTATTTTATCTGTTATGGTAGAGGCAAATCTTCTTGTTTTTTTTTTACTGGTAACTCCAGGCTTTTAAGACAAAATACCTCCTTTTCCCCTCAGTAGGCCTACAGAAGGTCATATTCTGTCTGCCTTGTAGGTCCTGGTGTCTCTTCTCTCAGGGAAAGATTTTCCAATATACACTGTCTTGACAAATTGCTTATAAATTATTTTCTCAAATGTTTTGCCTCTTTTCTGTTAAATTGACATTTTGTATTTTTACAGTCACATGCTAAGAAACAAACAAACTACCAAGGTCCCACTTGGTTAGGATCCTGGACGAGCCCCCATGTTACAGCCCAGAGGCTGAGTGTAACAAGAAAAGGGGGGGAAACGGAGGAGTTGAGCTTTTGTATCGCCACCAAGGCGATACAAAAGTTAAACGGTCCAACAGTCTATGGTTCAAACAATGATTAATCAGTGCCAGGTTGCAGAGCAATAGAATAAGACAATGGAGAAATAAACAGAGAAATAAAAATAACAGATTTACAAATGTACAGTCCTTGTAGAATAAAAAAATAGGTGAAATATAAAAATATATCGGCAAGATAAGGTATTCAGTCCGTGGAAACAATTTGGCATAATTGAAGTGTAATAGGCCTACAGCTGTGATAATAATAATGGTTAGGGGACGTATTGCACATGATAGAAAGAATATTAAGTATATTGCACATAATGTTGAAAGGTAAAGTAGAAGAGGTATGTTGGATGTTTTTGATGTAGAGCGTTATATGTATAAATTAATCAATTAACATGTTTTAAATAAAAACTGAAACAAACACTGTTCTTCTGCTAAGTTCGAAGCGCACTGCGCATGTGCTGACCAGCCGGAAGCTCCGTCTACCCTCAGAGTCAACAACAGCAGCAGCAGCAGCCCGCCTGCCGCTGAGCAAAATGCAGAAATACAGTCAACATTTAACACCTGACACATGCACGCCATCGAAACACAATGGTGTAGAACAACACGTCGTTCGTTCCGTGTAGATTATTGGTCATAACAATGTCTCCGGTGGTTTTGTGAAGATGTTATTATGGGAGAGACGCGGCGGGCTGTCATCACGCTGCTAAACACGCCTGCTGCTGCTGCTCTGCTGACACTTCTCTTCTGACATTGAGGCGTCGGTAAGGATGCTGTTATGCACACACACACACACACACACACACACACGACTCACAAATGACACGCGCCGTTTGAACTGTGCGTCGATTTCACGGAGATGTCCGACCTGTGGTGGGCTAGCACTAGCTGCACTGCACTAAGCTGCTTCTCTTGCTAGCCATGTGGTTGCTAACATTAGCCACACCATCTGCTCGCTGACGGACGCCGTGTGTCGCTGGCAGATAGTGTGACCTGGCCGTCACGATAAGCCACTTGTAAGTAGAGGCGGAGTCGTGATTCGCCAAAACGACAGCAAAACAAGCGACTAAAGCTCACGCCTGGCTAGCGTCCCATGGGGCTGGTAGTGAGAGAATGACAGCTCTTATGGTCATCCACACCTGACGCGGCTGTCAAGTGCCCTCGGCTGGTTACAGTGACTTTGGTCATTGCGCCACTCTAAGTCCTGGATACAGGGTTGTCTGTCGGTGTCATTAAAGACCTAATCAATGCATTTGTGTCAATGTTTATAGATGCAATCATGCCAGGGAAGTTGAAAGCCAAAATTGTTGCGGGGCGCCACTTGCCCGTAATGGACCGAGCCAGTGACCTTACCGATGCTTTTGTGGAGGTGGGTGGAGATCATCGGCAGTGGGAGCAGTTTGCTACACACTCATTGTTTACATTAATGACACGCCAAGTGTTTGCTTTCGGTTTTCTCGATGACATTGAAATGATGCCAATATAGTTCAATGCTTGTTGTTATATACTTGACATTTAATTGTGATTAACTCTGTAATACATGTGCAATGTGTCTTGCAGGTCAAATTCGGAAACACAACTTTTAAAACTGACGTCTATCCCAAGTCTCTCAACCCGCAGTGGAACTCAGAATGGTTCAAATTTGAGGTTTGGAGCATTTTGGAAAGGTTTGACTAATGAAATGAATCCATGAGTGAATGAATCCACTCGCTCACTCAGCAGCGATGCTCTTCTGGCTTCCTCTGCTGCAGGTGGATGATGAGGACCTGCAGGACGAGCCGCTGCAGATCACGGTGCTGGACCATGACACTTACAGCGCTAACGATGCCATCGGGAAAGTGTACATCGACATCGACCCGCTGCTGTGCAGCGAGGCCGCCTCCGTCATCTCTGGCTGGTTCCCCATCTACGACACCATCCATGGTAGAGCATCATCATCATCATCATCATCATCATCTTTTGTGAATTGTATACATATCGGCACACTGTTCGCTCTGCCTCCAGGTATCCGAGGAGAGATCAACGTTCTTGTCAAAGTGGACCTTTTCAATGACTTGAACCGCTTCAGACAGTCCTCGTGTGGGGTCAAATTCTTCTGCAGTGAGTTCTCTGTGGAGTTCCTTTTTAAATGACTGAAGTGTGTGTGCTAGGGTTGCTCAAAATTCCCGAATCTGACCCTTTTTAAATCCCGGGATTCCCGTAGAAACCGGAAGTGCCTTTTAATACTAATTTAATGATAGGCCTATATAAATAAATGCAACAGAACAACGCTATTTTATCGAATACAAATGTTTTATTTCTATGAAGAACATGCAGCAATTCTGTTTAAATTCTCATGAAGAAAAAAACCAACTATCTTCATTACATTCTGTAGCGGCCAGGGGGGGGGGCTGGGCCATCACATGGCACATTCCCGGTACTAAAGGGACTGAAGATTTCCCGGGAATCCCGGGATCCCGGCGAGCAACCCTAGTGTGTGCATGTTTGTATGTGTGTGCCTGAAGTGTATGATAGGAATTTGACTCCCATGGTAATAATAATATTGTGTGTGCGTGTGTGCGTGTGTGTTCTTTGCATGCCAGCCACGTGTATCCCGCTGTGCTACCGGGCGGCCATGGTCCACGGGTTTGTGGAAGAGCTGGTGGTGAATGAAGATCCAGAGTACCAGTGGATCGACCGCATCAGGACCCCACGGGCGTCCAACGAGGCCCGCCAGAGACTCATCTCACTCATGTCCGGTAGAGCAAATATAAGTGACTTTTGTACACAGATTTTATCCTGCATTATGAAGTGAGCCTGCACTTCTTCAAAATTGCAAATTTTTAAAATATTTGAAGTTTCTCAAAAAATTGCTAGTGCTTTAGAATAACTGCACTTTGAAACATTAATAAAGTAGCAGTAAATAGTGAGTTCATCAGTTATAAAGCATTGTTCCGAAATGAATGCTCATTGGTAAGTAATTTCTTGTCAGTTATAGCTACATTATTAAGAGTGAGATAGTAAAGATAATGGGAGAATGGTTTATCTGATCAACTACTTACAATGTGTTTAATAATACTTTATAATAATGCTGCAATTCAGGATTAGTTACTTCACTATTTACCACTACTTTACCACTATCTATCTACCATTACTATAACTGTAACTTGTGAAGTGTGAATAAAGTGCTCACGTTATTTTCTTATTTTGTTTACACTGGTTTTTTTCCTTTTTTTATTTTGTACTATTATATTTTAGAATTTTTTATTTTTCTTACTATTAAATCAGAATGACTTGTGTGTGCTTAATGTATGTTGTAAGTATTAGTAGTATTAAAATCATGTCTCTGGTATAGAACGGTAGTATTTAATGTCCCCTGACCTCCTGGGATCTTTCACTGTCTCTAGGGGAACTGCAGAGGAAGATTGGGCTGAAGGTATTGGAGATGGGCGGGAACGCAGTGGTGGGCTACCTGCAGTGTTTCGACCTGGAGGGCGAGTCCGGCCTGGTGGTCCGGGCCATCGGCACGGCCTGCACACTGGACAAACTCAGCTCCGGAGCCAACACACACATGCACCCTAACACCGCCCCCGCTTCCAACGCCTGCAACTCCCCCTCCAAGGACGGCAAGGAGTGAGTAGTGTGTGTGTGTGTGTGTGTGTGTGTGTGTGTGTGTGTGTGTGTGTGTGTGTGTGTGTGTGTGTGTGTGTGTGTGTGTGTGTGTGTGTGTGTGTGTGTGTGTGTGTGTGTGTGTGTGTGTGTGTGTGTGTGTGTGTGTCACATGCTTTGATCACCAGTGTACATCACATCCTGGAACACGAACACACATTGCCAATCCCAAGGCCTCACCTGCTGTCTGCATTCTCACTGCTCTTGCATGGATCGCCGTGCTGCTACTGCATGTGAATGTGCACTGTGACGTACCAAGTCTGGGACCGTGTTCAGCCCTGGCAGTGAGATGTGCTCCAACCATGACACCAGACTCCACTAAGTGACTTGAGTGAAAGCATCGGTGAATGCATCTGAGCCCGCTACGAAGAGGCGCGTGCTGCGCCAACACTGCATCCCACATGCTAATGCCACGTCCACCGGTTAATTCACTAATGCATCAGAAATGCGCGTGCATCAAAAAAAGAAAAGAAAATGCTGACCCTGTGGGGGTAAACTTCCGCCTACCTCTGCTCATCTGACACAGCTCATAAGCTGGCTGCATATAGTGCACCTCATCCAAACCACTTCTTCCTCCATTCAAGTGGGCAGATGCAATGGAAGCATTGTGAAGGGCTTGCACACAGTGCCTTATTAGTGGGGTGAATCATCACATTGCGTCACTGGACATGCATTCTATTGCTTGGTGGCAGCAATTTCTCTGTGTGGATCATAAAAACAGATATTCATCATGTAATGATGGACAACATGCCAGGTCTGAACAGGGACTCTCGATTGGTCAACATTTTTAATTTATTTTTCTTTGATTTGGCTGTAGTGTCAGAACTCCAGAGGGAGAAGGATGGTTAATGATGGGTGTGAGCAAATAATCGATTATTCGGATTCGCCAGCAGTCAGGAATTAACTTTGCAGCTGCTTCACTTTACCTGTATTATATTGAGAGGTGCCAAACCGCTAATAATATTCCATCGTTTTTGCAATATTGAGAATATCTGAGACTGTACATTTTCGTCATCTGAAAAGGTGGAAGTGTTTCGCTGGATCTCCCGTCAGAGCACGTATCCATCCTATCCTGTTGTTTGCGCTTTCAATAACCTTAAGCTTATACTTTGGATTTGTTAATCCCAAAGCATAAATGTCCCATTTATATTATTTTAACGGCACAAAGCACACAGATTACAAATGTAGCATGGCTATATTTTCAAAGCGGACTCCAGTCTATTTTGGATACGGAAATTCAAAAACATGATTTTTCTGTCTGTCCAACATGCTTTGGGCTTAACATTTTTTTTAGGCTTTGCCTATTCAATAGGTGTACACATGATGGTGACAATAATATAGTTACACAGCTGTAAGGTTTAGCCAAGTAGACCGCTCAGTTACCGTAAAACTTCAACTATAAGCCCAGGCTTCTATTTGCTCCGATCATTATCAATACCTGACCTCTGTTTGGGACAGGTTGCTATTATTTCAGAAATAGTGTAAAAATAGCATATATTACAATGTTTAAAATCCTACACATACGTACATGTAACAAATACATCATTGACCCAAAAATGAACGAAAAATCGATTATTCTTACCCACCCCTAATAGCCACTGTAGTCAAAGTTGTATCTTTATTTTAATTGGCTAATGAAGGTTGTCAGAGAGAGATGAGTGCTGCAATGTCCAATGCATGTGCGCCTGGCAACTGCTTTTCTTTTGGTAGCATTTGAGCCTGAGTGAATTTCTTTAAGAATACTTACTAACCTGACTTTATTTTCAACAATATAATGGACCGCAGAAAGGCAGTACAGTAAGAGATTTTTCTCCTGGCTGTTTTTACGTTTGGTTGTTATTTTCTCTTGTCTTTGTTGCAATGTTGTGCTCTGTGTCTATCTCTCTCTCTCTCTCTCCCTCTCCCTCTCTCGTCCTCTATGGTTCTACCACGTGTGTCCGTATTGGTCCTCTCTCTCTCTTCCTCCCCCCCCGCGCGCCGATTGGTCCAGGTCTCCCCTGGCGCACGGATGCCGCTCCACCCACAACAGCCCAGTGCACTCCACCTGCAGCGCCCAGAGACTGTCCCAGAACTTCTCTGTCTCTGTCCCCACTCTCATCTTCGCCGGTATGCAGTGGCGCTGGCCAGGGAAGCCTCTCAACTAGGCGGGTGGGGGGGGCGTAGGGTGCACTTCAGAGAGGAGGATAAATGGATAAAACCATTTGATTATGGTCATTATGCATTATTATAAGAGATGCACTTCGGGTTCGGGACCATGCCATCGACTCTCAGGGACGGGGACCACCATGCCATCGACTCTCACCCAACCCACCACTTAGGTCAGGGGCCACTTCCTCTTCATCTTCCTCACCCTGACCTCCCAGGAAGCGACCAAAACACTCATAGCCAATAACCAACATCCACACCATGTCCCCCACACAGCTGCCCTCCCTGCAGTCTTGTTGTGGACTGGAACCCGTCCCTCGGTGTGGACGTGATGTTGTGATGCGTTGTTGTGATGCTGGTGCTGGAGTGCAGCAATAATGGGCCCCCAATACCTGCAGGTTGTGCAGGACACTCTGACCCCCACCCCCTACCCCTCACCGCTGGGACATGAGCCTCCGCTTATCTCCCTCTATTGTGTTGTCTTTATGAGGCTATGTTGTTCTGTGTTGCTCCTGTGTTCTTGTTTTTGTTGTGTGCGTGTGTGGTAGTTGTGTTGTTTTTATTTTCATTATTTATTATTATTTGTGCGTTGAATTTGCATATTATTTGCCTGCTTTTGTGTTTTTACCATCCAGCCATCAGTAGCACCTCAAACACACGTTGCAGTGAACCCAAAAGAAAGCACATATCCCTCCTCCCACATGCACTGAAGGGGTGTGTGTGTGTGTGTGTGTGTGTGTGTGTGTGTGTGTGTGTGTGTGTGTGTGTGTGTGTGTGTGTGTGTGTGTGTGTGTGTGTGTGTGTGTGTGTGTGTGTGTGTGTGTGTGTGTGTGTGTGTGTGTGTGTGTGTGTGTGTGTGTTGTGCCCCGCCCCCCCCCTCCCACCTTCGGCAGGCCTGTGTTCAGTGAGGACCTGCCCTCAACCTCCGGCCCATCGACCCCTTTCCGAGCCCTCCCCTCCTCCTCTCCCTCTCCCTTCTCTCCCTCCAAGCCATGCAGCCGGCAGTCCTCATCGTCCGACACCGACCTCAGTCTGACGCCCAAGACGGGTAAGACACCCCCACCCCACCCCACCCGCCACACCCCCCACTTCCCACCCAACCCTTATTGTGGTGCTACCCTATGGTTGTGTCCTTTTATTTTGTTATGATTTATGTTTTAATCTTTTCATTCTGTTTTTTTTTTATGTTACATTTGTTGTATTTGTGTCTCTTAATTTACACTTGTTTATTTATTTAAGTTACGGAGCCGTGTCCCGTCTTCTCCCCCACATTCTGTCCACGGGCTGGCGAGTCTGCCACCCAGCTAGTGTAACTGGATACGTATGTGGAGGTCCTTCTGCAGAGGCCAGTTGCCAATAAAGCGGAACAAGACATGTTTGCAGAGGGAGCGGGGTGTGTGTGGGTGGGGGGTCCATTGTGTTGTGTTGTGTACAGCCAGTACCAATATGGTGCGAGCTTAAACCGGTTTAATTCATGCAAAACCTGACTGTACCGGTATTTGTCATGGCAAATTCAAGCGTAGCCTATTGCTTAAATCAACAACTTATTGTATTGCAATAGAAATGAGGATGTCGTTACTGTGGTTAATCATATATACAGCGGGTAAAATAAGTATTGAACACGTCACCATTATTCTCAGTAAATATATTTCTAAAGGTGCTATTGACATGACATTTTCACCAGATGTCGGTAACAACACAAGTAATCCATACAAACAAATAAATCAAAACAAATATGTTCAGAAATTAAGTTATGTGTAATAAAATGGAATGACACAGGAAAAAAAGTATTGAACACGCTCACTGAAATGTATTTAATAATTCGTACAAAAGCCTTTGTTGGTAATGACGGCTTCAAGACGCCTCCTGTATGGAGAAACTAGTCGCATGCATTGCTCAGGTGTGATTTTGGCCCATTCTTCCACACAGTCTTCAAATCTTGAAGGTTCCGTGGGCCTCTTCTATGAACTCTGATCTTTAGTTCTTTCCATAAATTTTCTATTGGATTCAAGTCAGGTGATTGGCTGGGCCATTCTAGCAGCTTTATTTTCTTTCTCTGAAACCAATTGAGAGTTTCCTTGGCTGTGTGTTTGGGATCATTGTCTTGCTGAAATGTCCACCCTTGTTTCATCTTCATCATCCTGGTAGATGGCAACAGATTTTTATCAAGAATGTCTCGGTAAATCTTTCCATTCATCCTTCCTTCAATTATATGAAGTTTGCCACTATCGTTTGCTGAAAAACAGCCCCACACCATGATGTTCCCACCTCCAAACTTCACTGTTGTATGGTGTTTTTGGGGAGAGTTCAATTTTGGTCTCATCTGACCAGACTATATTCTCCCAGTATTTCACAGGCTTGTCTAAATGTTGTGCAGCAAACTTTAAAGGAGCTTCAACATGCCTTTTCTTCAGCAATGGAGTCTTGCGTGGTGAGCGTGCATACAGGCCATGGTGGTTGAATGCATTACTTATTGTTTTCTTTGAAACAATTGTACCTGCTAATTCCAGGTCTTTCTGAAGCTCTCCACAAGTGGTCCTTGGCTCTTGGACAACTCTTCTGATAATTCTTTTCACTCCTCTGTCAGAAATCTTGCGAGGAGCACCCGGTCGTGGCCGGTTTATGGTGAAATGATGTTCTTTCCACTTCCGGATTATGGCCCCAACAGTGCTCAGTGAACATTCAGAAGTTTGGAAATCCTTCTGTAACCAATGCCATCAGTATGTATTACAACAATATGGTTGCAGGTTTTGAGAGAGCTCTTTGCTTTTACCCATCATGAGATGTTTCTTGTGCGACACCTTGGTAATGAGACCCTTTTTATAGGCCATCAGTTGGGACTGAACCAGCTGATATTAATTTGCACACTGACAAGGGGCAGGATTGCTTTCTACTTACTGATAGATTTCAGCTGGTGTCTTGGCTTTCCATGCCTTTTTGCACCTTCCTTTCTTCATGTGTTCAATACTTTTTCTCTGTGTCATTATTACACATAACTTAATTTATGGACATCTATGTTACCGACATCTGGTGAAAATTTCATGTCAATAGCACCTTTAGAAATATATTTACTGAGAAAAATGGTGACGTGTTCAATACTTATTTTACCCGTATATATATATATATAAGAATTGGACCAAGAGGCCAATTAACCAATGTTAAGCAATGTGTATTTTCCCTACCCTGGAAATCCAGAGTTCTCGCGAGAGCACAATTTGAATTTGCTCAGCGAGTCACTCTGGTAACGAGTAACATGCTCATTAGCAATTCCTGTTGATCCAACGTAAACCAATCACATGGCTCCATTTCCATTAGGCTACATTTACGTCTCTCTGTCAAACTATTCTCCAAAACAAACTCGTTTCCGTCTCTCTGGATACGTCACCCCGTGTATTCTTCTGATTGGTCGTAGTGTTATCCAATTGCGTGCAGTGATATTTTCAAACGCATGCTTGGTGCCGCCCCTCGAGTTGGGCCATTTTCATAACTCATTACCAGACCTACAGCTTTTTAGATGTGGGTCTGGATTTCCAGGCTATATTTTCCCAATAATACCGTTCACAATTCTCATTAGCGTTCTTCACACACTCAGTACATGCAGACATGTCAGGTGTGCTGCCGTTCGCAAGCATTTGGTCTTTTCACGACTTAATTTAAAGGGTCCCTATTATACCACCAGCTGTGAGCGTGATTAGCCAGTACAAGCCATTTCAAATTGTCATGTGACTAAAATTGTCATTGTGACGAAGTGACATCACAAGTGAGTGGCCACCTACATGTATGGTGACTAGATCAGTTTACCAGTTTGTACAGTCCACTGTGTAGCCTCGTAGTGTTGTAATGGCTTGTCATAGCTCATCACGCTCACAGGTATAATCGAGCCCCTTTAAACAGGCCTACCTGTTTTAATTCATTTAAAATAATAACCATGGCTGTATGAACAAGCTTGTACTCCCTCTGAAGGACTGAAATCTGCTGCGTGCATACAGGCGCCGCTTAGCTGTTCTGGTTGCTGGAGGCACATTGGTGAACTGTCAATTAATTCAGTCCATTTCACATTAAAGAAACAGTCATCTGCCGGATTATATTTATTCATGTCTTTACTGAGTTTGTGTGAGCGGCTGCTCATGCGAGCGGCTTCCTCACTCGCTAAGCGGATCTATTATTATTGTTATTATTATAAATAACCGATTTATCAAGAAATAATTGTATTAATTCTCAATAATTTATTTGGATTTAAACTTCCAAAGCTACAGATAAAAAACAACTCCTAACTGTTTTACCCCCCTACCTACCAGCTGGTGCTAAATGAGAACCGACTGCAGTAATGCACGCCGCAAAATGTAAAAGCATTTCAAATTGCTCTTCGAATACATACAATGTTTTTTCGGACTCAGCATGCACAAAAAGCCTGATGAATCGCCAGGGATGTCGAAGTTGTAAGATACATCTTGATTAGAGATATGAAACATAATTTTTGTTTGACGTGCTCACCATCTGGTGGCGTGGATTGCTTGTTTGGATTTGGTGTTTGATAGAGTATCCAAGCAGTTTGAAAAAACATTACACCGGCCCACCCCCAATGCTTCTTCTTTGTTGGTAGAATATGGCCTACATTGGGAAGGTCACAAAGTCCACCCTACCCTCTGAAAGGGTCTGTCCTTGATAAGGTTGTTGTTGGTCTTTGGCAACATCCTTAAGGTGCCTCCCTCAATGAATCATTCAGTCAACAGAGAAGGGCTTTTCAAACCTTACCTGCCACAAGGAAGGAATTCCAAGCACGTTACCCACTGTCAACATCGTAAAAGCCATGTATAGACCTGGTTCCTTCACCGGCCCCCCTAGACGAAGAGCCCAGCCAGATTAGCCCACCCTGTGTGATTTCTCTGGCTACTTTTCCTCCTCCTCCTCTCTGATACTCCCTACAGCATCACTTCTGCTTCTGATTATTCACTCTGCTGCTATCCTCCACTTGTCCCCCACCCTGTCTCTCCACCTCCTGTTACCCTTGTTTCAGCAAGTTTCAACATGCATACTCTCTGGGAGCTTTTCCTAATCATTCATTGTGTGTCATAATTTCTTTTTCATGTGCGTATTTGTTGTTCTTGTTTTTTTCCACCTTCTCACTGCTGTTCCTTTTGTGTTGTTCTTCTGGTGTCCCCTCTCGTCTTCTGTCCTCCCACCATTTGGTTCCGCTGGACAGCAAGGCCCCAGCCAATCAGATGCAGGCCTGGGATCTTCCTGTGCCCCAGCTCCCCGGCCCTCTCCACAGACTCCCTGCCCCTTCCCGGCCCAGGGCCAATGGGCTGTAGGCATGCCTCTGCCCCCAGAGTCGACACCCCGCCCCCTTTCTGTTCTGTCCAATCACACACCTCCCCTCCTCTGAGGATGAGCGTGTCCTTCAGTGAAGGCCTGCTGCAGGCAGCCTCCGGTATAGTAGGACTGCTGTGTTACCAAACCACCTCATGTAACCCCCCCCCCCATTTGTAGGCACATAGCAGGCCTATTAAAACAGGCGATACAATAGACGTTGTAACCGACTCCTCCAATTTCATGCTATGGTAAACCAGACACATTCATCAAGTCCATTGACTGTCCTCTGCCACACCACTGGACTAACCCACCAGCCACCCTAGAAGACCCTATAAATGCATGTGGTGTGACTGATTTGTCAGGCATGAGGCAAGTGTTGGGATAATATGTCAAGGTCCAAACAGGTAGTAGGATTGATGTAGTTGGAGCAGGTATCGGTGCACCTCCAAGTGTAAACATAAGACCAGTACCAAAGTGCTCAACAGTGGCGTTGAGACATTTGATTCCTACAAAAGCATGTTTAGGTGTTGTGGACGGAAGTGTCAGGGG
Organism: Coryphaenoides rupestris; assembly: GCA_002895965.2. Classification (NCBI taxonomy): domain Eukaryota; kingdom Metazoa; phylum Chordata; class Actinopteri; order Gadiformes; family Macrouridae; genus Coryphaenoides; species Coryphaenoides rupestris. The sequence continues at coordinate 142,286 of PIJE02000101.1, read as the reverse complement.
TTTACATCTTGTCACTAAAAAGTTGCAGGAAGTTGAAACTGAGTCGAAGACTAGAAAATTATGTTTAAGTAGCCGGCCTGCAGGTCAGAGAACCTTATTTAATATCTGATTAATTCTTTGACCAAATGAGTCGTGTCGTTTAGGTTTTATCCGGCGACTGGTCATGTGTTTACACACCGTTACACAACACAGCTCACAGGAAAAGCATGTGATGGCTGGTGTTGTTTTTAGGGAACTAGGATGTGAGCCATCTTGTGCATGACTGTGTTAAGACTGTCTGCATTGAACCATGTGTGTGTGTGTGCGCGAGTGACAGGGGTTGGGCGGGGCTCTGTCTGCTCTGTGACCAGGTATGGGCAGTGGAGGCAGCGCCGGCAAGGAGGCGGGACCTCTGAAGACGCTGCTGAGACAACAGACGCAGACCGCCCTGGAACAGAGGGTACACGCACTTGCAAACACACTACAATAGAATTCTGTAGGAATATATTACTCTACATTGAAAAGTCAATATAGTTTTGCCTATTGATGATTTATCCACATGAATAATTTGAACAGATAGCCTTTTAAAAGGTAGCGTTTATATCACGACAACATCATACGTTGCCCAGCTCTAGTTAACACTGAACTACTTCACAGTACACACGCACACTCTGTCACACATTACTCGCACCCTGCTGCTCACTGCGGCGCCTGGCTGTTGTACTTGAGCTGTGCGTTATGCAGCCGTGTCGCCACGGAGATAACGCTCTCTCTGTGTCCTCCTGACCACCCCTGCTTCTCAGGCTGCATCCTCCTCCGCTTTATTGTTAAACGCCCGGGTACGTTCCTCTGAATACTCACGCCCCGCATGCACACACACACACACACACACTCACACACAAACACTGCTGTGTGCTTCTTTTGACACCATCTGCACCTTCTCCACCTCCTATTTAACAGCCACTTGCCATGGGATGCCCACTCCTAACTGGGTCATCTCACCACCCCACCCGCCTCTCCCTCCACCTCCTCCTCCTCCTCCTCCTTGTCATGGATCTGAGAACGGGAGACGGGGTGGGGCAACATGGCGGCGGTGCAACGTCTGCTGTGCCTGGTTGCTCTGTGCCTGGCTCTTGCTCCACAAGGTCCACAGATCTGCGCCAGGGCATGACCTTGTTGAGAGGCTTGGAGTCCCTTCAGCTTGGGATTGAGACGTTTGTCGTCTTCCCCCCCCTTCCCCCTCTCCCTCTGTTAAAGGCTACAAGGCTGACTTTTTAAAACAATAATTCTGCTATGGCTAACTTGGTACCGGAATCCACAGTGGAAAGATCGAAAACGACAATGTTTTTGCTCCAGCTCTCAGGCATTCTGTCTGATTCAATCAATCAATCAATCTGGAGACAGTAGTGCAGTGTGTGAAAGAGTCAGTGCATGAGAGTGGGCTAAGGAAAAGCATTGTTGCTTTTGGTAGTTTCTCATTCATTTATGAGAACCACAGCATCACGTCAGCCTTCTCCCTTTAAGTCTCCTGTGATTCCGTCGCTTGTGTGTGTGTGTGTGTGTGTAACCAATGAAAGATGAGATCCATGTCAACTGGGTCCAATGAGGAAGGAAGGAGCAGGCGTAGCATGGTCCTCTGCTGGCCTGCTCACAGCAGGTCATTCCTTCCATACTCTTGCATGACTGAACATGAAGTCTCCATGGCGCTTGTATGTACAGCAGGAGTCATCGGTTGCCTGGAAGCAGCTGTGTTTAGGTGCTTGAGTGCTTCCAAGATTGCATGGATCTCATGGATATTGCAAGTTCATCAACTGCACCATGGATGGACAGACAGACAGGCAGACGGCATGAAATGCATACCCCTGGTCCCTGAGGCCCCACATTTGTTTGCAGCAGGACTTGTTGAGTGCCTGATTACATGCTACTCTGAACTCAAGCAGGGCTTTTATTTAGATGGGAAAGGATTGGATCTGTTTAGCAGCAAGTCAACACAGCCCAATGTGCTGCCCTCTGAATCCTCCTCCGTTGTAATCCAGTCCTTTCAGATCTGGGGAAAATGCTCTGGAGTTCTGTGTGATTACTCCGATCCATTGGGCCACGTATCTCCTGGAACGAAGTAGAGGAACGGAGTCCTTTTGACTGCATGAGAGTGACACCCATCGTTTATGCATGATGGTTCTTTCTTTCTTCTGTGGCTAATCTAAGTGCCTTCTGGGTCTTTGGCCCAGTTGTACTGCATGTAGCTCAGGAATTGTCTTCATCTACATTTAGCAGACGCTTTTGTCCAAAGCAACTTACAATAAGTACATTGCCCTCAGAGAGTCAAACAATATGTCGTTAAACAATCCTAATTGCTAGGAGAATAGAACAAATTTCAAGCACTCATGATTGCTAGGTGAATGGAATAAGTTTCAAGTACTCATCATTGCTAGGTTAACCCCTTGCAAGAAGGTTACAATGCATCTTCTTTGGCCAGACAAAACTCTTTATAATAGATTTGATCGGTCTCATGAGCAGTGTTGAGTAACGTTCTGAATGACATCGGTCTGCCGCAGTGAACTAAAGACGCGATCATCAGTGAGTCCTAAGTGTCTAGCGGTGTCTACCTGCCAGGAGACGGACTGAGTCTGGAGTGTCTAGTGGTGTCTACCTGTCCAGGTGACGGGGCTTCCGAGCGAAGCCGTCGGGTAGCAGCACTCCACTCTATTGTTTGGTCAATATTTTTACACAATAGGCGAAGAACCCTGCCCTAAATTAGCCAGCTATATTCAAAATGCCTCAAATCGATATGCCATTAAAAAAGTTGTTTAGAAGTGTATCCTGCTAGCTCTGCAACAGTAAAAAGTAGAAAATCTGATGTGACTAACTTTGAATGTGTGTGTATTGGTGGAAAACTACCACAGACTTTTTTTTGCAAACATAGAAAACGAGTACAGCAGTACTACTTGAGATGCGGACCGTGTCTGCTAATATGCTATGCTGCCGATATTAGCAGGGCATACCCTTGGTACCGGAATCCACAGTGGAAAGATCGAAAACCACAATGTTTTTGCTCCAGCTCTCAGGCATTCTGTCTGATTCAATCAATGAATCAATCTGGAGACAGTAGTGCAGTGTGTGAAAGAGAGTGGGCTAAGGAAAAGCATTGTTGCTTTTGGTAGTTTCTCATACCCTGCTAATATGCTATGCTATGCTGTAACGTTCTGTTGGTATGTCTTCTTTCTCGACCCCTCACCCCCAGCGCAGCGGCACTCTACTCCGGGGGAAAACAAGCAGGACCTAATCGGCATAAAATTAGTAGAATCTTTTAAGTAATAAAAAGTGTATTTGAATATTCAAAGATCAAGACCCAATCAATTGCAGTGCTGGTATATGATATTTTACTCAAACATAGTGCTATGAAGGTCTGAAAGGCAGTTTTTTTTTTTTTTTATAATTTTTTTTTTTTTTTTTTCCCTGGCACAAAAGAGGAACAAAAATATAATAAACAAACAATAAAAAAATATCGGCTATCGGCGGGCATGAGGGCAAGGAGCTTAAGGAAGTGGGAGGGAGGGAGGGAATAGAGGGGATTGAGATGGAGGGAAGACTGGAGAAAATTTGGGAGGGCCGGAGGTATGAACGATAGGTGGAGGGGGGATGCATGGGTTGGAGGCACAGACCTTTTGGATTGTTGTAGAATTTGTGATTTTTATGGGTGGTTGTTGTTGTGTATATAAGTGTATATAACCCTAACCCTAACCTCATATGTAAGCTAGACATTTCCACTGCTCATTACTGTGCCGGCAGGCATGGAAACCTCCTGACAGGGCGTAGTTTGCATGCGCGCAACAAATAAATGTCCATGCGTGCATTTCCGGATGCGTGCTTCACTCCCTGCTGCTACAACTCAATCCTAGGCGAAACACTGCTACTGGTTAACAAAATGGGCTGCCCAAGTCTACTATGGGACTACTTTCCTACAGAACAGACACTCATGGCAAACCCACTGATGATGAAGCCTGTATGCAAATGGAAAGTTTTTAACCTGCTTGTTACTGTTGTAGAGCTCATGGGATACACTTCTCACGTGATTTTTTTAAAAATATTATATCCATTTTAAACCTGAGATCTATCCGGTTTAATTGCGTTTTAGTTAGTCTTATTGTTTAGGGCAGGAAATACTTTTGTAATTTGTGTATTGTGTAGAAACGATAGACACACTAGACACACTGGGACTCATACAGTCTCCTGGGCCAATACACCTAATTTCAAACTAAAGAAACTGCTATTAAGATCAATCTTTTAATGCACCACCTAATCCACCACTCGTTTCACTTTCAGTCTTCATGTTGGGACGTTCCTTGCATGCAGTCATACTTGTAAAAGGCGCAGGGGAAGTCCACCTACCTTGGCTGTTTTGGCCTGTTTTTATTATACATACAAATTGCTTCAAATTGTTGGTGAAATACAACATAATATAACAAGTATATTTAAGATCTCCAATAAATGACTACAAAAAAAAATTCTATTTCAATAGCAATGGATTACTTCTTTGGAAAACATAACTAAATAATCGTAAAGGTACTTCAATGGCGTGACTCATTACAACAAAAGTAATCGGAGAACTCCCATTGCGTTATTTTGCAGCGGGTTACCCCAACATGGCTCATGAGTAGACGAAGGCAGATGAAGGATTGTGCCGTTTTATTTGTGATTTGGACATAAGATGTTCCAAAATGGAAAACAACAGAAATGCGTATGTTGGATCAATCAGACTTATTTAATGTTATATGTCGATCAGTTTAGGCAGATAAGATTTAAGCAATACGATTTTAAGTATTAAGCAAGTTCCATCTATCAGTTACATTTTTTGCCAAAAGATGTACCTACATTGTAGCTTTGTAGCTATCATGGGAGATGCGGAGGGTGGTTTCCGTGGCTGTGGTGGGATCCGGGGATGCCGCCGTGGTGAGCCCTAACTGACGGTGCTGCCTTGCCTTCGCAGGAGTTCCCCTTCTTCACACTCACCTGCTTCCCACCTGGCTTCCTGGTGCACGTCGGGGGAGTGGTCAGTGCACGCTCCGTCAAACTCCTGGACCGCATACACAACCCTGGTAGGTCTTACACAACACAAGTGTTCATCTCTGCTGCAGCTAGTCAACACTGTGTGTGTGTGTGTGTTTGTGTTTGTGTTTGTGTGTGTGTTAAGTATGTATTAAGAATTACTTGGTCAATTGACTGTTCAATTTGCTGGAGAATGGCAATGTTGGTTAAACCTCCAATCTGAATGCCGGTGCCACCCCCTGGTTATGCAGAGTATTACAACAACATAAGCTTGCAAATGACCACCATCATGCCAGTGCCCATCCAGAACACAGTTCGGCTCATATATATTTATCCATATTTACAATATTTACTTTTAACCGTGACCATCAAATTAGCTTTTTTCCAGTAGTTTGTAGTTCTTGTGTCCAGAAATGTAATTTTTTTTTGGTAAATGTATCGCAAAAATACGACATGTGAATGAATGAGGTTATTTCCGACATCAGCATGGTTAGATGGTCGGTAGGATGTGCCAGTGAAAGCTGATCAGCATTCTGTATAAATCAGTACGGGTCACACCTCATGTGACTTGACTTAGTTTAAAGACTGTTTTTGTTTGTTGATTTACCGTAAATCCTTTAATAGTGGCCTGTATTCCGTTAAAGGCCGGTCTCTCATAATGGCCGGGGGCGTGGTCAACATGGACAAATAAAGGCCGGCCTCCAATACAGGCCAGGTCAAAAAACGAAGAAAAAAAAACGATGGTTAATACGGTAAACTCCTGGTGCCTGTTATATACCGGTAATGTAACTACGGTAGTTTGAATGACCTGTGCAAGCCTGAATTTCCCACAACACAACGTGTCTACGTAACACAGAGTTACCAGAGAAGAGAAAACAAACATGGCGCCGACCAGACGAAAGTTTGATGTGAATTTTAAAGAGACAGTTCCCGTATTACGATAATGTTTATTCCTATCTCAGGGTTGTTTTATTTTAGAGTGGGCATATTTTCCCTACGTGAGGCTGTGGTGCTGTTTTGTTACCATAATCTTATTTGCAGCTGAATCTTACTGTTTTGTTTGTTTTGTTTTTATGTGGCAATGTGTGCAATGTTTTGCAATAAAAGTCAGGAAATGAAGGGATTATGTCCATGAGAGTTTAAATTTATGATATAAAGGCCTGCCTCTAATATAAGCCTGCCTCCAACAAAGGCCTGGTGCTCTTTGCGGCTCAGTAAATAAAGGCCCCCGGCCAATATTCGAGGATTTACGGTAGTTTTGAGTCATGTGACCTAGACGGTCGATCCCGGGATTGGGCCGTGTGTGTGTGTGTGTGTGTGTGTGCGTGCGTGCGTGCGTGTGTGTGTGTGCGCGTGATGCATGACTCTGGTGTGCTGGCTGTCTCTCAGTGTGGCAGTGTCTGCTTTAGTCTGCCCCCCCCGCATCTCTGTATGATGATACTTGTGCCTTATTCACATTTTGTGTGCCTTTCTTTTATGTATTTTTTTTTATGCTCGTGCCACTTCTTCAAAATCAAGACGTCTATACATGCTGTCCTACTGTTTTAAACAATAGCTTTTAAGTCACCATAACTTTGCCAAATGGTTTCTTAATGGATGTTAGACCCCTTTTCATTCTGAATGGCACTGCATGAGTTGTATTTTTTAGAATCACTAATTTGGTGACGGCTCCTTCTCTTTCACCCTTCTTATACACTTTACTTTTGGCACATTATTAATAGTAGAACACATAAACATTACAATACATTATCAAGCTCATTCTTGAACACTTCTCCCACTGTTGGATTTTCTTTCTCCCTCAGACATCCAAATCTCAAGGTACCAGTTTGTCCACTCTTTGTAACTTGAGATGTACGTATCTTGTCAAACACCGCAACAGACGTCAACGTGCTAACCTGTGAATGAGGTCACGGGCCTTTCACACACATGAATGCCGTAACTCATGAATGCCCGGTTAAGTTATCCTGTAAAGGTAGCAGTTTCTGTTGTTCACACAAGACACATCTTTTCAAGAACTTTATTTATTTGTCACATACACTTACAGGATATGTAGTGAAATGAAAAGTGGCGATGCGCAGTGGAATTTGCAAACAAATACTAAAGATAACTTGAATTAGAGGGATCAGAATCAGAATATTTACAATATGTACAGTAAAAAAAACTGCATCAGCCACGGCGTTGAAGCCCATTCCCGGAAATGACGCGTTACGCTTGCGCCGAAATCACTGCAGTTTGAAAATATTGCAAGGCTGTCTATTATATATTATATCAATCTTTTCATTAACCAAGCTTATGTGTCACTACTTGATCCACTGACCTGCCAAATCCACCGTATGATAAGCTTTACGCCAACGCAGGATGACCACATCACCTCCATGAGAAGAAGTTTGTGATTGGCTCTCACACAGTACAGCAGCAGGACACAGGACAACAGGACAACAGGACAGCAGGACACAGGATAGCAGTCCTACGATGCTGCGTCCTCCATTGTGCCTTTAATGTTATGCCACTGTTCACAAGTTCCCACATAAGGTCGTGCCAGAACTACCGGTAATGTTATATGCAGGGAAAACGGATCCCATTCACACATGACCCATGTGTGTGAAAGGGGCTACAGAGTGGCTAAGTCATGCCCCTTTCCGTATCGCCTATGTATGGTAGTCAATGGAGAGAGTGTGTGCATTATTGAATGCATAATTTTTTTTTTATTCCATTTGATGTGCCATGAATACACACATGATGTTTGTGAATTTAAAAGATGATTTTACAAATCAAGGATGTCACTGTTTGTCATCAAACAGTAAAGCAACATGTAGTTTTGTGTCTTGTCTGGCACAATATAGGTCTACGCCACCAACGCCAACATGCATCTTACCTGAGGACTTTTATCTAGTGACTCCTGGTCCTTTTATCAGCCGGAAAGAACCAGCAAGAGCAAGACGTGATTTCATCTCGGTCCGAAACACAAAGGCATTGCATTAACATTGGCTTTATCGGCTCTGGGTAGCTTGTGTGGGGGGAGCCAGGCAGGTGTTGTAGTCTTTCTAATTCCATATTTCTTATACTTCCTACGACATAAACATATGTATTTTTCCCGAAATAACGTCCATCGGGGATACCAGAAGGGGTGTGACTTAGGCATTCTATTTGGAAACCATTACCTCAGTGCCATTACCTCAGTGCCGCTCCCTGTAGCCTTTTCTGATTGGATGGTGTGTTGCTACGGTGGCGCACAGATCCTCAGCACCCCCTCCCCTCCCTTGGAGTATTTAAAGCAGAGGCCAATGCAGCGTGGCTGAGGCTTGATGTGTGCAGTCGCCACCCGCCAGGCTGTGAACTCAGCCCTGCCGCATGCAACCCCCCCCCCCCCTTTCTCTTTCTAGAAGCTTCTACATCTGTTTTCAAAAGCCATTTCCTTTTTTCCTCTTCTTTCTTTCCCCTCGCCAACCTCTTGTAGGTTTTTCCCCTTCCATTCAGTGGGCGTGTGAGTGTGTGTGTACATGTGTGTGTGTGTGTGTGTGTGTGTGTGGTGCTGTTGTTGTTGTTGTTGTTGTTGTCTTGCTGTGTTGAGCTTGTTTGTTTCTTTTCTTCTTCTTCTTCTTCTTCTTCTTCTTCTTCTTCTTCTCCTCCTCTTTCTGTTGCTCTCTGCCCCCCTGTGTACTCACGGCGTTTTGTGGCCCAGCCCTGGGTAACACGCGCTCTTACAAACTGCTAGACTGGAATAGTGTCACCGCAGGTACTCCTCCTCCCCTCCCCCCTCAGACTGCTTTTCCTCCATTGCAGCACCATGGCAGCTCAGTGAAGCGTGAAGCGTTCTGCCGCCATTTTGCTCAAAATAACTATTTCAATCGACATTTTGTCAGTATTCAACAGAAGTCAAGGACATTAGTCAAACTGAGTCAAAATGAACCAGCCCTTAGCACTGAGATGAGTGGTAGTGGTGGTGATGGGGGGGAGAGGGGGTTTGAAACTGAGTTTGAGACTGATCCAAAAGTATGATTCAGTGAGCTGCCACTCTCTCCCCAGTAATCTGTGTGTGTGAGTGTGTTGTTGTGCTGGGCTGAGTTGAGCATGTACTGTACTGTTGTGTGTTGCCAGCCACGCCCCCCACCTCCCCCCATCCCCATATCTCTCCCAAACTTGCTGCTGCAGAACAACCACCCCAACCACCACCAGCCCTTACCCCGCTTCCCTGAGCTGAGCGAGGAGGTCAAACCTGCCTAGACCAGAGACGGTTTTGGTCCAGAGGAGGTTTAATCCCCCCCCTCCCACACCACCACAGAGCCGCTGGCCGGGCATGCCCATCCCTGGCTCCTGGGCCGTATTCATGCTGATAGGGGGGGATGCAGTGTGGGTGATGGTGCATAATTGGATGATGGATGGATGGATGGATGGATGGATGGGTGAAGAGTGATGGATGAATGATGGAGAGAATGGATTAGTTTAGGGTAATACATCAATTAATTACGGTCCTTTAAAAAAAAAAAAAGGCATCGTAGTTCCAGCACAATCCAAGTTGTCAAACTACGAGACCAAGCTCCCTGGACTCTTGTCGCAAATGAATATGGCCCTACTCTGCCCACGAGCGAGAGTGCACGTGATCATGAGCGTGCACGCGTGCCTGTGCCTTGTATGACTGCTTCGGTTTTACTGGTTGTTGTTGTTGTTTTTATATTTTTCGTGTAAAGGAAGCCCACACGTGGGGGTGGTTTTTACAAGCTTGGCCATCCTCCATCGTGGCTCATGTGTTTTTCAGTTGATCTTCTCCGCCTCACCTTGCTCCACCTCTCGGCCGCCTTCTCACCGGCTCTCTCTGTCGGCATGTGGCCTCCCCAGCCGGTCATGGGTTGTAGGTCAATACTCTAATGCAGCTCACGCCCCAGCCCAGTCGTCTCCTTCTTCGTACCGCTCCGCTCTCATCCGGGCCCTTGTAGAGTTAAACTGTAACTGTAACTGTCACAGTGTAAAGCGGTATGCAAGCGTTCGGAGCAGCATCATGCGACTATTGAGACACACCCATGTTCTGCAGCCTTCCTTTGGCCTTCCTTTGTATCGTTCATAAATATGATGAAGGTTCAATTCATGTGACGTGCATCTTGATTTATTAGTTATTATTTCACCTCTTCCCTTTGTGACCTTGTGACAAAGGGCAGGCAGCTTTAGCAGTTTCCCAAGCCTGTTGTCCACACCTGTGAAGACTAAACTAATGGTGCTGTAGGTAAGATTCAAGAGCTATCATTTGAGTGTCATTTGTTAAATGTGCCAAAATATCAAATATAATTTGAACCAGTCAACAATTCAGACAATTCTGATATATATTAAAATTTTTGTGATTTATTTTGTAACTTGGGGAGGGAGGTTTTTTTTGGGTTGCCTATTTTCCTTCTGCTCCTTTCGGCTCTCTCATTACAACTCTCAAATCTTACCTACAGCCCAGTTTAACTGAAATCTAACTTAAGAAATCCTGCAGCTTCTGCGGATGTCCTTTTACCTTCTGGCCAAGCGGTAGAGTAGTACAGACAAACACAGCAGCTGACCCAATCACAATGTAGCCACTTTGGCTGATCGATGAGACTGCAGCTCAAGCAAAAATAATGCATTGAAAAGAGACTTAAATTTGGGTTTAGAATAATGCACAATTGCAAGGTGGCAACGGTCACACTGCAGACCGGAAACTAACCCAACCCCTGCCTTCATCATCATCATCATTGTCATTATGCTCACTGTCGTTTTAATCCTTTTTTATGTCAACATTTTTTTTATAATAGTCTGTTAAGTACTTTTCGGCTTGCTCTGATGTGAATCATCAGCAAACCACAAAACTGTTTCTTTATTTTTTCTTTATTTCCTGGTAAGTCTCGGCAGCCAGACGTCTATGCACGTCTGAATTTACCTTTTGTTTTGCCAAATGATTGAAAAACTCATCGTATAATACACTGTAATCAGGCTTGACGATGCTTCAATGCTAGCAATGATTCAGATTTAGGTGTTTTAAGTTAGCTTAATTATCTAGCTGTTGACGTGGTGGGCTCTGGTTGCGGTGTATGTGTGTGTGTGTGTGTGTGTGTGTGTGTGTGTGTGTGTGTGACTGGCTTCTATGTGTGTTGCAGATGAACCGGAGACTCGGGACGCGTGGTGGGAGGAGATTCGCCAGGAGATCAAATCTCATGCCAAAGCCCTGGGCTGCCACGCTGTAGTGGGCTACAGCGAAAGCACCAGCATCTGGTGTGTAGTAACACACACTCGCATGCATGCATGCACACAAGCACAGATTTCTTTTATGATTTTGCAGTGGCCATGTTTGCACTTGAGATGGGCACTACTGCACATTCCTGGCCATATGAAACGGTTACTGATTTTTATCAACTTTATCAACTTATCATCTTTGTGTTCCTTCTCTTTGTTTCCTCCCTTTGTTCTCTGCAGCGAGGAGGTGTGTATTCTCTCTGCATCAGGGACAGCGGCCATTTTGAATCCTCGGTATATGCGCGAGGGCTGTCTGGACATTGGAAGCAGTGACCACAGGTAAATTTGAATTGAATGCTTGATTTTTATTTTTATTTTTTTTTCTATATTTAGATCTTTGGACTGTGTTCAGGAGCAGTGACTAACGCTACAACCTGTTGATTGTGCCTTTGTGTCACCAGGTTTGATGAGCCATCGCCCCCTAGCTGTGGTTTCTGTCACATCCCGTACGACGAGCTCAACATGCCCTTTCCTGCCCAGCTCACCTACTGTTACCAGTGCCGACGACAAAAGGTCTAATTTGCATATTATATCAGCTATGTTGATGAGCTCGCCGCTGTGTTTGTACACGCTTTCAATCCAGCGCTTGTGTTCCAGGTGCCGGATGTTCTCTTTACCACCATCAACCTGCCAACGGAAGCTGCCGTCACTGGTAAAGGCTGCCTAATACAAGCTAGGTAAGATCCTCATTCAGTAGGTAAAATAGTATTGGTAAGATGGCGAGCGATTCCTACTTTTTTTTCAACATCTTTTGAACAAACGCATTGGCACTAACAACATACAAGCGAGATACACTTTTGGACATTAACTTTGGTCTAAAACAACGTTTCTGGGATACTTTTTCCATCGATCCCGAGTGGACGGCGGTGATGGTACGAGCGAGCCACAAAAACAAAACAACGGCGATGCGTCTTCGTGAAACGAGGAAGGAAACACAGAGGGAAACGGAGCGGGGTTCGGAATAGGCTGAGAGTCCACCTCTGCCCTATAATATTCTGATTCTGATCCCTCCAATTCGTGTTATCTGTAGTATTCTTTTGCACATTCTGCTGAGCATCGGCACTTTTCACTCTCACATTTCACTGCATTTTCTGTATGTGTATGTGACGAATACACTTCTTGAATCTTGAATCAACACATTCCAAATTGACAAATCCACCTTCATATAAAAATAATTTGATTTGTGTTTATTTTTTCCTCGTCTAAATTTTTGGAAGCTGACAACAAGTTCAGATTTACCAGAGAAACCAGGGAAACTAATTGAAACTGTCTCCCGGTGTGGCGCAGGCTGTGCCGTCTGAAGAAGAAGGCCCAGGGCGAGGTGAACGCCACGTCCATCTCCAACCTGCTGCCCTTCATAGAGTACGAGCTCCACACGCAGCTCATGAACAAGCTGAAGCTGCGCAGCATGAACGCCCTCTTCGGCCTCCGCATCCAGATCAGCATCGGGGAGAACATGCTGCTGGGATTAGCTGTGAGTGCTGCTCTGCTGTAGCCCTGGTCTGGTATGACTCTGCTCTGGTGTGACTCTGGTCTGGTATGACTCTGGTCTGGTATGACTCTAGTCTGGTGTGACTCTAGTCTGGTGTGACTCTGCTCTGGTGTGTCCACCCCCTGTTTGTGTCTAGATTGATCCTTGTTAGATTCTAATCCCACTCTCGTTTACACGTCTACGGTTGTGTCGGGTGTGTGTCGGATACTAACGTGTGTGTGTGTGGGTCTCAGTCGGCCACAGGGGTGTACCTGAGTGCGCTGCCCACGCCGGGGGGGATTCAGATTGCAGGGAAGGCGTCAGGGGACCTGAGCAACGAGCAGCACGTCTTGACCATTCAGAAACGGATCAACGACACCATCGCCAAGAACAAAGAGATGTACCACATAAACCCACCGGTGAGTCACACAAGCACCTCCCCTCCCCCCCCCCCCCCCCGACGATGGCTGCACAACGAGTGATTGCATTCGAGCCTCGCATCCGTTTTGTTTTTATCTACAAGTAAGGTCTATGATGTCATCTGACAGTCTTTACATAAAAAATATTGAAATTGCAATATAAAATGTCTGGTATGGAATGGCATGGAGAGAGGTGTGACGTGTTTTCTGTATGTAGGCGCATAAGGTCAACATGAACAACTCATACAAACACAAACAAAGGAAGCTTTTTGTGTCAGTGGACCCTAGTGGCTTTGGCTGTGTCCGAAAAAGTCTCAAGTTTACCCTGTGCATCTTGATAAAGAAAACAATGCAGAGAAAATCTTTACATTTAAAGGGCCCCTATTATACCACCTGCTGTGATTAGCCATTACAAGCCGTGGTCAAAATGGTCATTGTGACATCACAAGTGGGATTGTCCACCTAGATGGATGCTAACTAGATCAGTTGTTGTTACAGTCCATTGGGCTGCTCTACTCAGCATACATCTGTGTGGACACTCCAACTTATGATGTCACAATGACAATTTGAGTCACTTGACTATTTTGAAACTGCTTATACACCTGGTGGTATGATGGGGCCCCTTTAAAACTGTTGCATAGCACATGCAAACCGTGGGGTCACCCATAGTTTGTTGCACCAATAACATTCAAAGTCATTTGTGGCAGTTTAAGCAACACATTTTTCTTCATTGAGGTAAATGCCTGTATTTAAGCCAGGTGTCTTGATAGGATATTGGCAGCTCAGGTATTGAACGTGTGTACATGTTAATTTGACTCTGCAACATGGTGAAAACCTATCCCTCTTGTCTTTCCCTGACCATTAAAGAAATTATTTGCCTTGGACCCAGAAGTGTTCCACGGCATAAACATGGTACTGAGCATGCCCAGTTTCAGCTGTGAGACACATCTACGCATGGCCAATACTTCACCTCTTTTAACCCCAGTTTTACACCACCTACACTTTTATTTCTTTATTTTTTTTAATAACCACTGTGGAGCAAGGAGTAACCCCCCCCCCCCCCCCCACTCTGCACCAGAATCATCTCTTTAAGAGCAGCCATCTTGGAGTTAACTGAACTAGCTGGGGCTCTCTCATAATCTTGACAGCAACAACAACAAAACTTCTCCGCTTCACACTTTCACCCATATGTGCCTTTTGTGGTGTATCTTTGGTTCCACCCCTTACCCTTCCAGATCCATACACTCCATGTTAACACAGCTGGTTTGTGGCTAATGGTGCGGCTGAATGTGGAAACCCGTTGATTGTGAGTTGTGAAATATTAACATATCCATCCTGCTACTTTTCAGTCTCAACCAAGGTGTGATGCACATGTGGGTGTTTTTCTTTTTTCCAGTCTGTGTTTTTTCCCCCCAAGGGCCGTCGTTTCAGTCATGTTCTCTCACCTCTCACTTCTGCCTGTGCTGTGGCCTCTTCTTTTGCTTCTTGACTCTCGCCCAGGAGCTGAGCAGCGACGAGGCGTTGGGTTCGCCCATCCCGGAGCCCAAGCAGCGATCCCGGCTCTTCCGCTCTCAGTCGGAGAGCTCAGACGAACTCGCCGAGCTGGACCTCTCCCACGGCAAAAAGGACGCCTTCGTGTTGGAGGTGTGTGCCGGTGGTGGTGCTGATGGTGGAGGTGGTGGTGTTGTGGGCCAGGACTGTTAACACCTGATGCATCAGGGGCTGCGTTCCAATAGTCCTCTTCTAGCGACTCCACTCAGCAGGCTCGGCCCTGATCCACACTGATGATCTAAATCTCCAGATGATTTCATTGATCGCTGTTCAAATTTTTAAAACTGTCATCCGGACCAGAGGCTCAATCGGCCATTGAATTGTCTCAGCGACAGAAGATACATCATTCATACATTCACCTAACAGGAAGTGTTTTGGAGATACTTTAACTACCTCATTAGACATACACCCATAGAGGCTGGTGTTTTTTTGGGACAGGCCCTCAATAGATACACATTGCTCCTTTCCTCGTGCTCGAAGAGACCAAGCCTTATAATGAAGCATTTGGAAAGGAGTTCCTGAACGGAGCGTGTACGGTATATATTAGCCAGACTAGCGTGCTATAAGCACAGCCCAGTGTACTGCAAACTGTAGCACAGTGTTGAACCGTGGGTTTGTCTGCCTGCAGATTGATGACACGGACGCTGTGGAGGACATCCACTCCCTGCTGACCGATGCCCCTCCCCCTACAGGTATAGCTCACTGCCTTGTGGGTAATGTCCCACTCAATACTGGCATGTCATTCCTCACAGCTTTTAGATGGTGGGGGGGGGGGCATGCTCTGATGTTGTTCTGTTTGCTGTAGGCTTCTACAGCTGTAACACTGAGGTGATGCCTGGGGTCTACAACTGGACTTCCGGACTACAGGTTCTGCCCCAATACTCCCCCAATGTTTGTTCCTTTCACCAACCTGCCCGTCTTCTGCAGCCTCACTGATGTCTGTTCCTTCGACTGTTTGTTTGTTTTTCCTCAGATGTTTACATCGGTGAGGGTCTTGAGGTTGAGTAACGCCAATCTCACCAACCAAAGCCTCAACAAGGTCTTCACTGACATGTGTGAAAATTTGCTAAAGGTAACGCATTGTCCTTGGTTAACGATTAACTCAATTACTCTGTTCATGGGAATCAGTTGTACTTTAATTAAAAAGTGTGTGTTTGTGTGTGTGTGTGTGTGTGTGTTTGTGTTTCAGAGTTTGTACTTCAAGCTGCGTTCCATGATTCCCTGCTGTCTCTGTCACGTCAACTTCACCGTGGCCGTGCCAGAGGATGAACTCATACAGGTCCTCCATCCTTAAACAACACAGCTCAGTTCCTCTGCTGTACTTGTCTTGGACATTAGCAATACTCATAGAATAGAATAGAATAGAACTTTATTTATCCAGAAGGAAATTATTGTGCCAGGTTACATAGCGATACAGTATAAAAACAGAATTATGAAAAATAACTAAGAATAAACTAAGCATATACAGTATAAAACAATATAAAACAATGATACAATAAACTAAAGGATTTACCAATTTACAGTTAAAATATACAAGTTTGAAGGCATGATAAGATATTTGACGGCAAAAACAATTTGACATGATTGAAGTGAAATATTGTTAGACATGACATTAAGAACACCCACAGGATTCCCAGCTTGTCGTTGACCGCCTGTCTGTCTGTCCCCAACCTCCCCACTAGGTGGCAGTAACGGCAGTAGCCATGAGTTTTGATACGGACCAGGTCCAGGAGAAGCCAGGAGACATGGCCATTGCCAAAGGTCTGTAATAAAACCCACTGTGCTCCTGACGTAGCGAGTCCTATTCCAAAATGGACGCTTATATGACATGACCGGAAGATGTGTGCGAAGATGTGCGCCATGACATTTCAGGGGTTGTTTTGTTTTTGCTTTTTATTCCAGGAGCAGGCGAGCACGAAGACCAGCTGCAGTTCCCCATGGAGCTCTGCGCCGAGTCTACACCCTCCGCCATTAGTAACCCCTCAGCCAATTCACAGTATCCTCCCCCAGCCCCCTTTCACGTCCACCCCACCCACGCTCGGAGCACTTGCCCCCCCGCGTCTCTCACTAAACCAATCACTGATCGCCCCTGTCTTCCAATAACGCCCCCACCCACCCCACCTCCCCCAGGTATGCTCTCTGTACTAACACCAGCTGCAAAGCTCCACAAAAGCCACCTGTTGGTGGTCTCCTCCCCAGGTAAAGCTGGCAACGGCGCTAGTGTGCATTTAGTGCACTTAGAACTGTGCGGTGGTGTCGTCTAGGTAACGCAAGTCATGTTTCCCGATGTAGGATGACATAGGATCCCCTGTGTGTCTATACATGGTGATGTGCAGTGTCTTTGCTTCCTAGCAGAAGTTATGGATTGACGTTTAGACATTGCTGCACAACGCATATATCCAGCCAACAGGGTCTGGAGCAAGGCAGACATTCCCATTTGAATCTCTCCTCCAAATGAAAATTCAAAGATGGAGAGAGACAGAGACAGGAGAGAGAGGGACCACACACACACACACACACACACACACACACACACACACACACACACACACACACACACACACACACACACACACACACACACATGAGACAGAGAGCAACAGTTGGAGAGACAAAAAGAGAGACAAAAAGAGGCTCCACAGTGTGTTCAGCCATAATGTATGACTTGATGTGTGTCTCCAGGTGTCCCAGAGAATGCCAGCGGTCCAACCAGAGGTAAGCTCTCTCGCCCCTCCTCCCTTGCTCTCCCCTGACCACTCTCCCCTAAACCAGTCATGGTAGCACTCCCCCGTGCTACCATGACGACTACACTGCTGTGTTTGGATCTCATCCTTTGGTCTGTGGGTTACCTGCTGTTCCCCAAACCTCTCATCCTCTTATATTGTTTTTCTTTTGTTTTTGTTGTCGTTATTGTTGTTTGTTTGTTTGTCGTTTTTGTGTTTTTTTTTCTTTTGTTGTTGTTTTGGGTGGAATGTGTGTGCCTGTGGTGGTTTGTCTGTGCGTGTGTGTATGTGCGTGTGTGTGTGTGTGTGTGTGTGTGTGTTCTCTCCAGCTACCTCGGTTGATTACGGTTCCTTTGCAGACAGATGCAGCACCTGGCTAGAGCTGATTAGGCTGAAAGCTCACACCATAAGACGAGGATCAGTTAAGACAAGTAGGAGGACTCAGTCGCTAGCACGCTCTGGTGATCATTCCTATATACCCATGCAATACATCATTCCTCACACACTCTCACACACACACACACACACACATACGCACACGTACATATATATACAGGTACACACAAATGTACATGCGCATGTAGAGATCCACGCGCGCAACACAACGTGCCTCACAACGAGTTCTCCCAAAGCCCCTCCCCACACGCCACTGGGGGGTGGAGCACTCTAAATCAAGCGCCAGCTTCTTATTGACCATAGTGTGAAAGCTGAAGCCCCGCCCCTCAGGGGGACTCCTCTTATAGGCTAGTGTAGATTGTGTCGACATGACCTGCGCAGGTTGAGTGCATTCACTGTCTCTGGCTCCTCTTTGACTCTTGCTGCGTTTGAGAGGGAAACGCAAACTCACACGGGTCAGAGGGCTCCTATTATATCAACAGGTGAGAGTGTGATGAGCCATCTCAAGCCATTTCAGAATCTTTGGCTTATGACATCACAAGTGGGAGTGTCCACCCAGATGTACGCTGGATAGACCAGCTTAGCCTACACGGTGGACTGTAGCAACTTGGAGGCTGATCTAGCCAGCGTACAGCTGGGTGGACACTCCCACTTGTGTCATAAGTTGGAGATTCTGAAACTTCTTGTGGTGGCTAATCACACTCACACCTGGTGGTATATAATAGGAGCCTTTTTAAGTCTTGTCTCAATATTAACTTGTGCCACACTGAGAACACAAAATGTTGGAGGGGGTGGAGCAGGGGACCATTGGTAGACCTTAGCTTTCCATCTAACTCCATCTAGTGCCATCAGCTCTCACCTCCTCCTCTGTGCAGTAGAACGAGAAGCATCTTTCACACTCTTGCCCAGATTCATGTGCCCGGCACACAGCCCCTTCCCCGCCATCCCCATCTCTCCAGCCTCCACCCCTCCCCCCCTGTAAACATCCACCCATGCTCCTCACTGCAGCTAGACCACACACACACACACACACACACACACACACACACACACACACACACACACACACACACACACACACACACACACACACACACACACGTAAAACACACTCACTGTGCAGCTGTGCCCAGGTCTGTCTGTCTGTCTGCAGACACTGTGTGACTGTCTGTCTGTCTGTCTGTCTGTCTGTCTGTCTCCAGCCGCATGAAAACAACGCATGACAGATTGGGCTTTTTTAACACGAGCACACACGCGCACACTTATAAAAGTGTGACGAGACTCAACGTGCACGTCGTTGTTGTTGTTGTTTACATGCACGTTGTTGTTTACACACGCTTGGCAGACCCCTTGCAAAGTACTAGTACATACTGTTTATCTCCACCATACTACAATATCCATTCTACATGTTTCATACTTCCTCCTCTTTCATACTTGTTTCTCCACCTCTTTTTCTTCAATCTTTCCTCTTGCCTTTTTATTTGAATTTATATGTCCATCTCTCTATCTCTGTCTCTCTGTGTCTCTATGCCTCTCTCTCTCTCTCTGCCTCTCTCTCTGCCTCTCTGTCTGTGTCTCTCTGCCTCGACCCCCACCCCCCACCCCCCCTTTGTGTGCTGTGCAGTCTCGTCCTCGGAGCGCTGCAGTCCCCTGCCGGAGGGACGCTCCCGCTCCCTGCGATCCATCGGTGGCGCTGTGGGAGGGGGAGGCGGCGGCGTGGGTGGCGGCTCAGTGACGGTGGTGAAGATGACGCCGCTCTCCTTCCTGCCCGGCACGCGCCTCATCAAGTACCTGGGCATCATCAACATGTTCTTCATCCGAGAGACCACCTCGCTACGGGAGGTACAGTGTTAGCATTAGTCGAGTCATGGGGACGGCGTCCCTTCAGTTCCAGGTTCAAACGGTCTCCTCCAGTTAAGCCCAAGGTGTGTGTGTGTGTGTGTGTGTGTGTGTGTGTGTGTGTGTGTGTGTGTGTGTGTGTGTGTGTGTGTGTGTGTGTGTGTGTGTGTGTGTGTGTGTGTGTGTGTGTGTGTGTGTGTGTGTGTCTGCAGGAGGGTGGTGTTAGCGGTTTCCTCCACTCATTCATCGCGGAGGTGTTTGCGATGGTACGTGCGCACGTTGCCGCCCTGGGGGGCAACGCCGTGGTGTCCTACAGCATGAAGGAGTGTGTGTTCATGGAAAATCCCAACAAGAACCAGGTACACGCATACATACATGCACACATACTGTACATGCATACATTTAGGGCATTTGGCAGATGCTGTCATCCAAAGCGACTTCAATTGCTGCTGAGTATTGCTACTTAACTTGTCACTTTTTACTTTTTACCGTACTTATTGGGTACTATATTACTAATTGTTCAGAGTTGTTTTAGAATTTACATTTAGAAGAATACCGTTTAGAATACTTTTTTACTGTACTTATTAGGTTGTTTAGAATTTATGTTTCCAAGAATACTGCAGGAGTGAATGGGGAGTAAGCATTCCACTGTACTTGTTACATAATTTATGGCAAAGGAATCTTGAATCTTGAATGACTACATTTGTAGAAAGAGACAGCAATATATCGCTGTGGTACATAAAGATAAGGATAGAGCAGGATTCAAGCATTCATAATTGCAAGGTTAATAAAACAAGTTTCATAATTGCTAGGTAGCCTGCATAATACCTGGGGGAAGAGCAGAAGTGCCATTTATACACACATGCATACACACTTACACATACATACATGCATACATACATACATACATACATACATACATATGCATACTAAGCCCACCATGATGAGTTGGCTTCTCTTCTTCAATCTCCCCCCCCAGGCCCAGTGTCTCATTAACGTGAGCGGCGATGCTGTCATCTTTGTCCGCGACACGGACCAAGAGGCCACGCCCCCTCTGATCAAGAGCGGACCCACGTCTTGCAGCGGGACGGATGGGACTACTTGATGACCCCTTTCCAAACCCTCCTCCTCCTCCTGAAGGGTGCGCAACCCCACCCACCCACCCACACGCCGTCCATATACAAGAGATCTATTGCTGCTGCCTTAACACTCTCACTCTCAACTTCCAAAGGCTCGATTGCTGGAGTGAATCTAGACTCTGATACTCTTTGACTCTTCCATCTTTTTTCTAAAACATTTGCGCATGTGCTCCTGAGATGAGTGTCTTGAAGTTGAGTCGGGTAGTGGCCTGCATCCGTCCACACAAGGTGACATCCAGTTGAAGGGCCATTGTGTTTGGACGGCTTGTGTTTTCCGTGCACGCCAGCCATTGGCGACCCTTTGGGGCAGCTTCCTTTTGAAGTGTTCTCCTCCCCGACACACAAGCTGCTGTAGCCAGCCCAGCTGAAAGGGACTACGTGGATCCATCTCCCCGTGGATTTCAATTAGATTTGGACCTGCCTGCTCTGTTTAAGTGTCAACATGAACTAAATGCACTTGGTTAATGAAAGCCTATGATCGTAACTGGTTTTAGGATATTTGTAACCCCCAACAGTAATGCCATTGAACTGGGTCTGGGTTTCTGAAGATGCTAGTTTACCTGGAGTACACTTGTGCTAAACATCAAATATTTTTATGCGTATTTGGTACAGCCGGCTAAAGTAGTGAGACATACTGTAAATGCCTCCGTTTGCTCATGTCTGGGAGTGGGTTTAAGTGAAATAGGCTCATCCATAATAATAAACTCTGCCTTCAGATAACATTTCATAATTGTGTAGTTTGACTATGAGACTATACTAAGAGGCTGACCCCTTGTTAATTTCCACTGTGGAACTGGACATGGAGCGTTTGTCTGCATATCATCGCATCAGACACTAACTCCAACAGTCACAAGACACATCGGGCCAACATTTTTATTGCTTTTTTGTTTGTTTTTTTTACAGGCGAACAACATCTCTGTACTACTGAAACTAGCCAATTGTACATTTTTCTGTCTGATGCTGGAAAAGGGTCAATAGCCTAATATAATCTAGTGTGGTGGTGCAAGAAATATTTTATGTGATTAAAAAAAAAAAAAGTATAGTATTTTTATAAGATGAAATTATATTGGTAAACTGACTGCTCATTTTGCATGTGCAATCAAGTCCTGATATTTTGACTCATTGTGTCGGGAATGCCGGTACATTTGATTATTGTTATAGCCGTTATCAATTCATATTTGTGTTTGAAACTTGAATGTACATACATTACTCTGTAGCTCTGTGTTTAGCAGCATGAGGAATCACCGCCATTATTCAGCTTGGTTGCCGCTCAAGTCTTGCACAATAATAAACTCATGAATACCAGATTCCATCTTCAGTTTGCCTCGAGACTAGTAGCCTACTGTTGGATGTGGACCAAATATACTACCTATGTTCCAGCACTATGCAACCTGTACAAGTTTATGACTTCTCTAACGAATTTAATAGAAATGCAGTAACTGAGTATGCATGCATCACTACTCTTACCCACTGTTGTGTGTTGTCGGTCTGCGAGTGGGAGACCAAAAAATGTGTTCCCATGATTTGCCAATTGATCTGATCAATTTGACTATAACGTGTATTACTACTAGTTTTTAACATGCATCATCCTGTGATGCACCTGGACACATCGTCAGTGATGTTTCCTGGGTTCCTCGGGTGTTTCGGGTCTTTCAACTATCAAACACCCTCCTCTAGGTGACCCAGCAGGGGTTGATCAAGCCCCGGCTTGTGTCCAGGTAGCTCTACCCTACCCCCGGCTCTCCACTCCTGATCCACAGCCATCTTGAGGCAACTTCCGCTGCCTCAGTGACCAACTTGATGGCCGTTCGTCTACTGGCCCCTGTGATGCCCAGTGTGTTGTAGGCCCTGCAGAGGGACTGGCCTCCGAACCCTCTGCATTCCACCTCAATGGGCTCACACCTTGCTTGCCACCCATTGCTTAGTGTTGTTGCAGCAGCATTTCCTGGGAATTTCAGTTGCTTCCTTAGGTCAACTTTCAGCTCCCAGTCTTGTGCCGCTGCTAGTAGGCCAGAGGAGGTGGCCCTGGCAGCTGCTGTTGGCTTCTCCCCAGCCCTGATTTTTTTATTTGTATAGCCCTTAATCACAGTTAGTCTCAAAGGTCTTTACAGGCCATATGATTATGGGCCAAGTGATTATGATACCCTCCTAGACCTAGTATATCCTCTCCTTATTTGTCAATATCAGGGGTCAACAAAGCTAACTAAGTCAAGTTTAAAAAAAAAAAGTGACTTTGGCGACCTACAAATTGCGTTTCGTTCATTTCAGTGGGTTTCGTTGATTTCAGTTTCAAGTGATTCATAATTTAAAGAAGAGAAGTGTTCGCGTTGGAGTTGACACTGCGGTGTGAGAGGACAAACGGGGAAGTGTCCATACTGACTCCTAGCGGCCACCATCGGTACTGCCACAAGCAGCTGCTCCACGGAGCGTACGAACAGTATAAATTAATGACATCTCACTGGAGGACCACCTCGAGGACCATCGTCATAATGCAACAAAGTACGTCTTTACATTTTACACATTTGATGAGAGAGAGAGAGAGAGACAGGGATGCAGCTTGAGCCCAACTCTCTTCAACATATACATCAATGAATTGGCAAAATCTCTAGAACAATCTGAGGCACCCGGCATCTCCCTAGGAGACACACAAGTCAAACACCTCCTGTTCGCAGATGATCTGGTGCTGCTGTCTCCAACCAAAGAAGGACTACAACCTTGATCTACTACACAAATTCTCCCAGACCTGGGCCCTGACAGTAAAATTAACCAAGATGAAAATAATGCTTTTCCAAAAAAGACCCAGCCTCCAGCAACACAAATATAAATTCTTTCTCAATACAACTCCCTTAGAGCAGACAAAGAATTATACCTACCTTGGCCTAAACATTAGCAACACCGGTAACACCGGCAAAGCTGTAAATTACCCCCTTATCCGGGGCTGGGTTGCAGTTGCAGCCGGCTAAGCAGGGCCCCCCAGGCTTCCTTCTCCCCAGCCACACACTCTAGTTCCTCCTGGGGGGTCCCGAGGCGTTCCCAGGCCAGACGAGATATAATCCCTCCAGCGAGTTCTGGGTCTGCCCAGGGGTCTCCTCCCAGTTGGACGTGCCCGGAAAACCTCTAAAGGGAGGCGCCCGGGGGGCATCCTAATCAGATGCCCGAACCACCTCAGCTGACTCCTTTCGATGCGGAGGAGCAGCGGCTCTACTCTGAGCTCCCTCCGGATGTCTGAGCTCCTCACCCTATCTCTAAGGCTGAGCCCAGCCACCCTGCCGAGGAACCTCATTTCGGGCCGCTTGTATCCGCAATCTCATTCTTTCGGTCACTACCCAAAACTCGTGACCATAGGTGAGGGTTGGAACGTAGATGGGCCTGTAAATCGCTCTCACCACAACGGACCGATGCAGCGCCCGCATTACTGCAGATGCTGCACCAATCCGTCTGTCCATCTCCCGCTCCATTTTGCCCTCACTCGTGAACAAGACCCCGAGATACTTGAACTCCTTCGCTTGAGGCAGCAACTCATTCCCAACCCGGAGGGAACACTCCACCGTTTTCCGGCAGAGAACCATGGCCTCAGACTTGGAGGTGCTGACTCTCATCCTGACCGATTCACACTCGCCTGCAAACCACCCCAGTGCATGCTGGAGGCCACGGTCTGATGTAGCCAACAGAACCACATCATCTGCAGAGAGCAGAGATGCAATTCTGAGGTCCCCTAACCGGACACTCCTCACCTCGGCTGCGCATTGAGATTCTGTCCATGAAGATCACGAACAGAATCGGTGACAAGGGACAACCTTGGCGGAGTCCAACACCCACTGAGAACGTGCTTGACTTTGTGCCGAGAAAAGGGACGCTTTGTTTCACACTTTGTTCGTACAAGGACCGAATGGCACGTACCAACGGTCCCGGTAACCCATACTCCCGTAGTACCCCCCACAGGATTCCCCGGGGGACACGGTCATAAGCCTTCTCCAAGTCCACAAAGCACATGTAGACTGGATGGGCAAACTCCCATGCCCCCCCCCCTCCCCCAACAACCCTGCGAGGGTAAAGAGCTGGTCCACTGTTCCACGGCCAGGACGGAATCCGCATTGTTCCTCCTGAAGCTGAGGTTCGACAAGCGGCCCGAGCCTCCTTTCCAGCACCCTGGAATACACTTTCTCGGGGAGGCTGAGCAGTGTGATACCTCGATAATTGGAGCACACCCTCCGGTCCCCTTTTTAAAAAATGGGGACCACCACCACGTCGGGGCCATTCCACAGGTACTGTCCCCGACCTCCATGCTACATTGACTAGGTGTGTCAGCCACGACAGCCCGACAATGTCCAGAGCCTTCAGCATCTCAGGGCGAATCTCATCCAGACCTGGCGCCTTGCCACTGAAGAGCTTTTTGACTACTTCAGTGACCTACTTCAGCGAGCTATGTCTCTGTTTTTACTCGCTATTTTTGTAATACATTTATTGTGCCCGACGCCCGGCATGGCGGAAGCGGACGCGCCGCGGGGCTCCATTGTGTTCACAAGAGATCAGCTGCTGAGAATGAGTTGCTGCCTCAAGCGAAGGAGTTCAAGTATCTCGGGGTCTTGTTCACGAGTGAGTTGTGGTGAAGAGGGAGCTGAGCCGGAAGGCGAAGCTCTCGATTTACAGGTCCATCTACGTTCCAACCCTCACCTATGGTCACGAGCTTTGGGTAGTGACCGATAGAATGAGATTGTGGATACAAGCGGCCAAAATGAGGTTCCTCCGCAGGGTGGCTGGGCTCAGCCTTAGAGATAGGGTGAGGAGCTCCTCCGCGTCGAAAGGAGTCAGCTGAGGTGGCTCGGGCATCTGTGCCCCTCAGACGCCTTCCCTTAGAGGTTTTCCGGGCATGTCCAACTGGGAGGAGACCCCGGGGCAGACCCAGAACCCGCTGGAGGGTCTGGCCTCGGAACGCCTCAGGACCCCCCAGGAGGAACTAGAGAGTGTGGCTGGGGAGAAGGAAGAATGGATGGATGAATTGAGAGAGAGAGAGAGAGTGTGTGTGTGTGCGTGCGTGCGTGTGTGTGCAAGCTGCTTTGTGAAGGGACTTGGATGGCAAAGAGTTGGTTGGTCTAACAATAAGCAGACGCTAAACAGCGTGTATCCTTTCACTGAGCTCGATTTAACTGTTTATTTGCCAAGTAATTAAATGGTGAGTCACATGATAACTATCATATATATGTTGATCAACTACAAAACTCCATTTAGCGGCTACAAGTCCCTCCTCGGCCCACCGTACGGCAAATCAAATCAGATCATTGCTGGTGCTAGTGTTGTGTTGACTGTCTGAGAAGGTATTCTGTGACATTCTGTGAATGTCAGCATATAACAATGTATATTTTACTACATTGATTTATATGTGTATTGCTCACCTGGATATTTTTGTTGTATATTCCATTAGATTTTATATTTCATTTACTTATTTACACAGAATTTCTATTCATAGTTCTATTTGTATTTTGCACAGTTCTATTTCTATTTTGTAGTTCTATTCTATTTTGTATTCTTTCATAATTACTGTCGGTTGTCGGGCGTTTTGCACAAAAAGTTTTTCACTCACTGCTTATACTCACGTGTAAATTGTGAAGTGACAATAAAATACTTGAAACTTGAAACTAGCAGCAGCAACAGCTGGTCACGTGACCCAGTGGGCGGCGCAGGGTAGTCACCGGCCAATAGCGTTGAGCGTCAATCAAGTCCTAACAGAGGAGGGGCGTGACTGTTGTTTCTATCCTTGTCACATGACCTATAAGAGTTTGGAGCGACAATGTTAGTCCATGTTGTTTTGTCACAAACGGTTAGTGCTAAAGAACATGGCAACGTAATATTGATTATGACTCGTGGGCCATTGAAGTCACGTTGAAAAAGAAAAAGCTTACGGCACCTGGTATTCCCAGGCGGTCTCCCATCCAAGTAGCTAACCAGGCCCGACCCCTGCAGAGCTTCCGAGGATCAGACGGAGATCGGGCGCGCTCAGGGTGGTATGGGCCGTAAAGCAATTGTTCCGGCCGTACATGGAGCTATTGGTCAAATTCACTTATCGCACAGCTGTTGTTGCAAACTTGACAGGGATCATTAGCATATTAAGAGGTGTACACACCCAGGGATAATCACCCAGTTTCGGGCATTCAGCTGTAGTCAATTGAGGTAACGACAAGGAGGAGCTTAACCCTGCATGAGCCCCCCTTGTGCACTTCGCTGCTAATACAGAGCTAGTATCTTAGCGTCAGCTGTAGCGTCAGGCCCTGCGAACGAAGACCCAGAACAAAGACAAGGGAGTCATTCTGTGGGAGTCTGTCCAGAGAGTTCTACACCTTCCCTCCTCCTGTGCTAGCCATGTGCCTACAGTCCATTACAGTCTGGACATCCTACCGCGGGAGGTGTCACCAAAGACCCTCTACTCGCTGCCGCTACCCCTCCAATCTCCTCTACCCTACGATCTCAACCTACACAGGCCTTGATGTGAGAGGGGGACTCTGGAATTGCCAATCGTCGGTCAAGAAAACTGAGACCATTCTGGCCTACGCCGCCCTCCAGTCTCTCCACTTCCTGGCTCTCACAGAGACCTGGATCACCCCGGAAAATACCGCCACCCCTGCCGCCCTTTCCACGACCTACTCTTTCACACACACTCCCCGAGGGAACAGTCCTGGGGGAACAGGACTCCTCATCTCTCCAAAGTGGTCATTCCAGGTCCTTCCCCTGGAAAACCTGACCAGATCTGCACTTTAACTCCATGCTGTATCTGTTACCCTTCCGATCAAGCTCAACATTGCCGTGATCTACCGACCACCGGGTCCTCTTGGCGACTTCTTCGACGAGATGGATGCCCTCCTCAGCTGTTTTCCTGAAGATGGCACCCCACTTGTCGTTCTGGGTGACTTCAACATCCAGTCAGAGAAGTTACAATCACCTGAATTCATCAACTTCTTTGCCACATTCGGTTTGGCGCTCACTCCTTCTCCTTCCACCCACAGAGCCGGGAACCAACTCGACCTCGTCTTCACAAGGTCCTGCGCCACTTCGGCACTCTGTTACCCCCCTCCCTGTGTCTGATCACCACTTTGTCGCTTTCTCCCTCCCACCTCACTACCTACTACGCCTCACATCGTCACCTCCCGTAGAAACCTGAAAACTCTCTCTCCCTCTACTCTCTCTGCAACTGTCCTCTCCTCACTACCTCCCCCCCAACTATTCCCTCTCTTGTCAGTAGAGGAAGCGTCCTCCACTCTGACTTCTTCTCTCTCCTCATCCTTCGACTCACTCTGTCCACTTACCTCCAGACCGGCACGAGACTCTCCTCCACCTCCCTGGCTGTCTGAAACTCTGCGGGCTCATAGAACAGAGTTGCGGGCAGCTGCCAAATGCCCTAAATGTAAATTAACAATGCTTTTGGTTTGACTATGGGCCATAAGTGGAAAAGAAGCTTATTTCCTAAATTTAGAGTATTCCATTAATACATCATCCGCATCATACATTACTGTCACAGTGACTTGTCAATGAATGAGCCCCTGGCACAAACACTGGGATCTCAGGAGGAGACTAACTAATTCAGAAACTCACGCCCGACCCTGCTTAGCTTCCGAGATCAGACGAGATCGGGCGTGTTCAGGGTGGTATGGCCGTAAGCAATTGTTCCGGCCGCTACATGGAGCTGTATGGACGACGGCACAAACACTGACCACGCTCAAAGAGGGCCAGCACCGCCGTTTCCGTCGGGTGGACAAAGAAAAAGCTTACGGCACCTGGTATTCCCAGGCGGTCTCCCATCCAAGTACTAACCAGGCCCGACCCTGCATAGCTTCCGAGATCAGACGAGATCGGGCGCGCTCAGGGTGGTATGGCCGTAAGCAATTGTGCCGGCCGCTACATGGAGCTGTATGGACGACGGCACAAACACTGACAACGCTCAAAGAGGGCCAGCACCGTCGGGCGGACAAAGAAAAAGCTTACGGCACCTGGTATTCCCAGGCGGTCTCCCATCCAAGTACTAACCAGGCCCGACCCTGCATAGCTTCCGAGATCAGACGAGATCGGGCGCGCTCAGGGTGGTATGGCCGTAAGCAATTGTTCCGGCCGCTACATGGAGCTGTATGGACGACGGCACAAACACTGACCACGCTCAAAGAGGGCCAGCACCGCTGCGGACAAAGAAAAAGCTTACGGCACCTGGTATTCCCAGGCGGTCTCCCATCCAAGTACTAACCAGGCCCGACCCTGCATAGCTTCCGAGATCAGACGAGATCGGGCGCGCTCAGGGTGGTATGGCCGTAAGCAATTGTTCCGGCCGCTACATGGAGCTGTATGGACGACGGCACAAACACTGACAACGCTCAAAGAGGGCCAGCACCGTCGGGCGGACAAAGAAAAAGCTTACGGCACCTGGTATTCCCAGGCGGTCTCCCATCCAAGTACTAACCAGGCCCGACCCTGCATAGCTTCCGAGATCAGACGAGATCGGGCGCGCTCAGGGTGGTATGGCCGTAAGCAATTGTTCCGGCCGCTACATGGAGCTGTATGGACGACGGCACAAACACTGACAACGCTCAAAGAGGGCCAGCACCGTCGGGCGGACAAAGAAAAAGCTTACGGCACCTGGTATTCCCAGGCGGTCTCCCATCCAAGTACTAACCAGGCCCGACCCTGCATAGCTTCCGAGATCAGACGAGATCGGGCGCGCTCAGGGTGGTATGGCCGTAAGCAATTGTTCCGGCCGCTACATGGAGCTGTATGGACGACGGCACAAACACTGACCACGCTCAAAGAGGGCCAGCACCGCTGCGGACAAAGAAAAAGCTTACGGCACCTGGTATTCCCAGGCGGTCTCCCATCCAAGTACTAACCAGGCCCGACCCTGCATAGCTTCCGAGATCAGACGAGATCGGGCGCGCTCAGGGTGGTATGGCCGTAAGCAATTGTTCCGGCCGCTACATGGAGCTGTATGGACGACGGCACAAACACTGACAACGCTCAAAGAGGGCCAGCACCGTCGGGCGGACAAAGAAAAAGCTTACGGCACCTGGTATTCCCAGGCGGTCTCCCATCCAAGTACTAACCAGGCCCGACCCTGCATAGCTTCCGAGATCAGACGAGATCGGGCGCGCTCAGGGTGGTATGGCCGTAAGCAATTGTTCCGGCCGCTACATGGAGCTGTATGGACGACGGCACAAACACTGACCACGCTCAAAGAGGGCCAGCACCGCTGCGGACAAAGAAAAAGCTTACGGCACCTGGTATTCCCAGGCGGTCTCCCATCCAAGTACTAACCAGGCCCGACCCTGCATAGCTTCCGAGATCAGACGAGATCGGGCGCGCTCAGGGTGGTATGGCCGTAAGCAATTGTTCCGGCCGCTACATGGAGCTGTATGGACGACGGCACAAACACTGACAACGCTCAAAGAGGGCCAGCACCGTCGGGCGGACAAAGAAAAAGCTTACGGCACCTGGTATTCCCAGGCGGTCTCCCATCCAAGTACTAACCAGGCCCGACCCTGCATAGCTTCCGAGATCAGACGAGATCGGGCGCGCTCAGGGTGGTATGGCCGTAAGCAATTGTTCCGGCCGCTACATGGAGCTGTATGGACGACGGCACAAACACTGACCACGCTCAAAGAGGGCCAGCACCGCGGCGGACAAAGAAAAAGCTTACGGCACCTGGTATTCCCAGGCGGTCTCCCATCCAAGTACTAACCAGGCCCGACCCTGCATAGCTTCCGAGATCAGACGAGATCGGGCGCGCTCAGGGTGGTATGGCCGTAAGCAATTGTTCCGGCCGCTACATGGAGCTGTATGGACGACGGCACAAACACTGACAACGCTCAAAGAGGGCCAGCACCGTCGGGCGGACAAAGAAAAAGCTTACGGCACCTGGTATTCCCAGGCGGTCTCCCATCCAAGTACTAACCAGGCCCGACCCTGCATAGCTTCCGAGATCAGACGAGATCGGGCGCGCTCAGGGTGGTATGGCCGTAAGCAATTGTTCCGGCCGCTACATGGAGCTGTATGGACGACGGCACAAACACTGACCACGCTCAAAGAGGGCCAGCACCGTCGGCGAAAAAGAAAAAGCTTACGGCACCTGGTATTCCCAGGCGGTCTCCCATCCAAGTACTAACCAGGCCCGACCCTGCATAGCTTCCGAGATCAGACGAGATCGGGCGCGCTCAGGGTGGTATGGCCGTAAGCAATTGTTCCGGCCGCTACATGGAGCTGTATGGACGACCGCACAAACACTGACCACGCTCAAAGAGGGCCAGCACCGCCGTTTCCGTCGGGTGGAAAAAGAAAAAGCTTACGGCACCTGGTATTCCCAGGCGGTCTCCCATCCAAGTACTAACCAGGCCCGACCCTGCATAGCTTCCGAGATCAGACGAGATCGGGCGCGCTCAGGGTGGTATGGCCGTAAGCAATTGTTCCGGCCGCTACATGGAGCTGTATGGACGACGGCACAAACACTGACCACGCTCAAAGAGGGCCAGCACCGTCGGGCGGACAAAGAAAAAGCTTACGGCACCTGGTATTCCCAGGCGGTCTCCCATCCAAGTACTAACCAGGCCCGACCCTGCATAGCTTCCGAGATCAGACGAGATCGGGCGCGCTCAGGGTGGTATGGCCGTAAGCAATTGTTCCGGCCGCTACATGGAGCTGTATGGACGACGGCACAAACACTGACCACGCTCAAAGAGGGCCAGCACCGCTGCGGACAAAGAAAAAGCTTACGGCACCTGGTATTCCCAGGCGGTCTCCCATCCAAGTACTAACCAGGCCCGACCCTGCATAGCTTCCGAGATCAGACGAGATCGGGCGCGCTCAGGGTGGTATGGCCGTAAGCAATTGTTCCGGCCGCTACATGGAGCTGTATGGACGACGGCACAAACACTGACCACGCTCAAAGAGGGCCAGCACCGGTGCGGACAAAGAAAAAGCTTACGGCACCTGGTATTCCCAGGCGGTCTCCCATCCAAGTACTAACCAGGCCCGACCCTGCATAGCTTCCGAGATCAGACGAGATCGGGCGCGCTCAGGGTGGTATGGCCGTAAGCAATTGTTCCGGCCGCTACATGGAGCTGTATGGACGACGGCACAAACACTGACAACGCTCAAAGAGGGCCAGCACCGTCGGGCGGACAAAGAAAAAGCTTACGGCACCTGGTATTCCCAGGCGGTCTCCCATCCAAGTACTAACCAGGCCCGACCCTGCATAGCTTCCGAGATCAGACGAGATCGGGCGCGCTCAGGGTGGTATGGCCGTAAGCAATTGTTCCGGCCGCTACATGGAGCTGTATGGACGACGGCACAAACACTGACCACGCTCAAAGAGGGCCAGCACCGCTGCGGACAAAGAAAAAGCTTACGGCACCTGGTATTCCCAGGCGGTCTCCCATCCAAGTACTAACCAGGCCCGACCCTGCATAGCTTCCGAGATCAGACGAGATCGGGCGCGCTCAGGGTGGTATGGCCGTAAGCAATTGTTCCGGCCGCTACATGGAGCTGTATGGACGACGGCACAAACACTGACCACGCTCAAAGAGGGCCAGCACCGCTGCGGACAAAGAAAAAGCTTACGGCACCTGGTATTCCCAGGCGGTCTCCC
The DNA here is from genome assembly GCA_002895965.2 of Coryphaenoides rupestris. Taxonomy (NCBI): domain Eukaryota; kingdom Metazoa; phylum Chordata; class Actinopteri; order Gadiformes; family Macrouridae; genus Coryphaenoides; species Coryphaenoides rupestris. Next base: position 109,863 of record PIJE02000101.1, on the reverse strand, counting down.
ATCCAAGTACTAACCAGGCCCGACCCTGCATAGCTTCCGAGATCAGACGAGATCGGGCGCGCTCAGGGTGGTATGGCCGTAAGCAATTGTTCCGGCCGCTACATGGAGCTGTATGGACGACCGCACAAACACTGACCACGCTCAAAGAGGGCCAGCACCGCCGTTTCCGTCGGGTGGAAAAAGAAAAAGCTTACGGCACCTGGTATTCCCAGGCGGTCTCCCATCCAAGTACTAACCAGGCCCGACCCTGCATAGCTTCCGAGATCAGACGAGATCGGGCGCGCTCAGGGTGGTATGGCCGTAAGCAATTGTTCCGGCCGCTACATGGAGCTGTATGGACGACCGGCACAAACACTGACAACGCTCAAAGAGGGCCAGCACCGTCGGGCGGACAAAGAAAAAGCTTACGGCACCTGGTATTCCCAGGCGGTCTCCCATCCAAGTACTAACCAGGCCCGACCCTGCATAGCTTCCGAGATCAGACGAGATCGGGCGCGCTCAGGGTGGTATGGCCGTAAGCAATTGTTCCGGCCGCTACATGGAGCTGTATGGACGACGGCACAAACACTGACCACGCTCAAAGAGGGCCAGCACCGTCGGGTGGAAAAAGAAAAAGCTTACGGCACCTGGTATTCCCAGGCGGTCTCCCATCCAAGTACTAACCAGGCCCGACCCTGCATAGCTTCCGAGATCAGACGAGATCGGGCGCGCTCAGGGTGGTATGGCCGTAAGCAATTGTTCCGGCCGCTACATGGAGCTGTATGGACGACGGCACAAACACTGACCACGCTCAAAGAGGGCCAGCACCGTCGGGCGGACAAAGAAAAAGCTTACGGCACCTGGTATTCCCAGGCGGTCTCCCATCCAAGTACTAACCAGGCCCGACCCTGCATAGCTTCCGAGATCAGACGAGATCGGGCGCGCTCAGGGTGGTATGGCCGTAAGCAATTGTTCCGGCCGCTACATGGAGCTGTATGGACGACGGCACAAACACTGACCACGCTCAAAGAGGGCCAGCACCGCGTCGCGGGGAAAAAGAAAAAGCTTACGGCACCTGGTATTCCCAGGCGGTCTCCCATCCAAGTACTAACCAGGCCCGACCCTGCATAGCTTCCGAGATCAGACGAGATCGGGCGCGCTCAGGGTGGTATGGCCGTAAGCAATTGTTCCGGCCGCTACATGGAGCTGTATGGACGACGGCACAAACACTGACCACGCTCAAAGAGGGCCAGCACCGTCGGGCGGACAAAGAAAAAGCTTACGGCACCTGGTATTCCCAGGCGGTCTCCCATCCAAGTACTAACCAGGCCCGACCCTGCATAGCTTCCGAGATCAGACGAGATCGGGCGCGCTCAGGGTGGTATGGCCGTAAGCAATTGTTCCGGCCGCTACATGGAGCTGTATGGACGACGGCACAAACACTGACCACGCTCAAAGAGGGCCAGCACCGCGGCGGACAAAGAAAAAGCTTACGGCACCTGGTATTCCCAGGCGGTCTCCCATCCAAGTACTAACCAGGCCCGACCCTGCATAGCTTCCGAGATCAGACGAGATCGGGCGCGCTCAGGGTGGTATGGCCGTAAGCAATTGTTCCGGCCGCTACATGGAGCTGTATGGACGACGGCACAAACACTGACCACGCTCAAAGAGGGCCAGCACCGTCGGGCGGACAAAGAAAAAGCTTACGGCACCTGGTATTCCCAGGCGGTCTCCCATCCAAGTACTAACCAGGCCCGACCCTGCATAGCTTCCGAGATCAGACGAGATCGGGCGCGCTCAGGGTGGTATGGCCGTAAGCAATTGTTCCTGCCACTAAATTGACTTTTATAGAGAATCACATAAATATTGACAACTTTCACGTGACCCACCGTTTCGTTTTTGGGAAAACAACGAGCACAAAATAGATAAATTTTACATTAATTACCATTCTTTACCTGAAAACAAATCAGAACATAACATTGCCTGCATATTGTAGCGACCACGGGAATACACACACACACACACCGGTATGCGCTGTGGCCAGTACACCACTGGGTGGCGCTATACTGTGCAAGCCTCTCGTTCACAGCCGCACACCCCGCCCACCACGACTATGGAAAAATAACGAAGAGAACTTTTATTTTGAAGGAAGATCATGTCAGACGTCGGAAGTTTACTTTTTGTATCGACCACGGAGAGAGAGTCGCCTGCTGATCGCGGGTCAGAGTGATCATGTCGTGTTATCGATACAGTCTGCATCAACTTGCACGTCCGTCCATGTGGTCCACAGTGCGTCATTAAACATCTCTCATACGCTCACGGTCCATTCTAAACGCTCAGCATCAACCATGAGCATCACTTTGGACATACGACTCAAAAGAGCCAACAAGGTTTACCATGAAGGGGTGAGTTGTGTAGATGACAGCTTAGTAGCGATGAACACATAATAATCATAATCATAATCATAATAATAATCATAATCATAATCAGTCTGAAAATACAGCCGGAGGAGCATTCATGTCCCGTGACGTGTTAGCTGACTCGTGACTAGCCGCCCACTGCCTGGGATGCCAGCGTGAAGCTAAATAAGAAGATAAATACAGACATGAAAATAATGACGAGTATTGATGCTGATGAAATGAGCTCATTCGTTGCATATCCAATGCCACTTCAAGACTGGTTTACCGACTGTCGACACTGTGACATAAAAGCAATCTCCCTTAGATTTAGCTCGTATGTTTTAATCACGATGGAAGTCATTCAGATGGACTGGTGATCAAGACTGATTTCGTGTTATCTTCAGGTACCACAGTGATATATTGCTGCCTCTCCTTCAACAAATGTACTCTTTGTAAGTCGTTTTGGATAAAAGCGCCTAAATGTAAATGTAAATGTGTTGTTAGTTGTGCCCTTTATGTTGGCTTTCTTTGCTGTGTCTATCTGGATCTACTGTACTGCAATATCTCCCTGGACAGTACAGCAGGAGACCACCAGGCGCTGCTCAAGAGCACACCAAGACCCACACAAAGTTGACCACTTTGGAAAGAAATAGTTAAAAAAAATAACAATAAACTTCTTTATTTGTCCTACTACTGCTACCCAGGAGGTGCTTGCAGGTGTCGTGGTGCTGGCGAGCAAGGAGGCCATGCAGCACCAGGGCATCTCTCTCACCATGGAGGGGGTGGTGAACCTGCAGCTCAGCTCCAAGAGCGTGGGCGTGTTTGAGGCCTTCTACAACTCCGTCAAGGTGAGGTGACGTCTGCAACCACGGCTTTGCAGTCGCACACATATTCAAAGTTCTGACTCCTAATGTTATGTTCACCCTAACAGCCCATTCAACTGATCAATTCCAACATCGAGGTGGCAAAAGCTGGCAAAATCCCCGGAGGCAAGACGGAGATCCCCTTCGAGTTTCCCCTGAGCACCAAGGGCAACAAGGTTCTGTATGAGACCTACCACGGGGTGTTTGTCAATATTCAGGTAACTGGATCACACAATCATTATCATGGTGCACAGGTTTCCCAGGGCTGAAAATGCAAAGTTACAGTGTTACAGTGATTTTTGATTCTGTAAAAATTGCAATACGATATTACAAGTTTTTGTGAGATTTTTTATCTTCTGTGTTTTTTTTTACTGCAAATGGAAAATATATTCACAATGCATTCAAATGTATGGCCATGATCTGCAAATGTTCATTTTAAGTAACTTAAGTGAACAATCACAAATAACCTTAATAACCATTATTTTGCTTCCATTAACATGTTCATTGATTGACATATATTAAAAAATAATAATAATAATCAAATAATGAATCAATACACACACAAAAGTATATTTCAAAAATACATATATTTTGATGATACAAATATAGTGGGAGGAAAGAATCCAGATATTCACATAAATTGATGTTTCCAAGTGGCTCTGCCTCCAGTGTAGATGAGTGTGTGTGTGTCCCTGTCCCCAGTACATCTTGCGATGCGACATGAGGCGCTCCCTGCTGGCCAAAGACTTGAGCCGAACGTTTGAATTCATGGTGCACTGCCAGGTAAGAGGCCAAGTCTTACTTCAGGTGTTGCAGAGCACAGCAAAACATTTATTCATACAAGGTATGAAGAAACAAAAGATGCGTGAATATGTAAATAGTCACAATAAAATCACTTTAAAGATATGCACTTTAATGATATCCTCTGTCCTTTCCTATCTAATTTACCGTAACCCCATCGTGAGGTCAAGGAAAGATGGAAAGGAGAATTCATACTTCGGAAAAGGCAACTGAGAATCCGACTCCACTTACACTAAGATACGTCATTGTCCTTCTGCTGTGGTGAAATCATCCAAAGATGGACTACAAAAAGCACACCTTAGATTAGAAATATATGAATTAATTACCAACATTGGAATTGACATCAAAAAGCAATATAGCCAGTATAACCAGTATAACAGTCACAAGTGAAACAAAATGCTTGTCACACTGAGAAAGGTTGCTCGCACTCATCCTCCTGTCCAGTCATACATGAATCCCAATTGGTGTTATTGTTTACATGATGATTGGCTGTGGTATTGTTTGCATGATGATCGGTTGTTTCCGTGAACAGCCGAATGGTGCATCCATGTTTTTGCCGCAGGGAATTGTGGGACGACACTATCTCCTTTCCTTTCGTAAAGGAAGGTCCAGTGTATCCTATGCTAAAGGAGGTATGAAAGGAAGAATCGAAGCACCTTCCCTTAGCGTTTGGAGAATTCGACCTTATCAGACCTTATCATGGCTGCCACTTAGGTACTTCCGGGTCATTCACTCAGTAAGGAGACTTCCTAAGCAAAACAGACGATTTGAATGGGGCTCCGGTTACATTTATGCAGGTGGTATATGCGTGACATATCCACAATCCTCTTGAGGGTGTGTGGTGATGGCTGGGTTAACCTGTGTGCATTGATTACACAATGCACCACATATGTGCAGCCTCGCCCAGCACACACACACACACACACACACACACACACACACACTCCACAGTGTCCTCTTCCTACCAAACTGGCTGATTGTCACCCCATTGTATTTCTTGCCTCATTTTTTTAGCCACAGAAAGCCAAGTTGGTGCCCACGCCCGTAGATTTCACCGTTACTCCGGAGACACTGCAGAATGTCCACGAGGTGGGTGCTACAAGTTATGTGAGAAATGTACCCACCAACACAACAAGGTCGTCCAGTGTTGCTGATCACGAGTGACCTCGTCCGCTTCCTCCTCCACCTCCTCCAGAGGAGTCTGCTCCCGCGGTTCCTGATCCGCGGTCACCTGAACGCCACCAACTGTGTGATCACTGAGCCGCTGACCGGAGAGCTGATGGTGGAGAACTCGCAGGTCCCCATCAAGAGCATTGAGCTGCAGCTGGTGCGAGTGGAGACCTGCGGTGAGCACATCTTGCTTATGTCTTCCCGTGGTTCAATTCTACATTTCCCTGATTTTGTTTGTATGGAAAGTGTTGTGGTTGCCTGTGCTGCACAGACGGCAACATCATTTAAAGGGGCCCTATAATACCACCAGGTGTGAGCGTGATTAGCCGTAATGGCTTTGTCAAAATTGTCATGTGACTGAAATTGTCTTTGTGATGTGACATTACAAGTGTGAGTGTCTACCAAGATGTATGCTGACTAGATCAGACGACCGGCCTACCCAGTGGACTGTACCAACTGGTAAACTGATCTTGTCTCGGTGGACACTTCATCACAAGTACAATTTTAGTCACATGGCTTGAAATAACATGGTCCCTTTAACAAAACCGTAACTGCTAGATTTGAGAGGTAATTAATAGGAAATGTCCCATCTGTCTTTTGACAAGAGGTCTTCAGAGTGATTTGTTGTGATGTGTTCCCAGGGTGTGCCGAGGGATACGCAAGAGACGCCACGGAGATTCAAAACATCCAGATTGCGGAGGGTGACGTGTGCCACGGTCTGTCCATCCCCATCTACATGGTGTTCCCCCGGCTCTTCACCTGCCCCACCCTGGAGACCACCAACTTCAAAGTGGGTGAGTATGTTTCCTTGCGCTCGCTTGCCCCAAAAACACACCTTGTTCAGCCTTGTTTCTTCTCATCGACACGTGGATTGGTCTTTTACCCGGTAGGTACTTAAAATGGAGGGGGCTTCTTCTTTCTTTCTTAAAAAGAAATCCCGTCAACACAAGCACTGTTTAAACACACGCAATGCACAAAATGGCCTCATGTAAACAAAGGAGACAGCGGCCCCTGTCTACATTTCAACAACGAAAACAGAGTTTGTAGACTTCTTCCCCCTAGAGGGAGTTTTACAAGAGTTCAGTGACATAAAATGGAGTTTGGTTGTATTTGTTTTCATATAAATAATGGTAAAATGTGTCCTGCCATCACAATGCGTTATTTTTGTATGCCTGATGACCAAAAGCTAAAAGTGTGGTTGAAGTAAAAACTGATTTTAAAAGGGCCTCTATTTTACCACTAGCATGTGATTAGCCACTGCAATCAGATTCCAAATTGTCATATGAATAACTGTCATTGTGACATCATAAGTGAGTGTCCACCCAGATCTATGATTACATGACTAGGGTTGCGGTCGAATAGTCTTTTTTCTTTGCTTTGGAAGGTTCCTAACTGACCCAGAAGTATCTAAGTGGCAGCCGTAAGAGCTGGTCGAATTCTCTAAATGCTATGGAAAGATGCATCAATGCTTCCTTTCATATCTCCTTTAGCATAGGGAACACTGGACCTTCCTTTAGGAAAGGAAAGGAGATAATGGGAGATAGTGCCGTCACACAATTCTTTGTCTTTGCCTTCTCAGACACCTTTCCTTGACCCATGACGTTGTACATCGAGGTTAAGGATAATCGGTTAGGAAAGGACATATCACGTTTTTGTTTTTCTTTCCGACCGCAACCTAGATAATTCTTACCAGCCCAGCCAGTGCACTATACCAACTGGTAGATGTATCAGTCGTACATCTACACTTCCACTTGATGTCACAATGACATGATTTTGAAATTGCTTGTCATGGATAATCACTCACACCGGCTGGTGTAATAGGGATGGAAGGAACCGGCAGTAGAAACAAACGTGTACACAGTGGGCCTGACACAAACCTCTGGTGTATGGCGTGAAGTACAGTACAGTGGAGTGACAGTTGTTGCACTACTGCCTGTATGTGAATCCTGCACACTGCTGGAGTTCGTAGTTTGCCATTCATCAGTGAGCAGCAGTGTCTCAGGAGGTAGAGCGGTTGTCTGGCAACCAGAAGTTTGCAGGATCAGTCTCCGGCTCCTCCTCGCCAAGTGTCGAGGTTTTGCTGAGCAAGACTTCTAACATCAACTGCTCCGGTCATACAATCACAATCACCGTTGTAGGACTGCGTGATTGTGATTGTATATTACAAAGGACTTTGGATAAAAGTGCTATACAAGTGCAATCCATTGACCATTTCTAACCTTTTTTTGCCTTCACTTTTTGTAGAATTTGAGGTCAATGTGGTCATCGTACTCCATGATGAACACCTGATCACAGAGAACTTCCCTCTGAAGTTGTGCAGAGTTTGATGGGACCACCGCTTCAGGAAGTCATGCGCTGGACAATTGTCAACGACATCATCTCTTGATTTGTCATGTTTAGAAATACATTCATCTTCAATGGTGAAGGACAATGACATTTGTTTGAACAAAAATGTTTCTTTAATGACTCATGACTAACCTAATAATGCATAGCTAATTAAATGATTGTCATTTTACTTGGAAATGCATGTCTCTGGGTTGAATTGCTCATAAAATATAACATTGCTTAAAAAGGTGCAATTGAGAATATTCAGCCACTAGATGTTGCACTCCACCTCCCATTCCAGTGGTTGACAGTTTGTCTAACAACCTGTATACTTCATGGTCGAGAGGAGTGAGACTCAAGTCATGTCGAGTAATGAATTTTGTGTAGCTACACATTAGCTATAGATGTTACCTTGTGCAGTGAGGTTGCTGAGCACTTTACCGTCAAACAGCCATTCCCACTAACTGGCAACTACCAAGACTCGTGATCGCCGATACCATGTGATCTCAACATCGTTATACTATTGGTTCACAAGCCTTGGTAGAAGCCGGGACCATCTTACACAGAAACAAACCTAAACAAGATCCGTAAATTTTCTTTAAATGATGAAAAGTGATACTTTTATCTCCTAGATGGGAGTTACTCCAAGGAATTTAAGGACATTTACCAAGCAGCGTTTTATTAAATATTTGCCTTACAGGTATGCTTGCAGCTGAAACATTGATTTTTAGTAAGATTTCCAAATCAGATAAATGCAAGTATCTCATAAAATAAGCATTCATTTGCAACCAAATGGCAATCCCTAAATCATCAGGCTTTTAAGGGTAGGCTCAAAACATGAATACAGGACTCCACACGAATCTAATCTTGCAACAAGAAAAAGAAAAGTGGTTATACACGTCCATAAGCAAGACAATAAGCCCGTCTGTCAACTCTGCTGCACATAATGGCCTCGATTTAGCAAAAGCCTGAAGCAAATATGTTTGGAATAATTTAAGCACTAAAAACAGATTAATTAAAAAAGAACAATGCTGATCATGATTAAACATTACAAACAAGTCTGCTATGAGTGTTACTGGGCGTGGCGCCCCAGCTGCCGCCTCCCGGCCAGCTCGGGGAAGTCGTCGGGCAGCAGGGCGTGCTTCCTGCAGGTAGGACATGTCTGCTGCTCCCTCAGCCACGACTCGATGCACTGCACAGGAAGCCATGACACCCTCCGTCAGCACAGGACTACAAGCACATACACATGCGCGACAACTACCATGGCTTTGTGGGACGCCTTTCAAAGCTCTAATAATAAAAACATTTTGGAATTACAATCGTTGCGATTTCATTTTACAGACATTGCGATTGCAATATGAGTCACTTTCTGCATCACAATTTTTATTTTCACTGAAAAAACAAACCATGATGTGACTTGTTGTTGTGTGGACCAAACAAACATATTTTCTTACAGCTGGATACAAAAATATTAGGCCAGGGCAGCACTAGTACTTTATACTTCATTTATAATACAGTATACATTTATTCACCCGGATCAAACAATCGCAACTCCTGCAATTCTGATTCTATTTGTAGTATTAATTGTTCAGCCCTCAGTCACACGTACCGCTTTGTGGAAGCTGTGTCTGCACTGCAGCACACACACACTCCCTGGGGGCATGTCGTCATGGCAGATGATGCATGGGTCCTCCATGTTGAGCTGCAGTCGGTGGAGGGACACACACACACACACACACACACACACACGTGTCAATCAAGATGCACAGGAATATAGTGGGAAGAGCGTTATTAGCCATCTGGGCGGATTGGAAGACTCACCGCACTGGGGGTGTAGTATTTCGGCGGTCGGGGCAGCAGCCATGCTTGGGAGGCGGGCGGGGGGGCCATCCTGGCCGTGGAGATGCCGTTCTGCTGCCTCGCTCGGCCACTCCCAGAGGGGTGGGGCTGGGCCTTCCCCCGCCAAACAAAGATCAACGCAACTTAATTATCATCATCAAAACCTGTCACTCACTTTGTCTTTGACTATATTCTGACGTTGGACTGGATTGTCAAAATGCCTCATTTGAATATACACAGAGTTCTAAGGTGACCGTTCCAAAAGAGGAAGTCGTTTTTGCAGTCGTTAGCACAGCTCTACTGTAGGTGGACTCGGCGTGGAGATGCTGCACCTGGTGGTCCAGTATAATCTGAGAAACGGCGTTGAGGATCTCCTGGAAGGGCCCGGACGGCAGCACACCGCCGCTATCTCGACGCAACGTATGCACAAACTTCATCAACTCCTGTCTGGAACACACGAACACACACAGACACATCAAGGTCAACAAAAGAACCCCTAAAATGGTGTCATTGTTTTTTTTTTTTATTCAAAGCAGCCAGTCGTTACCTGGTGTAGTCTGGGAAAATGGTGGCCAGCTGCTCCAGGATCCTGTCAAACTTTTTGCCCTGCTGCAACTCCTGGGGCCTGGTCCTCTGGCTGGGTGAAGGTGGTAAATGGACAGGGGCCTGGGGCGGTGCCTCGGCGGCCTGGCCCAGCGCGTTGGTCCGATGCGTGGTCGGAGCCGGGTCTCTGAAGGCCGACGGGTCGACGAAGCAGTCCTGTGTCACATCGCCGAAAGACAACTTCTGGATGGATGAAAACGTCTGGCGGTTCCAAGAGAGGGAGAGACACACGCGAGCATGAAGACTTCTGAGTCTTAAAGGGGCTCTGTTACACCACCAGGTGTGAGCGTGATCAGCCTTCAAAATTGTCACTGGACTAAAATTGTCATTGTGACTTCACACGTGGTGTTCACACGAGTGTTCACCTACATGTATGCTGACATGTATCAGACTACCAGCCTGCCCAGTGGACGGTACCAACTGGTAACATGATCTAGTCATCATACATGTTGGTGGACACTCCCACTTGTGATGTCACTACATAAAAAATGTGTTGGCTCTCGCCCTCAGCTGGTGGCATAATAGGGCCCCCTTTAAACACATATTTAGGACAGGATGAACCGGGTCACATGCTTAGTTGTGGAGTGATAAGTGACAAGCTTTGGTCAGCGTTCCTGGGGGTCTTACGAGAGCGACGGGGGGCTCCGGGGCGCTGGGCACGCTGACCGGGGGCAGCACACTCAGCCGGGCGCCTTGCTTCACCTGCTTCACCTGCTCCACCTGCTCCTGGTACTGCCTCTGCACAGAACACAGACACACGCTCACATCCAGCCATGTCAAATCAACATCAATTGTTAGGGTCTATAAATATGGGATTTTAAAATATATATATATTTTAGTTTTTTTTAAACAGTCCACTGTGATTTTCGGTGGACACTTTTGGGGTTTCACATTCAAATACGAAGATGCAAATCCTTTTCCATTGCTACCCGTTGCTTAATGTTCAAATTATTCCCCAGCAATGTTGCCCATTGAATATAGATTTCATTATAGTTACAATATGAACATTATGGTCATTTTTCTGTGCCTACAAACCTCAACCATCGAGATCTTGTCAGTGGCCTCCTGGATACAGGACCTCCATTGCTGTTGGAAAACAGCGATGACCTGGGGCGGGTATCTGCAAGACGACATCAGTATGAACACTGGGCCCCCCCCATCACTGGTCAGTACAACCAATAATAAAGTGTGGAGCCCGGGGTTGGGTTGCCCAGTACGCTACCTGAACGCCACCTCGTCTATTTTGAGGAGGATCTCTCGGCTGTCGGAGAGGGACTTCTGCAGGCAGTACAGGTTCTGCCTGCATGTGTTCTCCAACACGGAAAGCTGGGGGCGGCGGCAAACAAGGGGCACAGGTCGGGTCAATAACGCAGCAACCTTATGACGAGAAGGAGCCTTTAAAACGACCCTTCTGAAACTTAGTGGGAAATCCCTTTACACTTAGTCAACTTCACATTAAGTTAAGTGATCAAGTAAGTTGTGTGTTTTTGGCAACACCTTCAATACACTTATGTTAATAATTGGAAGGCCAAATTGCTGATAAAACTAATAACTATGTAGATAAGATGTGCTTACCACTGCTCTCTGAGACCTTGCGGCCGCCTCGGCACACAAATCATCACATCGTTTAATTTCTTCCTCCAGACTCATCTTCTTCGCTGCAGACTGGTTACTTTAGAAACGGTAACAGACCCAGTCACTCAAAGCTGGCCTGGCAGGGCCACGCAGACACAATAGCGTGCATGTGCGTTAACAGTACCTCTACTGGTAACCAACTCACCTCAGATCACAGAAGTCCATCAGCTGTTTGTCACACTGCTTACGCTTCTCCTGGACACTTTTGGAGAGCCTGTATCATAGCGGGTCATATCATGAGTATCATAACCACAGCACTCATCGCTGGGGTTGGAGTTAAATAAATAGAAAAGATGTCTCTAGTCTATCATGGCAGCTCTGCTATGATAATACTTCAACATGCATGATTGATTTGATGCATTTCCTTGGCAACAAAGCGTACATACAGCCCTGCGACCCCTGAAACCTACCCTGTACATTTCCCAGCCAGCTCTTCAGTCTCCATCTTGAGGCCCTTGAGCTCCTCCTGGTTGGCCTTCTTCTCCTTCTGGTCCTTCCTGACCATCTCCTCCAGCTTCTGCTGGAACAGCTCCACCTCCTGGTTGGTGACCTAGAAAAGAAGCATTTAAGACGGGGAGATGCCATCATGTGAAATTTGATGATTTCTTACCATCATGATGTGACATTAGAGCTGGGCGATATGGCCAAAATAATATCTTGCCAACGATATACAGCACGATAAAGTATGTTTTCTGGAGTACAATACCATTTTTTAAATAAATAAATGGTCTATAAAATGACCACATGGCAAAGCCTTTTTTTATATGGTCCTGTGTGAATTAAATGCTTGACAAATGAAAAGTACTCCGCAGAGCCTGGTTCAGTTCACCAAATGACATCACGTTACTGTAATAACAGTAACAGCTTTTAAAACCAGGACTCAGTCACGACAAATAATAACCATATCCAAAATTAAAGGTAATACCGAGCCTCCTATCACGAGATCGACAAAATGTCTCTAACTTGCCCATCGGCCCTACACTGAAGAGGATCATTTGGAGAGCTGCTCAGTGTTTGCAGTGAGGTGCTCTGAGGCTGCCTACTTGTATGTTAGCGGTGGTCTCCTCCACCTCCCTCTCCAGCGCGGCGACGGTTTGTTTGTGCTTCAGAGCCTTGCCCTCCGAGTCCTTCACCAGGCGCCGGATCCGCCCCTCCAGGTCCGCCTGGGTCCGCACCGCTGTCCTCAAGCCCCACTGCTTTGGAATAAGGGTGTTTTTTTTGGTTTAAGACACAAAGGGGAGGAGATTATGTAACATCCAAATCATCTACAACATCGTGCTGCGCCATACTTGCCTCATCCTCCGTGTCGATCGACACGTCACGCCGGTCCCTGTGATAGGCCTACAGAAACACATTTACATTTACGCTGTGGTACATAAAGATAAGAATAGAGCTGTTTGAGCATTCATAGTTACGAGGTTAATAGAACAAGTTTCATAATTGCCAAGTAGCCTGCATAATAGCTGGGATAAGAGCAGAAAAACACGTGATGTACATTTTAATGTATGGGTCTCCCATGTGATTCATGGTTTTCACAATATTCTTACAATAACGCTACAATTGGGTTCGCACCTCTGCATTTCGGAGTTCCGTGCTCTCAACTGGCGGGCCGCCCTCTGCCTGAACGCCGTCCTCTCCCTCGCTGCTGTACAGATCCAAGTCGCCCAGGTCACTGTCTGAAGAGGAACTGGCGGGACCGGGGTTTCCCGCAGCACCACCTCTTGCAGTCCCAGTGGCATGTGGCCAATATTCGTCCGCAAATACGTTCGTGCCCGTGCTGCTACCCGACGGCAGGGTGGTGAAATTGTAAGGGTTGGGCAGGGTGAACAGGTCCAGGTCGTCCAGGTCACAGCCGGCCTCATGCAGGGACACGCCGCGCCTGGCCAGGCCCACGCGCTCCCCCATGCGGGTGAAGCGCAGGGACCGCAGCAGGAAGGTCTCCAGGCCCCCGGACGTCAGGATCTTCTGCTGGGCCTCGGCCGGGAAGTGACCCAGCTGGCCCACCAGCAGGGGGTCCAGGGAGCTCAGGGGCCCGTGCTCCTCCAAGATTTGGGAAAAGTAGCTAATAATCGGAGAGAAGAAGAAAAAATGATAAATGATAAAAACACTTGTAAGAGAGGTGGTACAGTCAGTGGACTGTATCACACACAAGAAGAGTGCTAACATGCTAGCATTTCCCACTTGGGCCCTATAGACCATATTATCCCAGCAGGAGAAACACAGGTGTAGCTCACATCATTAGTGATGGGTCCGTTGTGTTTAGGTCTGGCAGTGCACCAGTATAGATACAACTCGTCCAGTAAATATACATTGATACCATGCTGGTGCTGCGACAGACATCGATAAAAGCCACCTAATGTTAACATGACAGGAACAGAGCTTCACCCCGCTGCTCAAGCAAGCGCTTCCTTGAAGCACATTTCGGTTGCACAACAGCGGGTTTGAATATCGAGGAACCAGTTCACTCGATCTCCGATAAGTCCGAACACTTATAACTTGTTATAAGCGACTTAGTTAACTTTGTTACCCCTTTTTTGTTATGCCTGTGACACCCATTGCACTCCGAACCGTCCCTGGAAGGAGGGATCCACCACCAGTTCTTTCTCCAGATTTCTTCCTTGTTGTTAATTAAGGGAGTTGTTTCTTGCCCTTAGGGGGGCTAGGGCTAGGGCAGTGTCATATATCACTTTTGGCCCATAACAATCTGGCCTGTAAAGCCCTTTGAGACTGTATTGTGATGGGCTATACAAATAAAATTGAATTGAACATACTGTTGAATAAAAGTGAAGCTGTAGTTTACTATCCAGCCAACTCTAGTGACATACTAATATTAGTCTTTGTTTAATCTCTGATGGTCCTCATGGAGCATGTCAAAACCAAGCCACGCCCAAACCCATGTACCAGGTGTGCATTGGCTCACAGCACGAGTCACCATGGCAACTGAATTGAGATGAGTCCAAGCTTGGCATCTGATACCAAACATTGTGGTTGACCTGGAAACCCAGCGTCTTGAAATTAGAGCACTGCTCTTCTTGCATTACAAAGTCTGAAAACAACTTCCTGTATCTTTGCTTGTCATGGGAGCCCCAGCAGATGCCTTATTTGGAGGGGGCATGACAGTGAGTGTAGACCCAGGGTTTTTATTGCAAGACAACCCACTTCAAGCAAGACATGGGGAGATAGTGAGGGATTATTATGACCACTCAGGCAGGGACTACGTGGCTGTAAATCCTGAACCACACCCACCCACACACAACCGATTTAGCTGTAAATCTAGAATCCATTGCTTGGCAGGTCACGACAAACAGGTGCAGTAATAATTTCAACTTAGAAGCGAGTCACCATTGGCTCCTCAACAGAACAACGGAGTGGGTGGTGTCTCAACTTACTCATACAAGCTCTCTTCGGTTGGGTCAGGGTTGTTGACCAAGATACTCTTATGGTTGGGGGGGTTATAGCGGGACTCAAAATACTCCACTTGATCTCGCAGGTGTTCGGGTACACTGAACGGACCGCTGGGCTCCAACAATGATCTGGAAATCACAACATATGAGGGGAATGTTATTTTTGTGAGGAAAGTCGCTGTGGTACTTAGTTTTTTGTACTTCACTGGCAAATTACAATCATACTCTGCAAAGTAATTTTTCTGATTTCCTGAGTACATGACCCATAATGGTAAACCTGCGAAACCTGGATGAGTGGTTATGTAAAATTAGGAATTGGAATAAAGAAAAACAATAAATGAATTTGCAGCGTGAATTAAACAACTCACAAAGTGTGCTCATCGTCACCAAAGAAGTCTGGGGAATCTCTTTGCGTGCCACCTCTCATGCCCGACAACACAATAACAGCCTAGGGAACATTAAATACAATTAAACAAGGGTGCAAGGATGGGACACACAGATAGACAGACAGACAGATACAGATACAGACACCGACACACACACACCTTTTGGTCTCTCAGTTTCTTTTTTCGGCCTCGGTTACGAGTCTTAGCGGGAGAGTTCTGCAAAAGATTTTATACACATCGACAAGCCTGTGAGGTTAGGGAATGTACCAACTGTAAATTCTAGGATAGAGAATATAAGAGGTGTTAATGCAGCTCTATTATGACCATTATTCTGGGGTTCAACTTGTGATGTGGTTATCAACTCCAACGCTAACATAAACAAGCATTTTTCGCAGCAAACGATCATCACGTATACATTCGACCAACACCCTCACAAAATCCCGACTACTGTGATAAAACGTCGTACTCACATTTTCATTTACATTATCAGACTTTTTCATGACTTGACAATCGCCGTCTGAAAAGCAACAGAGAACGGTCAACGTTTTGGAGACCCCCCCCGGTCTCCAAAATATAAGACAGACGTCTGAGCCACTTACCCAGAATCTCAAAATACTCATCCAGTATAGTGTGGCAGTGGTCATAGTGATGTCGATGTTCCTCCAGGGTCCAGATAAAGAGCCTGACGTCCTGCGGAGGGGCACGTCTCAGGTAATCCATTAAGGCCACGCCGGACTGACGGAGAAGCTTCGGGTCTGGCAAACTGCTTCGTGAGCACGTCTTGCAGCGGTGCAAAGTGGAGAAGGGAAGATGGGTCCATTTCTTCCAAGTGCCCGCCGTAGGCCTCGATGAACACGCTGGCGGCGTTCAGACCTGCAGAGTCATACAAAGTAGTGCTTCTAGAATGACCTCGCTGTGGCACAACAAAGTCAGAACTTGATTCACAGATGCTCAAATTAGTTGAAACTGCATGAAACTGTTCCAAGCTTCGAGGCACAGAACCCCCACCCCGTGGTAAAGCAGAGGTTCTAGTTTTGCACTCAACGTCTAAACTCAAGTCCCTTTATAAATCATCAAATTAGCAGGTTGAGGTAAGAAAGGGTTATGGGTTGCTATGTCCCATTCTTCAAATTGTTGTAGTGTTCTCCAAATTTCAGAATCAGCAATTAGTGTGCTTTCCTTCCCGGTCGACAGTTTATCAAGTTAATAACTCGGCTTTGCTCGCTGCAGTTGATTACAAGAAAGCTTTGACCGATGTGCTCTTTAACGTTGCTTTGGTTACAGGTTGGGCAAATCAGAAAAGAGTATTCACCCACATAGTACCGTGGTATAAACGGTTTTCAAGCACACCTGCCAGCCAATCAGAAAAGAGGTGAATACTAGTATAAGGGAACATAAACGGCACATTAGAAGCTCACAGAGAGAGAGAGAGCCGAGTGTAAATGCTGACCTTGGTTGTCGAGTTGCTCGGCCCACGTCAGGCTGCTGCCCAGCACCTCAATGAAGATGCGCGCCCACACCCGGTTGCCCCGCTCCAGCAGCAGGTCCACCAGCTGGCCCAGCGTCTCCACCCTCAGCCGCTCCAGGAACCCGCCGGCTGCCGCTGTGTCATCCCTGGAGCAGTCCAGCTCCACCCAGGGCCGCAGGCGGGCCACCAGAACGCCAAGGTCGGGGCACAGGTGCTCCTGCAGGTCTCCACGGTTCTTCCTGATCTGGAACAGTACGCGGTCCCTGTGCAGGGGGAGGGTGCCGGGGCCTGCGGGTGCCACGCCGCACCACACCACGCAGGGCAACGGTGAGACCGCTTGAATCTGAACTGAAAATCTGAACTGAACATTTGCCGTTTACTCCTACCATCGTATGAACAATTACAACAGCAACAACGACATTTGTTCCATACACAAGTTATCAATATTATTTGCATTCATAGCTTCAATGACGAGGTAAAGAGACACAACCCTATGTTTCTACTTTTGTGCAGTGGTAAACAGTGGTTTACATTATATTTAGTTCTCGTTATTATTAGGTTATTCATTTATCTATCCAGTAAGGCAAGTGTGTCGTGATGTTGATGATGATCAATGGTATTCAATTCTACGGCATCAGTTTCCTATGCAAGACCCACATTGGCTCCTCGCTTAACACCATTGCACCAGTGGTTTAGCCTCGTGGTGAGAAAAAAAAAATGAAGCAAAAGGGAGAAATAGGACCCAGAGTGTGTGTTTGACCCTCAGGTTTGAGTTTCAGCCCGAAGGAGCAGTAGAGAAGGGGCACCTTGTTGTTCGGAGTGCTTGTCTGGCCTGGCGGCGGTGGCACCCTGGTCCTCCGGTCGAGGGTGCCCCTCGGCGCTGGTGGCCTCTTTAGACACCTGCTTCCCTTGCTTCCTCCTCAGCCTCCACGCCTCCTTAGATTTGAGCTTCTTGAGACTAGTAAAAGCAAAAACACAAACAAAATGAATGAAAATATCAGCCATTTTAGATTTGGAGTTCGATTTGGATTCAAATGAGTTCAGGGGGTAAACCTGTCCTATGATCCGTACGGATTGAATGTCAAACGGCAAACTTGTTTACCTTGTACACTTCTGATTCACTCTCAACTTCTTTGGACGCTCAGGTTTTGTGATGACCGTTTCAAACTACACAAAAGGAGAAATGCACATTAGAGTAGACACACACACACACACACACACACACACACACACACACACACACACACACACACACACACACACACACACACACACACACACACACACACACACACACACACACACACACACACACACACACACACACACACACACACACACACACACACCCCCCCTACCTTCCACTTAATTAGCCCTGTAGAACCATAGATCTGTATGTTACAAATTGCGCCTTTACAGTCAGGAGTAAAACAGTCTCGTTGTAGAAAATCCTGTGCAAAACAAAGTCCATTTTAGTTAAGTGCTGTACAAGTGAATATTGTTTGTCCTGCGCGTATTATTATTTACATACATACCTTTTCAGAGAATGACATTGTCTTTATGCCTTTCCAACAGCTAATGTGATACTCCACAACACAGCCTTGGCAGCAAACTAGTCGAATGAATCCCTAAGAATCAAATCACCATCATGTGGATTTGTATCCTTCACCAGAAAATCCAAACTCCAAGATGATCCAAGAAACGTAATTATGCCCTTTACCTTAAAATCTGGATCTGTGAAGTAAATTGCCGTTTTTATGTGACCAACACAGTTTCCATGACGACAAATAGCATCTGGCATAGGTGGAAATTTACATGACTCCATCACCTCCAAGAGTAACCCCTACATGGAAACAAATGGACAAATGTACAAATACATACATTTGACTCTTCACTGCAGTGTGACAGCCCTCCGTCTCACTTGTTTTGGAAATTCGGGATTCAGGTTTGTACCTTAAAGTAATCCAGCTGGGTTTCTTTGACAATCTCTTTTGTCAACGGCCAAGTGAGTTTTCCAGGCGTGATCTGTTTGTTAACCATCTGCATCGAGTCCATAAAACGAGCCAGTGCATTTCTAAACCTGCAAGAGAAAGACATACGCGAGATTGTTTGATTTTATTATAAATCACACCCGTTTTTGTCAGAAGAATTGTCAGATATATACACACCTACCTATTCTCCTTCAAATATACCCTGCCAATCCCATAGTATACAAGACACTCAAATGTCCGCTTCTCAAAGGATGTAATAATGGCAAATTCTCTGAGTGCCTCTCCAAGTTCCTGTGGTAAAAAAAACAACATCTCAAAACAATGCATCACAAAACATTGCATTTCATATTAATGCATTTCACATGTACATTGACGCTCATCCATTAGCTTCTTCACTAGCATCACCTTTAGCACATGTGTGCCAACAGGGCAGTACATTGTGGCAACATAGACTACGCTAGATTGGCGCCCAAACAGGACCCGGGACATGGAGACGCAAGGTGCTGAGTCGGTGGCAGAAGTGGCGATTGTCACGGCGGTGCGCCTGATCTGCCAGACGCAGGAGACCATTTAGCAAAGTCTATGTTGCCACAATGCCACATTCCATGGTTTGATCAGGTTCTTGACCAGGAAGGAGAGACCGCAGTCGAGATAATGCAGAACCGTCTTTAATTATAAATTAGGCGCGCCCATTGGCTTCATAAGGAACATCTTAATATTGTTTTTAGTCTGCGTCTTTGAGACTACAGATTAGAATCGACTCTTTCCATCTGTCTGACGATTTATTATTTATTATTTTTTTCAAAACATTGTTTAGATTTGTTAAAGATCACCGTCATGGTCCTGGCATAGTAAGCCAACGTACGGAAGATGATAGATGATATGACAATTGATGATAAATATCAATTGTCATATCTAAACGGTTTTTATTGGTTTCTTGAGCACTATTTGGGGAAAGAAATGTATACACATTATTCTTGAACATAGATAATTTTAGTGTTTAAAATACAAGTGGATGGGGTAATTGATTGGATAAGCTTTATTGCCTCATGAAAAACACTTCCTACATGACGTCATTTATGGAGTCGATTCCAAAAACTTGAGTCATGCACCCCTAACTGTGGGGAGAGTAAACGGGTGTCAAATAAATATGATCAGGCTGATTATACTCTCCCCTACGGCTGCGTCAATCACAGGCGTTTTGCCGCTCCGCCCCCTTGTTTCACCTGCCGACGCTAAACCACGGCCCCCTCGTATACCACAATTATATACTATTTATACATTGTGCCCGATTCATGTTTGGTTTTCTAAGCGACCAAGCAAAGTGAACAATGAGATAAGAGAAGAGTACTGATAGGTACCGTGGCAAAAGAGTTTTACCGACATTTTGGCGAGTTAGACGTCATGGACAATATTGCTGCATCCATGGCCATTTTAGCTCTGACGTCACGCTCAGCTGCTGTGTGCCAGATTGTAGCTCTGTAACATCTGTCGTTTCACCGGTTCACAAGTGACCAAAAACAATGGAAATAATGGATTACCATTCTCCTGGGGACAGTCAACCAGTTATGGTTTGTGTGTGCCCAGCTGACTCACTTCCAAGGGCCACTTTTTTCAAGGTTTTTTCTTAGCCTGGTGGCTAGGCTAGCCAAAAGAATAAAAGGCGGTGGGGTGGCCATCTATGCAAAATCCTGTTTTACTTTTTCTGTTTTACACGCTGTCACTTTGATCAATTGTTTTGAATGTATTGCTCTTAATATTGATTGTGGGTCCAATAATTCCCTTGTAGTTGTTAGGATCTATAGACCTCCCTCAGCCATGTTTTATCTTCTCTTGTCTAATAATGGCCCAGAGTTGGGAGGAAGTCCCTCCGGATTTTGGTAATCCATTCTTTCAGTTGTTTATGTCCGCTTGGGAGCCGGTGAAACAATGTTTATCTCTTTCTCTACGTTTGTATGAGCTACAATCTGGCACACAGCAGTGAGACATTTCTAGCACTAGCGAGCTTCCGCCTAGACGGCTCTTTTGTTTTCCCACCCTGAGCGTGACGTCAGGTTAGTTACCACAGCTCTCTATATATATTCTTTTATTTACTAATTTGAAAGTCCGGCCCCTACAGAGTCTGCTTAGACAAATTCAGGCCCTTGGACAAATGTAGTTGACACCTGCTCTAGTCTTTTAAAGATCCGCCCACTAATGTTTTGACATGTATATAGATCAGGCAGACAATCATGTAATCAGTTAACTCATGTAGATTTACCAACCCACTGTATCAGTTGAGTACTAGACGGTCAAGTTTTTAGATTGACTAATGACTTGGTGACATGTTGGAGAATAATAGACACGTCTCTAACTCTCATCCAGAGAAGAAGCAACATGAACAGGTTTAGTTTTGCTTCATTGCAACCCTCGGGCAGGCAGACCGCAGTGTGTATGAAATAGCGCTCTACAAGCCCTACCTAAAAACATCCCTCATAGTACGACCTTACCTGTGGTTGGCCAATTTCAATCAGGGCAGACGCACGGCCGTAGTGCAACAGAGCTTCATCGAGTGTGGTGATTCCAAGATCCTAAAACACATGCAACATATAATCTACCATTTTCACAATACGTACCGACTGACCCAGCTATGGTGGTCGAGGTTCAAATCCACCATTCAAATGTCCGATCACAACTGAACCATTACAAGCTCAAAGTGTTTTTTACGAAGTAGTGTCTGGGTTCTGAGTGTACCTTTGGTGTGGTGGACTGGAGCATGGACAGCGCCTGGGAGAAGGCCTTCTCTGCGAGCGTGAAGCGGAGGTCGGCGAGGGCGCCCGAGCCTTCCAGCACCGTCACCCGCAGGGCCACTGTGCAGACACTCGGCGACACTCTCGTACTCCTGGGGACAGTCTTTATCAGGGAGAGACACAAATTAGATTCATTCATAAATGAAACATGTGTGAGTTATTGAATAAAAACAACCAATAATTATTATTGGTCATGGGCAGCAGTAGCTCAGGAGGTAAGAGCGGTTGTCTGGCAACAGGAAGGTTGCTGGTTTGATCCCTGGGCTCTGTCTAGCTAAGTGTCGAGGTGTCCCTGAGCAAGACACCACCTAACCCTAACTGCTCCTGACGTGTTGTTACCTTGCATGGTTGACACCGCCATCGGTGTATGAATGGGTGAATGTGAGGCAACTGTAAAGTGCTTTGGATAAAAGAGCTATATAAATATATAAATGCAATCAATTTATCATTATTACTATTATGAATATTATCATCTTAGCCCAATTTCCCTGAAGTGGCCACCGCAGTTGGCCATGGAGGGAAGGCTCCACGGCAGGTAACCCGCCAGACGCACTGGGAATTTGCTTCTTATTTGGTTTTAGTTAACACCACAAACAGACCTATTGGGACTTCATGGCCAATAGGCCCTTTCGCTCAACACTTTAGATCGATTTATTACGGATTACGAATGCCTGTTGAACAGCTAATATCCCCTTGAACAAACAAGATTACACAATGTAAAGTCAACCAGAGCGGTCAAAAGGGGCTCTGAGGGGAAAACAAATAAAACCAAACAAAATCCTGTCAGTAACTTTCAGACGTTACCTTTTCATGGGAACGATCCTTGTCATTCTTGGACTTATTTGTGGCGCTGGCTTTGAGGCCTTCCTTCTTACTCTTGTCAGTCTCACTAAAAGTACACAAAGTCAAGTTCACACAGTTGCATGATGAGACAATTACAGTCCAAACTGAAATGGATCATTTGCTTTAAAAAGGGTCATGGGTCATGGATTTTCAGTCACCTTTTCTCCTGTTTGGGGTGTTTGGTGTTGCTCGCTGCAGGTGGTTGGCCCTCCTTCACCCCTTTAAATAAAGTCACAATTAGAAACTGTCCATTCCTTCACATTCTGTTGATCATTTTATCTTACACATCGCCCCTTTAAAGAAGTCAGTCACAATCAATCAATACAAATTTGAAGAAGTCTAGTCATAATCTAGTTGTAATTATTACATCAATAACTACAATGCTTGCAGCAATAGAAGAAGAATTCAGCCTCAAAGACCACCATTAAACCCCTTTCTGGAAATAGCAATTAGGTGGGAATATTTGGCTAATAGTATTTGACATTAGAAACCCACCTGGATTAGTCTTTTTCACCTGAAAGATATGGAAAATCAATTGCGTTAATTCATAACCGTATAGGTTTGGAGAGTTATTCTGTGTTCAACATGGATATTGGGTTGCATTCATGTCCGGCAATATCTACAAACCTTGACAGTTGGGACTTTGCCGGGGACTGGTTTTGTGGCGACTTTAACTTTAACTGTTACCGGTGTTGCTGTATTTGCCATGCTGCGAATACAAAGTGTACAATTAATTTTCAATCTGACTACATTCAGAATGTAATAAGTATGTGGCAAGTGATTGTGGTAGTTATTACCGTTTATTCTTGGTTTCCTGCAGAGGTGCAGCTAGGGGGACTGCAAATTAGCAGTTAATATAAAATTGGAAGACAGCATGTACTTAAATGCATGTTGGAAAGCACACACACACACACACACACACACACACACACACACACACACACACACACACACACACACACACACACACACACACACACACACACACACACACACACACACACACACACACACACACACACACACACACACACACACACACACACACACACACACACCTTTTTCCATCATTTCGATGATGAATCTATTCTGTTGATGACAAAGTTCCTTCCAGCAGTCGGTGGTCTGTGTGCACACCATCTGCGCAAACGCGTTCGACTCCATGGCCCGCTTGTGCTCTTTAAGGTAGAACAGCGCCTCACAGTAGCGGTAGTGACCCTGACAACAAAAAAGGGGCACTTTTCGGTATATGGATGTACACACACTTTTCAATCCTCCAAATCTTAACAAAAATACAACAGCACAAAAAAAAAAAACACTGAATGAATACCTTTGCCCACAACGGCTCAATCAAAATGGCACGCTTTCCATCACCAGCTGCTTTTCTGTAATATTAAATTGTGTTTCGATTATTGTTCTGCATCACCACATATTATTCAACTTAAAAAATGTCCTATATGCAAGAATCATTAACTGTAGGATTTTACATGCACAAATCACTCTAAATTGCCATAATTGTTCAATTTAAAGCCTGCTCCAGCAGGCTGCAGTTCACTTACCGGCAAAGGGGTCAATAATGAGATGGAAATCATGTTTCGTACATACAGTATAGTACCTTCAAATTGGCTGAAATATTGCTAAATATCAATCTAGTCATGAATCCGTTTGTGTCATTTGCACCATTTCACTTGTACTTACAAGTATTTCTCACACCGGATATAACACAAGGCTCGGTTTCCATAAATCACGTGGTTTTCAGGGCTGTTTAGAAAGATGAAGATTGTCAACTGGGAAATGGGAGTGGGGGAGGGGGTCACAATCTGAATTGGAGCAACAAACCAAGGCTTAATGCTCAGAATATCTGCGACAAGACCACTTACGCGTGTCTGATGGCATCTGTGTAACACTTAATAGCAGCTTCAAATTCCCTCTTTTGGAAGTGCACATTCCCTTTCGTTTTCATCTCTTCACTTTTCTAGAAATATAAAAAGAAAAGAAAAAAATTTAGGCAGAATCACATATTTTACCGCTCACTCTTGTTAAAATACAACTCAATAACGCTCACCCAACAGTCCCCACAATCCTGACATTGGTCATGTTATGAACAGTTGAATAACGCATAATAATAGTAATGTGAGAACATCCTAATGTAGCTCACCTTGACATCCCCCACCACGTGAAAGACCGTCAAGGCCTTCACCATCGCTTCAGTGTTCACACCCATGGATTGGATGAAATGAGCATCTGAGCGAGGTAAAGAACATGTGTTCAGGACAGGGCAAGACCAAGCAGACAGACAGACACAGACAGACAGACACTTACACTCTGCAAAGATATATTGTATTGCAACAAAGCAGATTTCTTTGGAACCGAGCTCCAGGACTTGTTTACAGATGCCGGGCTCTCCCGTGCGCTGCAGCCACTGTAGTGCATCGTCCAATACTTCCGGAACATGCTGTTGGCACATGGTGATGCAATTCAGTCACAAAATGCAGTATTTATTATTATTTTGCGCTTGCCACCTCACCATGACTGCTCAAAGTTTAAAAAGAGTTTGTGTTGTGGTGAATGCAATTATGTGCACTTGTTCTGTTATGTGAAACTACTCAAATCTTTATGCACCATCATTGTCATCCCACTGTTTAGACAAATGTACTCATTGTAAGTGCCGTTGGATAAAAGTGTCAAATGAGGAAATGCAACTGTAGTGCAGTTATTTTTCGGGTTGGGCCGGTGTCACCTTTTATAAACCGGTTTGATAATTATTCAAACTCCAATAGTTGTGTCGCCTCACGTCGCCTGTGTGTTGCACTCGAACACACTGCAAAGTCTACAAGTAGCACATAAGTTCTGCGCCTGTGTGAGAGGAAATAACGCTCAGCAGGTGGCAGCGGTCTGTATTAGTCATTCAAAAAAGGACAGAGATGACTGTGAATATACAAGTCATTGTTATACATTATACATACAACAAAGCAGAGTTTGCCTACCACTTTCGCACCACTCTCGCTAACCACTTAGATGCTTTTGTAATGTAGCTACTATTTACATTTGAGAACATGTCTGAACAGTGCATGGCGTGCTTTCACAGTGTTTAAGCAACTACAGTTTCTGGTGCTGACCACTAAGCACAGCAACGACAGTCTAATATCCTCATTTCTAATGCAATGGGCTACGTTTTAAATTGCCTAAATAGAAGAAGTGTATAAATTACACAGGATATTAGCGTGCACACTAGAGACCATCCAACCCTACAGTTATGTGCATACTTATCCTTCAGATAGTCAGCTAATATGACCGCCATGCGGTCATATTAGCATATTACCAGAACTTACCAAGTTCAATTTATTGCTTATCCACATCAAATGCCTTGCTTGGTCCAAGTTTACCTAAAACAAAAAGAGCAGGACATGAATCATGTTGACCATAGGCTGTACATTATAGCAGTGATTTTCAACCACTGTGCCGCTGCACACTAGTGTGCTGTGAGAGATTGTCAGGTGTGCCTTGGGAAATTATCCAATTTCACTTAATTGGTCAAAAGAATATTATTTAGTTACTGCAAATAGTTTGCCATGGTTGAGCGTCTGACCCGAAAAAAAAAGTGATTTGCGGGTGGTATTTTATCGTATTTGTGTGTGTGTGTGTGTGTGTGTGTGTGTGTGTGTGTGTGTGTGTGTGTGTGTGTGTGTGTGTGTGTGTGTGTGTGTGTGTGTGTGTGTGTGTGTGTGTGTGTGTGTGTGTGTGTGTGTGTGTGTGTGAGATCGGCGACTCGTCGACTTTTTTTCAACTTCATTGATAGAAAGTCAGTAGTCGTGCAGCCCTAGTAGGTAGAGCAATAATGACCTTGTTGTAAATGGAAGACAATAGAATGAGTGATGCTATGAGAGGTGTCGCTATTAGGCTACAATGTGTCATTTAGCCTTGGCTCAAAAAAGGTTGAAAAACACTGCATTATAGCGCCACGATACAACTACAGTATATATTAGTTATATCCAGTAACAACAATGCTAGTCGCAACTGACAACACAATGATTTGATTGAAGTAATTGCTACTTAGTGATCCAAATATTGATAAATGGTTTTCTACAATGAAAAGGGGGGCGTGGTCAGTCGACCTTACTTCTGCAGCCGATTGGATTAGAGCTATCTTAAAACGCCATTAGCGGTACTCACCAAGACGGTACACATAATAATGGATACAGGAGTAGATTAGCACGGTCCCTAGCATGAATATGGCATCACATGCACAATTGTGAAGTGTTGCACATTTTTGAATAACAAAAAAAGCATTTTCATTGAAGTAGAAACTTCTTATGTTCAAATAAAATAATTTAGGAATTATAAAGCAGAATGATAAATCATCATCATCACTCGCTGGGGTTTGACGATTGGCTGACTGAACGCTGTTCTGAGGATGACCGCTCATGATTGGCCAGGCTCCAGACACAATATCTGTAGGCAAACCTCAAGTTGAGCTTGTGAGAGTCAGGCTGGTTTTGTGAGGCTACCGGTTCCATTGATTCAGGAGAACGTACTCTCAGTCCCAATTAACCCTTTCAAAATGTCCCTAACTTGGCGATACTCACACATCCTCCTTCCAGTGCTCTGAGAACAGACTCGAGTAACTCTATCCGGTACAGGTGTTTCAGCTGCAAGTCACTGGAACTAGGAACAGAATACAATCAGATTATATTTCCAATCAAAAACCCGAACTAATGGTCGAATGGAGCCTGAAATAATAGTATAAATAATCAATGAGTCTTGAATCTGGATGGAAATATGATATTATTATTATTATTGCAACATGATGAAATTACCTCACAAGGAACTGAAACTGTGGGCTAAACCGTATTCAAGTTTGGCACTGTATGTATCTCTGCTCATGCTTTATTGTAATTTTTCTCACTGCCAACTTAGTCATACCCCCTACATTCTGCTTGTGGCTAAACACACTTCTCTGACGGTGCGATTGCTTCAGGAATGCAGGCAGATCACCTTGAAAGGTATACATAGATATTGCAACATGTTTTATACAAACCATGCAATTTCAACCAGATACTTACTCAGAGTCTATGAAGCCTACATGCATGGCCCAACGTGTCGTAGTGTTGCACCGTTGGCGCTGCAGTACCATGGGCAGCCAGAAGGAGCAAATTTTCAGCGACTGTCCGTGTATCTTTCTGAGCTCCAGAGGAATGGTGTGCCACTTTTTATACGTCGACTCTATAGAACACACAAAGACAATAGCAAATAGACGATC
This sequence comes from Coryphaenoides rupestris, assembly GCA_002895965.2. NCBI lineage: Eukaryota > Metazoa > Chordata > Actinopteri > Gadiformes > Macrouridae > Coryphaenoides > Coryphaenoides rupestris. Next base: position 82,108 of record PIJE02000101.1, on the reverse strand, counting down.
CTTGCTATTACAACGTGTTAAAGGCGACCTATTATACCACTAGGTGTGAGCGTGATTAGCCCTTCCAAGCGGTTTCAGTACCAGTTGCTACAATCGAAACCGATTGGAATGGCTAAGCACACCTGGTGGTGTAATATGTCTACTTCTTTAATATTGACCACATGCACACGCACACACAAAACCACACCCACCCTCAGGATGGAGGGTTAAAACTGGGCAGTCATCACCATATATCTGTGTGGGGGAGAGAGACAAAAAAGTGAATGAGGCAAGTAGAAGTCCATGTACTGATTCTATGCTATCCTTAGTCTGCATGGCCATGGAGCCCAGTGCTTTGATATCTGCCACTAAACAGTAAAGCTCCCCCTCACCCAAAAGTATACATTATACTGCAGGGTTGGTTTGCAATCTTGCCATGATGTGTGTATTTACAAAGGCATTCCGGGTAAACGTCCATCCTCCATTCATTTTACAGTAGACCTAACTACAGTCTGCGATCCTGATATCTGTGCCAAGTATCCCTTATGCTCAGACAGAGCATAAGGGATACTAACAAGGCTAACAAGCTCAACAGACAATACAGGGATATCATTTGCGGAGGCCAATAAATTGTGCCACGGGGGGAATCCAAAACTTACAAGACGGGTCCTGTTTCTGAGTTCCCCGCAATCAAGTGACTCGAGATCAGAGTCAGAATCTGACATCTTGACGATCTGTTAAAGAACCCACAGTTACACAGCCATATACACAAAGGGAATGTACATTTCACCCGTTCTCTGGTTCATACAAAGTAGCCCTATCATCGCTCTATTAAAGCTGCTGTAGGTAAAGCAAAGAGAGCAGGAGGAGACGGCAGGGTTTTGAGAATAAACAAATGCAAAAAAGTCTCCTCCCTCCCGTTTCCCTGCCCCTACATTCCTACCAGTGTTTCAACATGACTGACAGGAGACATTCCCTATGCCAATGACAGAGATGCCCTCTTCTGAGTCAGAAAGTAGCAGAGTAGGCACCATCTCAATAGACTCAAGTAGAACAGGTTCTACTTGAGTCCATTACTAGCTGAAGACTGCTATCCACTGAGCAACTTTTACAGTTGAAGTGTTTTTTGTGTTTCATTTACAATATAGATACTCCATCTAGGGCATTTGGCAGACACTTTAGACTTACAATAAGCACATTTGTCAAACGAGTAGGACAACAATATATCGCTGATGGTACATAAAGATTAGAACACAAAAAGTTTCAAGCATTCATAATTGCTGGGTTAATGGAACAAGTCTCAAGTGCGTATAATTGCTGTTAATAATAATAATCTAATATTGAAGAACAATATACAACCTACGTGTAATCTAGTTACATCTATTTAACATTGGGCCACATTGGAGTTGGTTGTGAAATGATTCGGTGTCATGATCCCTGTCGTGTTGTGTGTAGTGCCGAAGTTGGCCACAACTTTAAAAGTTGGCCTTGACACAGTTAACAATTTACCACATAAAAGCGTAACTACACACCACTTTGAAGCTACATCATGTGTTCTACTCGTGTGCGCACCGCGTATCGAAGGGTTTCTTACTACGTCAACAATCTCGCATGTAAACGGTAGGCCTGTGTAAGTGTCGTTTGTCTTGAGGATGTGGATGTGCCAGAGTCGATGACGGGGAGCCGCCCCTGAGTTTCTATTCTCAAATTTCTCCAGTAGTTCAGAGCCACGGGAAGATAAGCCACCACATTGTCCTGTTCTTCCAAAAGCAGAAAACTGGGATGATTGAGCAAATTGAGATCAGACTTTTGTCGTTTTCGCGACTGTATCACATCCACGTCATAAAAAAACGGGTGTGGAAAAGAAGTCAAAGTATCGCGTTGTGTATCCAACATCCGTTCATTGTTTCCCGCGGCAGGCATCAGCATGACAGTATGGCGCCCTGAGCTTCAGGCCACTGTCTGACATACAATCAGCTTTTTGTAAACACGCAGTATTTATATTTTAAAATATCTATATATATAATATATATATTAAAAAATAAAAAATAAAACACATTTCAACGTTATGACCGAACTTCGCTTCGTTTTATTCCGGAGCTAATGTTAGCCGCGATCAAACTGCGAGTGTTTAGAAACGACCGCACGCTGATCTGTACACACACGTCATATGAACAAAGAAAACAGTGTGTGTGCGTCATGGGAGGACTTACCTGTTCACTCCGCTGCGAAGAAATAACTCAGTGGGACACCAGCGCACATGATAGACGCTCAGGGTGGAGTGTCTGGCGTGGCGTCGCACTGGTTAGTTTAGTACCGAGGGGGAGGAGTCAGTGAGTCCAGCGGCGGGCCAGGAAGAGGGGGCGGGGCGCCACATTCCATAACCAGTGGAAAACCACCACACGACTGACCTGACGTCATCTAGGAGGAGGAGTCATATTTTTGAAAGGCAAAATTAATTAAAAGAGCAAAACAACAACAACAACAAGACTGTTTTACTACCTTCTACCTTTTTTCAGGCGCCAGAAAACGTGCAATAACACGTGGCGTCATCACCACGCGACCAGAGCACTTGTGTAGCGTTCGACGATGGGGGCTCTTAATGTGAAAGAAATGCGACACATCCGGAGTATTCCCGTCGCCGCTGTCGCCACCGTGTTTGTTTTGCTGACACTGAGACGAAGCGAGTTAGCCCGCCGACGGGTTCAATGACGCCGCTGACACAACAATGAGCGCGTCTAAAGACGGCCCCTGAAATGCTCATCACGCTGTGCTACGTGTACCTGTGGGTGCGCTTCCACAAGTGTTACTCGGGGGTTATACACAGAACGTTGCGCAGGCGATACGCGGACAACCGCGCGACCCGTTTCACCTTCTCTGTCCACCACTCAAAGCCCCAAAGGTCCCCGGGAAGAAGACAGCCGAGCCACTGCTACGACCAGGGTCTACACACACAACCGAGCCACGACCACGGCTCAAATACACAGCAGCAGCAGCAGCAGCAGCCCTGTCCGCCAGAAGACACACTGTTACTCCAGCTGCGGGATAAGGCTGTGTACATCAGCGACCAGCAGGTGATGCTCTGACCATGCTGTGTGCTACTATCCACATACATTTTAGCTGTCGTTTGCGAGCTGTCATTTGCTTATTTGTTTATTTTGGAGAGAATGGAGGCATTGTTTGTTGTTGTTGTTTAACATAACATAACTTTGTCGTGATCTGTAGACGTCATTCAAACACTTACCTTTTATATAGATGCATCTATATCGAGACAGATCTATAGTCTATCTATCTATGTATCATATGTGATGATCTGGATCTCTGTGTCCCATGCACTGTCTTCAGGTCTGCCTCGACCTCAGCAGGTGGACACTGATGGGGTCTGCTGTGGTGGGTGGCCAAAGGATAGACAACATTTCATTTGTCGTTGAAGGCCCTTTGCGAAAGGATGTTGTCCAGTCATCTCTCCAGACATCCAATAATAAAGTACGAAAAACACTCCGCATCAATACTTCGTACGGCGTACGACCTCCACATCAATACTAAAATAGCACTGTATTTATTGTAAGTCGCTTTGGATAAAAGTGACTTACAATAAATAATAACCCTAAATGTAAATGTCAACACTGTTTGGATTCGTACTTAGCATAGATTCTACTGCAGGTTTACACTTTAGATTGATTGAGGTTGACTGTGTGGAAGAGGTTGTTTGTTTAGAACTTGCTTCATACGATGGTTGTTACTGATTCAATCCCTTGATGAAAGCATGACGACATCATAACTTTAAAGACAATCAATAGCAACCAATGCATGACAAAGTGCCATATATTGATAACCCGTCAAGGTCTATTCTTGTCCCGGACTTGAGGGTTAAACATTCTTATAATAGCTTCTAACAGTGATTGGGTCTTGGAATGTCTATATTCTGTTCTTGCTCTAACGTCAACACAACATCTAACACATCCTGCTCACTTGTTCTCAGGTCCTTAAGTGGTCTGATTACTGCATCCCCTTGGCCTGTAGCCCTGGACCACCATTCAAGGCTGTGGCCCAAGCCAGCGTGGATAATTTCAGTCGTCTGGGAGTGGCCTTCATGGAAGATCGTCTTCGGCTCGACAACGGTCTCATGCCTTCAAAAATTGTCTGTAAGTGAACGTCGGCATCTATCCTCATTGGACTGTATTATATATATATTTTTAAATACAGAACTCTCTGGCAGTGTACATGTATTTCTTTCAAACCAATATAATCTTATGCAAAATCAATGGCAGGAAAGTAACAGATATCCGATTTATGCATTTTCAAAATTCCCCTAGCGGTCATCCTCCAAGAGTCCACCATCAACACGCTGCTGAAGAAGCAATGTTCCGACAGCCCTCTGTTAGCCAACACGCTGATGTCAGAATCATGCAAAAGGTTAGCCGAGGACCAGCAGGAAGCATGCCGAAAGAGCCTGCTGCTGATCCCCGAGGCCAGGAGGAGGCTCGAGGACAGGCGAGGTTCGGAGCCACTCTGCGGGTCCCTTGGGCCCGCCGACGCCAGCGGAAATGAGGAGGACTGCTCCTTGAGAAAACACGACCACGCGGACAGCCACGGCCACCAACTCCACTTGTCCAGCTGCAACGAATGTCTGGAGCTGGAGAACAGCACCATCCTCTCCGTCAAGTTCGCCTCCGCTGAGAACATTCCCAACCTGCCCGACGATGACAATGTCGACGCCACCTGCTCGGACGGCGGCAGCGGGATCGAGGCTTTGAACGGATCCAAGGGCGGCGCGGAGGGGTTCCCCGGCCACCGCGATATGATGGGTGGCAAGCCGCCCAACGTGCTGGTGTACACGGGCGGGTGCCAGGAGCGCTTCCATGCGATCCGCCGGCTGCTGGCCGAGTGCATCGACATGGACAGCTACGCGGTGTACCCACTGAAGCCCCAGCAGGCTCTGAGCGAGCCGTGGCTGGAGAGTGCCAGACTGCTGGTGCTGGCCGAGCAGGAGCCCCTGGCACCCCAGCTGCAGGCGCGCTTCCTCAGCTACCTGGACCAGGGCGGCAGGGTCCTGGGGCTCTCCTCCTCGCTGTGCCCCGCCGGGCTCTCCCTGGAGCGGCCGGTGGCGGTCGGGCGGCAGGCGAGGACGCTGAGCTTCACCCGGGAGGACAGCACGGAGCTGGAGCTCAGCGTCCTGCCCAGCGGGAGCGTCTTTGTGCGGGAGGTGGACGGCGGCGGGGAGGTGGAGCTCTGGGGGGAGCTGAAGGGGGGGCGGGGCAGGACGGACATGGTGATTATCAGGATAACGCACGGTGGCGCCGGAGGGGAAGCTGTCCTGTGCCAGGTAACACGGCAACTGCTGTTCATAGGAAATTGACAGAAACTGAAGCCCCTTTAGTGTATGAACGGCATTATTGTGATTTTGATGATATTGAGATGACATGATATTTCGACCTCCCCTGTGCGGTGCCCATGTGCACACATGCAGAAAGATTTTAGTGTGATCCCAACAGAAGTGGTCTCATGCAATGTTATAACTGTTTTCAGTCTGCAATAATAGCCAAGCCATCCCATCGTCTGGGTTTCATAATACTGTTGCCTCTGTTCTATATGTTGGCTACTTTCTATTATGAAGTCACTTGTGTTACTTTTCTCTTTATGTTTCCACGCTGTTTGGCTGTCTGTATTTTTCCACAATATTTCTCCAATGACATTCATGACCTCAGCACCTTTTGATATGTTTTCAGTGATGTTTAATTATTATGTTAGATGCCGCATTTGCAACATCCAAAATAATGTAATAATTGTAAGAATAATTGGAAAAAAGTGTTTTTGTTGTTGTTTATTGCATGGCTGATTGCAGTGGTGCTAGCAATCCAGCCACTGATGGTGCATGTTAGAGTCCAATGCAACAGCTTTAAATGATCATGAAAATGTACCATGCCTATATATATATTTTTTTTTTTACACGTATACAAATGTAATAATGTTTGACTGCAGGTACACTTGGAGCTAGCTCCTAGCTGTGAAGCGGTGCCGACAGAATCCTTTGATGAGCTGAAGGTTAGCAACGGCCGGCGCTACGAGGTCCTGACTGAGATCCTCACCTCCCTGGGCCTCACCTGCGAGTTCACCCAAGTCCCAGTGTCTAGTCCTGTCTACCTTCTATCCACCTCACCGGTACGACCAGTTTGTCAATTCATTGTTTCATAACGTGTGTGCTACACTCACAATGGAAAATAGCATAGTTTGCATTCACTTAGCAGTCACCGGTGTCACACCTAAAGCCAAGCCAAGGTTAAGGGTGTATGTTGAGTCAGGACCAAGAGGGAACTTGGGGAAACTTCAGCCTGCGTTCTCCTTTCTTCACTTGTGTGTTTACGAGGCGTACCACAAGGGGGCAGCAACACTCCACATGACACTGACTCATTTGTTCCATCTCTGTAAGATCTATTGGTTAGTATTTTTAGGAAGAAAGATGTATTTAGTTTGATGCTGAGTATATTTAAAATCACGTCTAATATTATACGTTTTACCTTGAACAAACCAATGTCCAATACCAAATTAGAAACTGAAAAAAAAGACAAATTACTGTGACTCATTCAGCACTCAAAGAGCAGACAACTAAGCATTCGACAAATACATGACATAAGGCAAAAGTAATTTCAATGAGAAGTGTAATTGTACCAAGGGCACCGTACACAAGAAACAAACTAAACAAAGAAAAATGAAAGAAATGGGTCTTTCATATACTATACTATACAGTATAGTATAGAACTGGGGTGTCAAACTCATTTGAGGTTGAGCGCCATAACAGACCAAATGCTACTTAGCGGGGGCCATACTATTTGTACTCTCTGTGCATGAGTTTTAAAATGTCTCATTACCTTAATTTAACTAGTGAAATGAGGAATATACACAAGGCTAGAGTCTGAGAGATTTAGGCCAACTTGTTGTTGTTGTTGTTGTTGTTATTCCTTTCTCATGTTTGTAATGTTCCTCTTTAACGTGACTTTGTATTGTCAGAAGGTTGACTGAAAAGTCAACCTTTCTGGCTCCATCTCCAGCTCCCTGAACTCAGAAAATGCACATTGCAATCCGGCAGCTTAATGGTGTGATTATGTGAAGTGAAGAAATCACTACGAAGAAATCAATCCATTTTATAAAATTGCCACGAGGGCCGGATTATATCGGCTCACATCTGGCCCTCGGGCCACATGTTTGACACCCCTGGTATAGAATACAGTTCTCCATGCTTTCCCTTCGTAGGACAGCAAGGCCAGTTTCCTGAAGAAGCTGCATAGCTCTGTGGACAAAGACTCCTGTCTCAAGCTGTCCAAGGTGTCTCTCAGAGTGATGTCTGCCACCGAGCAGGACGGCCCGGCACCAGACGCAGGCTCCCTGGCGTTGGTTACCCGGCCCCCAGAACCCCCCAGATGGGACCACTTCAGCTGGGACGCCTACAAGAGCCACCTGCACACACGCGTCCTGGGCCGCACTGTGCTCTACGCCGACGTGGTCCCCACCACCATGGACCTGCTGGAAGGGTAATGCACACTGCTTCTCTATGGGAGGGTGGAGGCAAGGTGAGGGGTTTGTACAGGTCTGTTAAAAGGTAATGTATCCTTTATGGGAGGGTGGAGGCAAGGTGAGGGTGTTATACAGGTCTGTTGTTAGGTAATGTACCCTCTAAGGGTAGGTGGAGGCACGAGGGCAATGGCGAGGCAGGCTGGTGTGATAGTGGCTGAAAGGTACCGGGTTCGATCCCCCCAGTGTCTGCAGCCTCACCTGACTGGAGGCATCCTCACCCCTGGCTGACGCTTAATGATATCATCATGCCTCAGCCTCCGCAAAATGACGAAATTGCAAAAAGATAAAATTTCACAAAAATGTCACGAGGGGTTGATTGCATATTGAAGATATTTAGTATTAATAAAGTAGAAGTAAGGACCAGTGATTCCCCTCTGGCCCAGTATGATATCATGAGACAGTGATACGATGCCCCCCCACCCCCACCCTCACCGGCCACCTTGCAGCGGGTCGCTGTGGTCAGATGTGAGATGTATGCACAGGAATGAAAAGCAAGCAAGTGAGCATTGTGTGCATTTTAATTGTGAAGTTGGCTGTCGAAACACAGCTGTGTGTGTGTGTGTGTTGCGTGCGTGAGTGTGTGTATGCACGCGCACGTGTGTGTGTGTGTGTGTGTGTGTGTGTGTGTGTGTGTGTGTGTGTGTGTGTGTGTGTGTGTGTGTGTGTGTGTGTGTGTGTGTGTGTGTGTGTGTGTGTGTGTGTGTGTGTGTGTGTGTGGAGACTAGGGTTGTTGGAGGGGAGTTCGGTTGGGCTGGAACTAATTTTAAGTGCTTGAGTGACCTCAGTGTAGGAGAGGCAAGTTTCACCTAATAGACGTCTTTGTCTCGGACCCAAACACGCTCACTCCTTGGTGCTTGCCATTCACAACGTGGGACGCCTCCAACAGGTGGGAGCTATTAGAGCTGTCATAAAGATTGAAAAATGGATTGTGGACCAGTGTTGGACTGATTGGATTTGACACTGTTGTCATTAGGGTTATATCGTAAGGAAAGTAGGCTAAATTACTTGGCCGAGCAAGCAGAAACATTCTCTCGGCAGTGCGATTTTCCACTTAATATTTGATTCGACGCAACATCCTTCAAATAATACTACATTGCCTCGGAAAAGCATTGTTTGTTTTGTTGCATTTCCTTGTATGCATTTTAGTTGTTGATGGGACCGTGCTATGCATGGGCCTAATACATTTCAAATGTTCTATATTTTTTATGTCATGTTTAAAAATACATTTGTTTAATCCCTCTCAATGATGGAACTTTCTAACTAGATTTACGTGCTAACTCAAACCTCTTATTCTATAGTTTTACATTTAAATATCTTTGTTTTACTTAAAATACATGAGGCCTATATTTATCCATCTGTTATCTGTTATGAAGCTACAGGCAAAATATAGGCCTGACAAAGTCAGTAATATGAAATATAAGATGTTGTCTATAATCAGGTCTGCATTTTAATTTAATTTTAATCAGCATTTTTTTTGTATATTACAAGATTACAACTAGTCGTATAAAATTTTCATTCAGGCAAAAATTAGCTTAGGGCATTCTGAATGGGTCTCAGAGCACATGCCAATCTTTAGAAAAGAAGCTCATGAATTGATTAATGTTTCAATGTTAATTTGTGTTTCAATGGCTTACTATTTAATTGAGTTTAGCCCCAATTATTGCAGTTGTTTGTTCGCTTAATGTTTTTAATAGTACATGAAGTCATTGTTGATTACTGCAATATTGGTAAATACTTTTTGTCATTTCTTATTTTTCCATCACTAATGACACATGTGGGTCCTGAGGTTTGACCAGTTGAGAACCACTGTTCTAGAACACTAAATGTTAGTTTCTCAGTGCTGGATTTCACTTTCATGGGGAAAAAGTTGCAAACGTTGTTGCCAATACTTTGGCTACTACTACTACTACAAAGTTTATGCTCAAAGAAAAAAAAGGGATATCGAATGAATCACTTCCCGACTGGTCTGGCACCACATGTAGAAATCTAGATGCATCACCATATCTGGGCTCCCCGCAACCAGAACAGACTACATCGAGTTGGATCTGGGTTAACGGTGACTACCAGGCCGGTCCTCCGAACGCAGCCGTGCCTCGGCAGCTGTACGGAGGTCATGGCCACGCCCCCAAGCCCACAAAGCCCAAGTGCATTCTGAATGTACAAGGCTGCTGGCCTGCCAAAAATGTCTTCTTACTAAATTACAGATATATCACCATGGTAACATTGCTAAGATTTTAGAACCAGAGACGGAAGCCCCAAGTTGTAGTGATTTGAAGACCTTCTCTCCTACTAAACCCCATTGTAACTACTGCAGAAATGTCTGTAAAATAGGACCTGGGGTGCGTTGAACATAACCAATAGACATATGTGAACGATGTCAAAGTGTTTTAGGCTGTAGTTAAGTTTTATAAAACAAACCAGATTTACCAAAATTCTCAGTATGACTGTAATCCAGAGAGAATCCCTTTTCACAGTTTTCTTTGTATTTTCACTTAAAAAAAAAAAGGGTATTCTCAATCAGATTTTGCACTAAAGATCAGTCAGTTATTAGCCTTTTGAATGGAACAAAGGGGTTTATTATATATTAAGGATAAATAGACCACATAGGGAGATCTTATTGAGCAGACAGAGAGTTGGTCAGTCCCCGATCGGTCCTATAGGATTGGGGGATCTGGCGAGAACACTGCTATATTGACAGTTGAGTGGCGAGGCTTAAGGCGGGGGCCTGGTGGCCAAAGAGGCAGCATGTTTGCACAGAGTATTAGTGCTTTGTTAGCTAGTGAGCTGCTAATAACGGTTCTCAACAGAGTCGGCCCCTTTGTACGTCTGAAATTTGACGTAGGCTACAAAATTGTATTTTACGTCAAATGATGCAATAATTAAGATCAGCTGTAAAATCTCCAGTATCTCCCACCCCCCCCCCCCCATGCAATGTAGTTTATTTATTACATAAGTGTACGATTGATTTTTTCAATTGAAAGAATGACTTGTAATTGTCATTTTAAAGTGGGCGAAAAATGCAATATTTAATTTCTTTTTTAAGGAATTAATCAGTTGTCAACTTTAAACTTTCCACTTTACACATAATTCCTGTTGGTCAAATAATTTGTGTTGGAATTTTTTTTTTTCTGGTGGTTGTACATTAAAAGCACTCAATGGATATTAACGCGGATCACGTATGATTACAAGTGATTACCTGCGCTCGCATATCCTAAAACTCACTCGACTTGAGATGAGAAGTGTCAGCCCGTGCAGAAGAGGAAGTTTTATTGAGGTCATGCAAACAGTTTTTTCTGTCAGCGAGACTATGAATGTGTATCCAGCAGTTTGTATCTGACATAACATTGCAATCACCCAAACCAATGGCCCCCAATCATCCAATTAAAAGGACTCCATTGCATATAGTGTTTTATAATTTGATGGTTACGTCGTGATTTCACTCAATGATCACTTTTTTTTCTTGCACACAAAAGCACAGGAATTGGAAAGTGAGGCAGAGTCTTGTCAGGGATCTGCATTAAAAGAAAAATACAGATTCAATGAACTTCATACTATACAACTCTTGTTTGACGTGTGTCCTGCCCAACATATCCCACGTTTAACTAGGTTTAGCTGGTTTTCTGTATTCTATCAATTCCTTTTTCAGAACCAGGTTGGACACACCATGGTTTTACCTTAACTTAACTCTCTCACAGCTTGAACAGTTCAGCTTTCAGTGTAAAATACAACAGACAATTCAGTTATTTATCTTGTGATGGGATTTTTCTTTTTTATATATACCATTTCTTCTGTTCTAAAATCATTTATCATCATAAATCATTCTTGTTACGAGTATTTAAAAATGATACCCCCACAGATTTTAATTCCATTTAATAAAATAACATTTCCAAGCCTGACTGAGTAATAGCGTTGAACCAACAGCGTTGTTACACCGTCAATATAAAGAAGGTAACACTTACTTAACAAGGGAGTCCTCGGCTTAAAGCTGTTCCAGTTGTAGCGCCAGCAATCAGTGTTTGTTTTGACATGAAATCCAGTATTCAAACTGACATTGTACGGAATTAGGATCCCGTTTCCTATGGAAAACACAAACCCCCGAATGAAAAATGGGGAATCTGGTGGAGAGAAACTGGAAGCCTCAAAAACTTCAGCAAAAAGGTTTTGCACATAAAAATTAAATTGGTCCAATTGACCTCTCTTTCTCTACTCCCAATTATATGATTGTAAGCAGATGGTTTGAACCCCTGTTTTGTGATCCAAGAACATGTGGCGTGGTGAACTTTCTCTCTAGGTTTCCTCGGTGAGAGAAACACGGGTCTCTGGAGCCTTAGGTCACCTTAGACACTCGGGGGGGGGGGGGCATAGGCCACTGGCCAAAAATAGGTCACTTTAAGTTGCACGGTTGTTTATTTTTTTAGTTAGAACCTCCGCATAAAGGTACAAGCCCTGAGATGTTACCCTGCCCCCGAAATACATTCACCACCCCGATCATTACACAAACGTCATTCATTGGTCATATATGTGAATGAATGTCTCTTTTGTCCACAGGACTGTAGACAAATGTGTCGCTGAATGTCAATATTCTGACAATGTTGTTGTCTAGACTCTGAGAGGCTGTTGTCAAGTCTAGCTGTCTCTAACCAGGCTGGAGAAATACACTGCCCTTGTTCATGTGCATTAGCTGCCTCTGAGTAATGGACACAGCTTAGGTTATTGATCAATCCCAATATAGGTTTATATGGAAATTATCATTTTTCTGTTCTGCAGCAAACGCGATTAGTTCAATCACATTTGCAGCTTACTTTGTCTTCTTGTATTGATTACCTCTTTGATGCTGCTAAGTGATCAATGCAAACACGGTTATGAGTGGGCAATCCTGTTTTGGCCAATTAGCAGCAGTAGCAGATGAAATCTTTTAATTTTAAAATGCAATCCTATAGGTTTAGCTGCAGCTGGAAGAGCAGAGGTGGTGTCAGTTCAATATGGCTTTGGTCAAAATGATCCCCTTGCCAGCTATTTATATCAAGTAGCCGTCTGAGGGATTAGCGGATGAAAATAAATAGGATGTGTATCTTCCCATTTGTTCTCTAATGCAGGCCAGTGTATAAAAGTCCTCAGCAGGTCTCTCCCTGCCACTACCCCGATATACATCTGGCTCAAATCAGCAGTCAGCCGGGGGGTTAGCGGAGCTTTGCTTCTTACTGCCCGTGCGCCGTGAGGCTTAACTCATTCAAGGTGTGAAGCTGGTGTGAAGTCTATATCCGCCTGCAAAGACTTATGTCCCGCATAGTGCGCTCGGATCGCTGCCTGTTGATGAATCTGGCATCAAAATCCCGGAGCTACTACTGTGTGCTCACGCGCCACGTGTGAAATGTGGACGAAACGGCGTCTTTTAACAACACACACACCCGAGAGGGCAGGTGACTTTAACTGTGTCTTCCGTTATTTTTTTGGAACATAAAATCAGATGTGAAATGTTTATTGCAGCGTTACATTTTTGTTGTTGTTGCTTATATTTGTTTAATCCATTTATTTTGCAGTGGCAGTTAGTTGCTGACTGCTGAAGGGCTCAGTATGTGGAATTTTGAAAGTGAGATCAACAATTTGAATGAATGAACCTTCTCCTAAGATCTGCAGCTGTGAAATGATTGAGCCTTTTTATATTGACTTGGACACACACACGCCCACCCAGTTCCCCCTAAAACACACACACACACTTCAACATACACACACTTAAACACATAAATAAACAGAGCAGCACTGCTTTTATTGGCAATCTCTTATTTAATATATGTGGGCCGAAACATGTTCATGATTTATTGCATAGTGTTTTGACTCGCAGCCAACCTGTGCACTATCAAATGTGAGATTTTACGTTATTTCTTGTTACCGTAAATTGTACTAACCGAGTGAAGTTCAAAGAGGTCCTCTTGATACAAGTGACTACAACTAAAAACCAACCATTCTGCATTGTGCATCATCATAAGTCCTACTTTCCCTCTTAATGTGGAGCCACATTTCAGGTGTATTCTGACATTATGCATCTGGACCATCCCTCCCTAGGCTGGTGTTGGACTTACCGGAGGACGTTGGTCTGGTAGCGGTCGCGGGTCGACAGAGCCACGGCAGAGGTCAGTTCTCGAAACCCTCTTGCAAAGACAAACGGCAGCCTCATAATAACACGTCGCCCTTCACAACATCCGCCATTCAGAAAACCATTTAGCTTTGAATTAGTAGTCTGTGTGTGTATTCAAGTACAATGTTTTGTTATTTGCAGGTAAGTATTCAGGTGTCTGCTTTAGGACTGTCACCTTCAAGTAATAATCGCAATCAATTGTTTGAGGTTGATTGATTAGTTTGTGTTTATAATTGTAAACAATGATTAAAATGACGATTAGGCCTGACATGTCTCCCAACATGTCATTTCTGTGTGTGTGTGTGTGTGTGTGTGTGTGTGTGTGTGTGTGGTGTGTGTGTGTGTGTGTGTGGTGTGTGTGTGTGGTGGTGTGTGTGTGTGTGTGTGTGTGTGTGTGTGTGTGTGTGTGTGTGTGTGTGTGTGTGTGTGTGGCGGCCCTCAGGTCGCGGAGGCAACGCGTGGCTGAGTCCTCTGGGCTGTGCCATGTTTACTGTGCATGTGAGGGTGGCACTTGGCTCCAGACTGGGCCAGAGGATCCCCTTCCTACAGCACCTGGCTGCCTTGGCGGTGGTGGAGGCGGTGTGCACCCTGCCTGGATACCAAGTAAATAACCCCAGCAGAGGATCACCTGCACATCATCAATGGGTTTTCTCTACTCCCAGCATTGACTCTGTGCATGTCAGGAATCCCTTCCCACCATTTGGGGAAAAAGGTTCTGGAAATTCGGAGAGTCTCCGAGTCAACATGAATTAATCTTTGTCTGGCGTAAATTAACTGACATAAATTTAGTCAAAATTTCCCAATTAAATATTATTGGCTTCTCCTGGTGCAGTGGTGCGAAAACAAGAATGGATGAGTTTGTCTATTTTACTTTTATGTGTGATAAACTAATATACTGTATATGATGAACAATTTTCAATTGGCATGCTTTGTATTGAAAATTATTTAGTAATGAATTACCATCATTCTTTCATTGTAAGGTTAGTTTAATTTAACTGCCGTCGCAGTCCACCCAAAACATGTAATATAATCACCAGTAATGTAGCACACCCAAATTGAATGTCATTTTCTGAAGTCTTTCAGTTAATACGACTTTCTTAGTTAATTATTTACTGTTTACGAGTATACGCTTCCTTGGTATTCAGTCTTTTGGTTCAGTTATTCAATATTTAATAATTGGGTGCATCATGCAGTATTACAAGAAGAGCAAATTATCGAGGAAACAGCACAAAAATACATGGAGTATAGAATCGGCTTTAAATGTGAGAGTTGGAAACTTGAACTGTTATTGTATTCAGAGGACTACTACAGTATGTATTCATAGGAGAGCAGTTTGTTAGAGGTCTGTCTCCAGAGATTTCATGTCTTTAAGATCCTGAATGTTCTTGGAAAATGCATGTTAGCGGATGGTTCTCTTTAGTTCT
This sequence comes from Coryphaenoides rupestris, assembly GCA_002895965.2. Classification (NCBI taxonomy): domain Eukaryota; kingdom Metazoa; phylum Chordata; class Actinopteri; order Gadiformes; family Macrouridae; genus Coryphaenoides; species Coryphaenoides rupestris. The sequence continues at coordinate 66,997 of PIJE02000101.1, read as the reverse complement.
GTAAACATGTCTACTGAATTTGTACGTATATTCTTAAATAATTCAATTATTCCATTTGGTAAAACAAATAAAATCATTTATTCAGAACTCCCAGTGGCTGCTCAACAGATAAGTTAACCAAACAGCCTTAACCAAAATTATAATTGCCCTCGATATTGGGATGATGGGGCCTTCTAAATGCCCCCATAAAATAAACCGTTAACGTCTGTATTTAGGGTCCAGATTTTGTCATGCATTGCAACATAGAAAAAATATTTCTCAACATTTGATCAAATGGATGGAATGTATCCAAAATGCCCCAAAACCACAGGAGCAACAACAAAAGAAAAACATTGGATTGTGAAGTTAATTTCTTACACTGGTTACAGTTGAGCCATGAATGCATTAGCTCAGGACCAGAACACAATGTTGATCATCTCTTGCTGTCTGATGTGTGGTCCACTGTAGGACATCGACCTGAGAGTGAAGTGGCCCAACGACATCTACTACAGTAACAAGATCAAGCTAGGGGGTGTGCTGGTCACCTCCACACTCATGGGACAAAACTTCGACCTACTTATAGGTAAAGTCTATTATTTTTCCTTGCTTTTTTATATTTCAAGTGTGTCTCATGTGTTGACCGACACAGGGCCGGTACAACACTCGATTGCATAAGGCAACAAAAAAACTGCACCTTCATTGGATCTGAATACACATCTTATAAATCATTTGTATTTGTATTTGTATTTGAGACTCAGTCTCAAGCTCAATCTGGTAGTATTAATGTGTGGCTTATGTTTAAACCTTATTGTAATAATATGTGGTTGGAGCACAATATATCGATCATAGGCTACTAAATCGATTAATCTCAGCAAACTACGATGACTCGTCAATTATCGAATGGTTGCTTAAAGACTCAAAACCGTAATGAATCATTATAATGTTTGCACTACAAAATAGGCCCGAACACCGCATGCAACCCAAGGGATTTAGCAGGGATTATTTTAGTGAAAACAACACATTAAGCGATTCATTTGTAGATAAAATAATAATACGATAATATAATAATATAATTTCTTCTGTATGTTCTTAGATGTTGGTAATGTGCTCAGAATCGTCTGCTCTTATCTCAGCTATTATGCAGGCAACTTAGCAATTATGAAACTCATTCTATTAGCCTCGCAACTATGAATGCTCGAAAACGGCACTAATCTTGTACCACAGTGATATATTGCTGATATATTGTTGTCTCCTTCAACAAATGTACTCTTTGCAAGTCACTTTGGATAAAAGCGTCTGCCAAATGCCCTAAATGTAAATGTGTTACACCGCCGCTGAACAACAGGCTGCGGCTTCAACGTCAGCAATAGCAACCCGACCATCTGCATCAACGACCTGGTGGCGCGGCACAACCGGGAGCATGGCACCCGCCTGGCGCCGCTGGACAACGCCACGCTGATCGCCCGCTCCCTCTCCACCCTGGAGGGCCTCATCGCCGCCGTCCAGGAGCAGGGGCCTGACGCTGCGCTGCCCACCTACTACAAGAGATGGATGCACAGGTAGACGCACACACAACCTCATGTGGGAATAGGATAGGAAGTCACTCTGGGATGTTCCTTTCATGTGTATTTACGTGTATTGTCCGTCGGTGTGTAAATCTCCAAAATTATTAGGATTCTTTTATGAAATTATTTAATTGGAGGTTTGCTCAACTATTAGATGAATACAGTTCAGTGTTCTGTGTGATGTTAAAGTGGTCATCTCTTTGTAATTGCAGCCAAACAGTGTCACATAGGTCCCGCTCGCAGTTGTTTAATGGCGGATACTCAGTTTATTCGAAAAAACAGGACATCACTTCCGCTTATGCTCTCTGGTGGACATCCATGGGGCCAATCACTGCTGGGTGATGGAGAATGTGCCACGTTTGAAATCTTGCGAATAGTTGTAAATGGAACATCCAATAACATAACTAGCCCTACGTTAATAAAAAAAAAATGACCTAACCAGTATGAAATTAAAATATGACATAACGTTGCACATAACAAGATTACAGTTGGCTACTGTACCTACAGTCAATTATTTGAAGCCTTTGAAATAACAGAAAAGGTCAAAATCCATTGCCTGTATTTGAAGCTAAATCTAATATGGTGTGTGAGCTTTACACATTGCATGTAAAATGATTTTGCATTAATAAATCTACGAATAGTATTATGTAATAATAATAATGTTTGCAAGTAACAATACCCAATAATACCCAACAATACAAATACCCAACACAATAAAATGTAGAAATAGAATGTAGAAAGTTACATTGATTTCTGTGATTAATGTATTGTCATCGGTCTCCAGTTAAATGTCTTATGCCTGCACAGAATGTACACAGGACCATGTCTGTTAAAAGACCAGCGATATGCTTCACTTGTCTAGCTTATGAACAATATGCTGCTCTGGGTGTCTCTTGAACCAGATATGCTGAACTTAAGTTAGACCAGAACAATACGGTACTGAACGACGCATTACAGTACATGGAGGGTCAATCATTGTCATATTCATGTTTTTGGGTGCTTGTGTGACATTTGGTGGCCCTTGATAAAAATGTTATTTGTACTCTTATGTTTCCAGTTCAACTATCAAGCAGGCTTTCTGTTTCCAGTTATTGTATATATGTAGTATTTATTGTAATAATTGAATGGCATAATAGTAAAAATGGTCACTGTACATTTCCTTTTTCATTAGAAGAAGAAAAAACAGCTTTAGTGAACCATACCTCACTCACTGAGTGCCAGTAGACCCAACCGTGCAGCAGTTAGTGTTGATGTCTGCATCTGAGAGAGGGTTACGCATCTCTCATTTTAGAGTCTTTTTAGAGTCCTACTCAACAACGCTTCCTAGCTAAATCCATAAAAAAATCTAAAGTTGCCGTGGGTCGTAACCATGGGGATAACTCTTCCCCCCCCCCCCCCCCCCCCTCTTAGAACTCTCTCGGAATACAAGCCAGAACGGGCGGTCCCCTCACCCTCCTGTGTGTGTGTGTGTGTGTGTGTGTGTCGTGTGTCGCTCCGGGCTTGCAGCGGGACCCGGGTGCGGCTGTGGAGCGCCGACGGTCCGGAGGCGGAGGTGGTGGGTCTGGACGACAACGGCTTCCTGCAGGTGTACTGCAAGGAGCAGGGTGTGGTCTCCGTGGAACCCGATGGCAACTCCTTTGACATGCTAATGAACTTGGTGGTCTCCAAGCAAAGATAGGACCCTCGGCCTGAACGATGAACGATTGGGTTCCACTGCGCAACGTCCTCCTTACCCTGTGGGTGCTGCTTGATGTGTTGAACCTTTGCTGAAGTCAAGTGCAGGTCTCCACTTCAGTGTTTTCCATATTGGTGATGTGTTTGTGTGCAAGGCCAGTACAGACCCATTGAATGTGTTCAATGGGTCTGTACTGTGTTTCAAATAAGTCTCCCATTCATTTCTAATTTAAGATTTAAGTTCACTCGCTTGCACTTACACCAGCATTTTAAGTATCCATGGACCTTACGTAAGTAAGTATCTCGTGTTTATGGCTTCTACTTCTAGCTATAAACTATTCCTAGAGTTATCATTCCAGATGGTATACAAATACTTTTATAGAGAGTGATTATTGTTATTCCTCACACAACTAACACATACACACGATATTGACTGCTTTAAATGCATCCGTTTTGCAAGTGAATATTGCAAACCATGGAATACTTCATTTAAGTTGCCCTGATGAACACTTTAAGCTCTACTGATGTCCTTGAAATTGTAACCAACATTGAGTGAAATAATGCAGTTTAACTGATAATGGCATTCTTCCTCCCCACTGGGTTTTGTGGGACTTATTCTTTGTGTCAAAAGTAATAAAGACTATTTAATTTAAATGCGCTAAATACACACTCATTTAATACTACTCTCATTGTGTGCCATATTGTAATAATAGTATAAACCATAACATAGTTTTTGGAATATGTGTTATGTATGTGTGTTCAACCATCACAGTAGTAATGGTTGTGGCATCAAAGTTGGTGCCAGATATTATTACATTATGGCCCATATTGTAATAATATCTGGCACCAAGTTTGACTTTAAGCCATAATGTAGCTCTATTTTGGAATCTACGACCAGAACAACGGCTCAGGCAGCGCGTGTTCAACCATCACAGCAGTAATGGTTGAGGCAGTGAGCTGTGCCTCGCATACAGAGTAGCCAGGAGGCTTTAAAGATCAGCTTCTTTACATTGATTTCAGTCCGATGTTAAAGGTGAAAGAGGAGACCCAAGTACAGACTTCTGGTATTCTGAGAACCGGAATGGGGAAAGGGAGCCATGTGTCCGTTGTTCAACTGATCCCAGGCAGCCGTCGAGGAAAACACGTCATTTATCCCGATGCACCTCGGCCCTTTCCGGCCATTCTTTTTTTTTAAGTCAAGTTAAAATCCGCAAATACCTGGAGCGGGAATCTGCCCGGCACCTCATTCCCCAGCCTCTACTCTGCTGGTTCTGTCTGCCAGTATGGAAGTGATCATTCGCTTGTGAGACATTATGTACACTCTTAGATCCAGACCGGTGCTGGATGCTGACTAGATCAGTTTACCAGTTGGTACAGTCCACTGTGTAGTCTGGTTGTCTCATCTAGTCATCATACATCTCGATGGACATGCCCACTGCGTGATGTCACTTCGTCACATGACAATTTTGAAATGGCTTGTAATGGCTAATCAGGCTCACACCAGGTGGTATAATAGGGCCCTTTAATGCAGCAGTACCTCAGTATGGAAGTATTGAGCTGCAAGCTTCCTAGATTGAACCGTGTCCCAACATTTTGGAAATGATTAATTCCACATAAATGGGAGACTACTAAGATTTGTTTGCTCTGCACATACAAGTGTGATTGTGGTTCAACAGAGCCTGTCCCTATCATGTTCATGAATAGTGTATTTAGAGATGTTTCAGAGACAGAACTGCAAACAACCACATGAATTTCGACTTGAGTAAAGAAATATGTTTTAAAAATACTCAACACAGGAATTTGCAGTGCTATCGTAACTATATTTCCAGATGGTATAAAAAAAAAAAAAACTTTTATTCATGGTAGTTTTTCTTATTCATTACATAACCATAACATTCCTTAATTTAGAACAGTTTTAATGGAAAATAATCTGGCTATGATTTGCTATATTAATGATCATTGAGATATGAATTGCAAAATTATTGCACATTGACATGTATTGCTATATTCATAATAGTTAATAATAGCATAATACTTATATTCTTTATCGCTGCAAACCATGGAAAACTGAGAACCTTGAAAACTATATTGTAGAGTGTTGTCAAGAGGCTGTTGCCATCAAATTCCTGCCACAAAACTGTTATGCTGTTCAACACAGTGACATGAGTTCATTGTACATTTTCACAGGGGTGCCGTGTCCTGTTCAGAGCCGCCAGATTTCAGGAGTGAATGGTGCCATCTCATTGGCTACCGCCCTGCTTGTAGGGAGGGGCCAATCCTTAGAGGGGCCCAGTAATTGAGCACACTAAGATGTGTGTTCTACAGGGACAGCAGATACACAGCGATGTGTCACCACCTGTCACGCAACAGCCCGTTGGTTTAACCTCATGTTGTAGGCCTACTGGGCGACAGCAAAGATCAGTTAAAGCTGCTAGCTTATCTGTAGTTTTATTTAAAATTACATTGAAAGGAAGCCCACCAATCCATTTACTTTGTGTAAAGCAGTGAAGTCAAGGGCTCATTTCCTTGTGTGCCTTCAGAACCAATGGCATGATTAGACAAGCTCAGTGCACACCACATTTGTGTCAGGGAACGTAATGCCAGGAGGGTAATAGGCAAGGACTAATAGCCTTCTCAATTGTTCAACACAATGTCATTATGATATTCATTAAACATGCATATCTATGGAAGTGGAGGGAAAGCAAATAGAGAGTGTATAAGTGAATAGGACTAACATTGTGATGGTGAATGTACCAACAAGGTGGTAGACATCTCAAACTTTAGAGGACAGTATCTGTCACATAATGCTCTTACAAGATCAGATTTATTTAGCAGAAATTCCATGCATGTTTGGTTCGATTCACATTTCATCATGTATCATATTAATAAATGTGAAACACAATTTAAATATGTGAAATATGCAAGAGAGAAGTGTATTACTTATAATTCATTTTAAAAACCTTAAAAGGTTTTTAATAGCAGTTTTTTGGTCATGACAATGTACTGTATCCTACATGTTGCTACAATTCAAAATCCTTACATTATTAATGCTACTAGTACTATAGTACTCCAAATTTGCAAGGTTTTAAGGCAATATTGAAGTACAGCAATAGCACATTAAAATGCTAAGAAAAGACATTTTTATCAAACCATGCTCAAGCACCAGTGATACAAATACATGTAATTCAACGTGTCATTGAACACTGACTAGTTCAATGTGCATATCCTATCAATGTAGTACGTTTTACTGTTTGCATTCAGACTTTATTCCCCAGGTTTTCCTCATGGATGCCTCTATTTTTGCCTGTGTCTAAACACATAGGATCAGATAGTAAAGTCAAACTTTCCTATAAGGACCATTTGTGACTGTAATAGCTCAACGGCCAGAGCATATCTAATCTGCAGCGCCCCCTCACTGACTGAAGGAGCAGTGTTTTAACATGAACAGTATTCAAAAGACCTAAAACAACGCTTGGCGTAGATCTGCTCTCGTCCACATAATCTTGGACATGTTACCCGGTCACCTCTCGTTAGTTATGATGACAGACGTACCGATATAATGTGGCATCTCTCGCGGTCCGCCCTGCGCTGGACTGAGGGTCGGGCTTTGGCTTTTAGCGCTGTAGGACACCACGTCGTTACCGTGACAACCATAACCGTCCGCGAAATGCCCCAACGCCGCGTAGGGCGACGCTTTCAAAGTGCTGCTGCTGCTGCTGCTGCTGCTGCTGCTGCGACCGCTGAGGACCTGGTGGAGGTTCCAGGACACGTACGGCGGCTGGGCGGGGCGACCCACACCCACTCCCACGCCCACTCCCACGCCCACTCCCAGCCACATCTTCCTCTCCTCCTTCTCAGACTCAGCCTCCTGGGTGGAGACACGCTGCTGGTCAACGCCCACGTGGTGCCGTTGGTACCCGGAGCCTTTGTAGAGGCAGGAGGACGAGGCCACGGCCTCCACCGTGGGCGGCCGCCGCCTCTGGTCCAGCATGAGCTGCACGGGGAGCGCCTGGGAGCGGGCGCGGGCGCCGCGGGGCTGCTGGCAGAGGCCCCTGCTCAGCACCAGGCTGCCCAGCAGCGGGCATGACACCGCCGGCCCCGCCCCACCCCCACCCTGGCAGTCCCCTCTCCCTGCAGGTTTGTAGTCGTCTGCCCCCTTCAGCCCCCTGGCACAGGGGTGGAGGAGGGGGTCTGTGACAGAGGTGGAGGCGTGCCTCCTCTTGCCTGGCAGCTGGCGTCCGCAGGGCTCAGACTTGGAGTGGTCGTTAGCGTGCTGCGGCGGCGCGGTGCAGCTCGGGAGCAGGCGGTGGGTTCTGGTTTGCTCAGGGTTCGACCAGTCAGGGGCCGTCGCAGGATCTGAGGAGGGAGGTACACCGCCGTCCAATGAGAATAGTCAATGGTAATTGGATTGCATTAATATAGCGCTTTGCATGGCCTGACATTCACCCATTCATACACTGACGGCAGTGTGCACCATGCAAGGCAGCAGTTAGGGTTAGGATGTCTTACTCAGGGACACCTCGACACTTAGCTAGGTGGGAGCCGGGGATTGAACCAGCAACCTTTGAGTTGCAAGACAACCTCACTACCTCCTGAATAAGAACTGAATGTCCGATCACATTCTCAGCCTGTGGTATGTTTTTGAACTGCAGCCATGCATAACAACCAGGGAGAGGCAACAGATGCTTTTGTCATCGTAGGACTAGTCTCACATATAGACTTTAGATTCCTATCTATCCAAGGCCGTCTATCTAAATACAAGTATCTACTTTAGATACTTGATATCTAAAGTCTGACGGCAGACAAGCTCAAATCTGGGTGGACAGGGCGTTTCACGTTCTTCATCATTTGAACCATGTTGGTGGAGGCAGGATTCTGTAAACACATAAAGGGCAAACACAGACTCTCACAAAGTGTCACTGTAGAAATACACATCTTAAAATCCCCTTCTGAAAGCTTCAGCCAGTGGTGCGAATGAGATTTCTTTGGTAGAATATCTCTATTAGAACGAAACAGGAATGAAGGCCCAGGCTCCAGAAGTTCTGCTGTAGCATAGCATTACTGCTGCTAGGACAAACACATTGCAGAGACCTCACACACTCACCGTGGACGGCGTTGAGGCCGTACTGGACACTAAGACACGCCTCTTCCTCCTCCGGGCGGGGGGGCAGAGAGCGGCCCGGCGTGACGCACTGCAGGCTCTCTCGCCACGGCCGGCCCTGCGGAGAGCAGCTCAGCCTGTCTGGCTGGAGGGAGGACAGAGGAACAGACAGCAGGGGGAGCGGAGTTCAGAAGAACAGATGAATATCCAAACCATTACATTTCTAGTGTATTTCCACATACAGACAAAGCCATATCACGCTAACACAAACACCTTTAGAATGTTGGGCAATGACACAATGTGCACAGATGCAAATGTGTACCTTTTTATTTTTTATAAAATAATCAGAAATAGTCAAATGAAAGTTTCTAAATAAGATGTCTTTAGGTAAAAGCGTCAAATGCCCCAAAAGTAAATGTAATATAAATGTTGACCCAAAAGTGATTTTGTTGTGATATCTGAATAAACTAGATCAAGATCGGAACAGATATCTTTTCAACAAGATATCTTTTACAAATGTTTCCATGGTATATTTGGGAAGTAAAAGGACTTTAAAAAATGAAATAAGACATAATTGGAGTGGAGAAAACCAGGTAGAAGGCTGATGGACGATATGCTCCAGTTCTGGTTTTAATATATAATATAATATGCCAAATTGTTTTCGCCGTCCCATTATCTTAACTTGCCGACATATTTGTGTATTTTAACTGTAAATTGTAAATCCGTTAGTTTATTTTTATCATTCTGTTTTCCATATTGTTTTATTGTACTGTATCGCTATGTAACCTGGCACAAGAATTTTCGTCTGGATAAATAAAGTTCTATTCTATTCTATTCTAATACATTATTAATAATATAATTTGATAATGTAGCTCATAACATGAGTGATGGGTGTGTTGGGTTTAGGTCTGGCAGTGCACCAGTAGAGACAAAACTAGTCCAGTCAATATACATTATGGACCATGCTGGTGCTGCGACAGACATCAATAAAACGCACCTGACGTTAAAACTACAGGAACAGGGAAGTTACTTTGCTGTTGAAAATGTCCTACCTGGGGATACGGGGCCGGCTTGACTTTACTTTTGACCTTCAGCGTTTTGTTTTTCAGCTGTTTGTGCTGCGCGGGAGGGGAAGCCATGCTGCTCTTGTAGCTGTGGCCAGAGCCGGTGGCCTGGCTCTGCTCCTGGGACAGCTGGAGGTCCTGGTATTCAATGTCACTGAAACAATAAGGAGAAACATTGTACTACTTCTATGGGAGGATGAATATGCAAAACACCCTCTTCTTAGTCTTGAGTATCTCAGGTCAAAGTCAAGCGACTACAGTAACCCAAAGTAATCCTTGGATTGAACACATACTTTGTCATGTGCAATACTTCTTCTCAATATTATCCTTGCTATATTACCATGCTACATTGCCTCATCGTCATGTGCAATATTCTTAATATTCTTCACATGATGTGCAATGTGCACAAGAATTTCCTTTGGTATGAATAAAGTTTCATCTTATCGTATCTTATCTTTCATTCAAATGCCGTTGAACCCCCCCCCCCCCCCCCCCCCCCTCCCCCCAAAGCGATCGCTAGCTAGCACCGACTCACGTGAGGACGTAGTTGATGCTGACGATGCAGTGCGGTCTGGACGAGCGGCTGTTGTGAACTATGGTGGCGTAGCTCTGCACCCACACCCAGCCCCCATGCTTGGAGAGCATCCGGTAGTACTTGGTGGTCACTTGACCTTTCACCAGCACTGCATACAGGTTGGCAAGACAAGGAGCGAAAATGTGAATCAAAGATACACCAGCAGCAGCACATAGAGTAGGTTGGCTACTTCACACATCAATCATAATAACCATAGCTCATGACCATGTACTGCATATGCACATGCGTATTCATTGACTGGTTAGTATTTATGGAGCATGTGAGGTGATAGACATTGAATTCAGTCTAAATACACTGAAAACCTTTAAAAACCTTTATCTTCGTCTCAGTCATGGTGTTTATTACACACACACACACACACGCGATTGTGCTCTTGTGTGAGAGGTACGGGTCGACTCACGGAGGTGGTGGGCGGAGCGGAGGTGGAAGGCGTCGCAGCCGTGGACGTGGTGGTAGAGGGTCTTCTCGATCAGGTCCTGGGGCTCATAGCCAGTCAGCGCAGCCACCCTGTCTCACACCGTGTCAGGGGCCGAGACAAACAGCGCACATTATTCTTCATGAGACAATCTGTATGTGTGATACCCTCTTCTTCCCAACTGACATATTCTGTATCATATTATTATATATATTTGTGGAGTGTGTGTGGTTGATGTTGGTTTAAGCAGCCTCACCTGGCCCAGTAAGAGTCTGGGGGGGGGTGGGGCTGAGTAATCAGTGTCCACAGGTTAAACCAGCCATCAGCACACACACACGCAGGAGAGCACTAGCATGCTAGCTGTTTACCACCTGCTCTGTCAACAGCCACCTCTAAATGTTGCAATGAAGCGGACTGTTCAACACCTCCTGTGTCCTGTGTTGGAGGAGGCCTGAAGAAGCCACTTCAGGTGGCATGTGGTAGTGACCATTGTCACAATATTATTATTATTATATTCATGTCATCATCACACGATCCGTCTGCCCATAGATTCCTGTACTCCTTTAATTCATCCACCTCATGAGTGCAGCTAAATGTATTATTGAACGGTGAATGGATTGCATTTATAGTGCTTTTCTGACCAGTGGCCGCTCAAAGCACTTTACAAAGATCGCCTGACATGTACCCATTCATACACACATTCATACACTGAGGGTGGTGTCAATCATGCAAGGCAACAGCCAGCTTGTCGGGAGCAGTTAGGGTTCAGCATCTTGCCTGCCAACACCACCTTGACACTTAGCTATAATGGCTGCTGCTGCCCGCCACCAGCAGCAACAACCACGCACCATCTCTCCTTTGCAACCAGTGCTCCTGTCCGTACCTGGAGTCTAAGAAGATGAGTTTGAGGTCCAGACTGGCGCGGAACATGAACATGTTGCTGTGGAGCTTTATCTCTGTGATGCCGCTGGGAGGCAGCGAGTTCCCCACGGCCACCAGGCCGACGATCTGGTACCAGGCATCGTACAACGGCACCTCCATCATGTACTGCCGCAGTTTCAGGTAGCCGCTGCAGTGAATCACCTGAGGAACATTAAGCAACAGAAGCGTCTATTTTTTTAGCTCTCCTCAAACTCGCTTGGTTCTGTTGCTGAATTTAGAAATGTAATTGAATGAAAGGTTTTCCTCCAGTTACTCCCCACTCCTCTCATCAAATCAGATCTTTTTCTAAGCTCATTCAGAGTGCCCTAAATCCCCCTCAACAGCCCCTCAGAGGACTGGAATCCCCTTTCCTGCTAAAAGGATTTACACTCCGAAATCTCCAGGCTGTGATCCAGCCCGGCCCGCCACTCTGTACCATGTTCTCACATGAGTCAACTCCGTCCGTAATCTCTCTCTCTCTCTCTCTCTCTCTTCTGTCACATCTCCATCCTTCAGTCCAGGTGTCGGTGTAAGGCCAGCTCCATCATACAGGACCACAATCATCCTGGGCACCAACTGTTCTGCACGTGGACACTTTTAGTACATTTTTGCGTATTGCTACTCTTACTTGTCACTTTTAACTTTTTACTGTACTATCTTACTAATAATAAAAGTTGTTTTAGAATTTATGTTCAGAAAAATACTGTTTAGAAGAATAGTTTTTACTGTACTTATTAGGTACAATTACTAATTGTTTAGAGTTTTTTTAGAATGTATGTTTAGAAGAATAGTGGAGGAGTGAATGGGGAGTTGGTATTCCATTGTACTTGTTACAAATGGCAATAAAGAAATCATGAATCTCGAACCTTGAATCTTGAACTGTTCTACGCTACCATGATTGTAGAACATTTCCCCTCAGAGGCTAAAATGTGTGTATATAATATTTGTATATACAGTATTATAACAAAGGTTTCAGTGCCGGTGTTGCCGATACCTTAAATCCTCCACATGTTAGCCCCGCGTTGCGCTTTGCCAACACACACTTCATCCTCAGGAAGAAAGACCGCTCAAGTTCATACTCTGTGCAAACAAAAAGGTGTAGACAAATAACAGCATTATTCTCTGTTCTAAACAGTGGTGAAAAGGGTTCCAGATAAACAAAGTACTCCAGAGGTTTGATATTAGTTTAACTTATGTAAGCAGCAGGAATTAGCACTACAACATACGTTTACAACACTAACTGTAATGTTCAAGAGGGGTTCAATAGGGTTTATCCCATTTGTGATTAATTCGGGGTCATCTGCAAATTAATTGCGATGATATTTTTTGCAATAATGGTAAACATGTTTGAGCTATTTCTCACTGTGTTGCCTAGTTGGCCATTTCATATTAGCTGCAGCGTCAAACTAAAAGCCACAAAGATTGTCGAAATGCATAGAAAAAAGGATGAATATTAAGTCACTTTAGAATATGTAACTTGCCAGAAAACAAAGGGGGTAGTTTTAATACCGGTACTTAATGAGATGACATCAACAAACACCAACAGTAGGCCAGTGCACCACGCCCTTTGGTGGTTGGTGGTGTGGGGATTAACGTTCTTGTTGGCCAACATGTCAAACCAGCGTCGGACAACTTTGGTCAACATTCTATAGTTGGGTGTTCGTTGGAGCAGTGTCCAAGCCCTGCACACCACACTTGATATAGGCTTGATATAGTCTATGCTATGACATATATAGTCTATGCTATGACATATATAGTCTATGCTATGGCATATATAGTCTATGCTATGACATATATAGTCTATGCTATGACATATATAGTCTATGCTATGGCATATATAGTCTATGCTATGGCATATATAGTCTATGCTATGACATATATAGTCTATGCTATGACATATATAGTCTATGCTATGACATATATAGTCTATGCTATGGCATATATAGTCTATGCTATGGCATATATAGTCTATGCTATGGCATATATAGTCTATGCTATGACATATATAGTCTATGCTATGACATATATAGTCTATGCTATGACATATATAGTCTATGCTATGGCATATATAGTCTATGCTATGGCATATATAGTCTATGCTATGACATATATAGTCTATGCTATGACATATATAGTCTATGCTATGACATATATAGTCTATGCTATGGCATATAGGCACCTTGACAGAAGTGGTAGTGCGGCGCTTTCTGAGCACTAAGAACGGCGGTCATCTCGTCATGGTCCGCTGGGTGGATGTACTCGAAAATACTGTTTCCTGTTAGCTCTACCTGGAACACACACACACAATCACACACAACGCCACACACAGCTCACTACTGGACATTCTGTACATCGGCTTTTGGAGAATTGCACATTGGTGTCTGGCACAAATTGTTCTGTGCTAGGACTAACTGTTTATTGTTTAACTACTGGAAATCTGCCATGACTAAGATCATTTGGGCTCTCGTTTTAAGTATGCGTGTACCTAATACTGTAATTAAGGAAGCAACGTTTGGCATAGAAAGATGTATTATATTATATTATATTATATTATTCTTATTATTGTTTTTTACCTGAGTAGAAAGTCAGTCTTGCAAGGCCAATCGCTTTTACGACTCAAATATACGCTATAAAATGATGCAATGTTCAAGACCTGTGTGGAAATCTTACCTGGGACAGGCCAAGATGGACCGATGCAGTTTCAGAGATGTACATAATTTTGCCATCGGGAGCAATGACAAAAACAAATCCATCCAGGGTCTGCAGAAAGTGTGAAATAAATTGAAATGTATAATTGCACCTATTCATGATGCATTTATTACTTTATTGCGTTGTAGACGAATCTCCAGGACCTGCATGATGCTGAGTCAACATCAACAACAAGAAATGATTCTGCAACCATTCATGCCATGAGAATCCAGTGGATGGAACACAATGTACCAATGTACACAATGTACCAAGATAGAAGTCTGATTTGAGAGCAAGGCCATGTGGCTATCATTATATTGATTGCCTAAAACTGAAATGCTTTGGTCTCTTATCAGAATGAGTCTTCTGAGACCAATTCCTCTGATACCGATTCAAGACCTCTAAGATGAGACCGAGACTATCACAAGACTGATCTCGAGGTCTCCAGACCAGTCTGGACACACAGCTGATGCTCATAACACTAAATATGCATCTGCTAAATTTATGTACGAATGCAGGGGTAGTAGACTACACTAATGAAGATACAACAGACCATTTCACAGAGCTGTCAGAGCAGGGCGAACACAGGTGTGTAGCCCCCAACATTGACATTGGGTAGGTAGGCGTGTGTTTCACTTGTGTGTCAAAGAACCAGTAAAAAAATAATAGGGTTTATTCGCCACTGAAAGCACCTCTGAAGAGGTGGGTTCTGAGTCTTGAAGCTGGATGTGTGTTCAACATTGAGGATGGAGTCAGGGGGTTCCTCCCATAGCTTGGGGGTAACTGCACTATAAGCCCCATCCCCCATTGTTTTGAACCTGGCGGTGTGGATGGCAAGGAGACCAGCGTCTGAGGAACACGTGCATGGGGTGGTGTGGGGTGCAGCCAGGAAGGAAGGAGGTATAGGAGCGGTAGATGGGAGTTTCTAAAGGAGCCAGACACCTTCTGGAACCTCCTGGGCCCGTTGTTGCCAGGCCACTCATCCCTGAGCTCCACCAAGATGCTGAATCATCTGCTCTGCCTTGTGTCGTGTACTTTCTCCCTAGAGGAGACATAGATGCCACCTGCAGGACTACTGGATTACTTAGTGTGTAGACAAGCCTTGTGAAGCCTTTGTGGCGTATCAAAGCCTGCCTCCTTGACAAGAGATTAGAACAAGGGCCAACCAGCATCCAGGCGGGGGTCAATGACCAGGGCCCTGTTTCAAGCAGCTGGATTTACGGGTTAACCAGACATGTTAAGCCAGAATTCAGAGAATGGCTGAATTTTCGGTTTCAGATACCAAGTTTAGTCTAATCTCAGTTCAGTTACCATGGAGATAGTTGCTACATGAAGAGGAAGGGCCGACTGGAGAAAAGTCTCCAACATTGAGAATTTGGACTGCAGTAGCCATTTTAAATACTTAGTAACATATATCACCGTTAAGAAATACTACTACTACTAATAATAATACTACTATTACTACTACTACTAATAATAATAATAATAATAATGATAATTTCTTACTACATTCTATTTGTTTTGTATTATTTTATTCAGATGTTTTAAAGGTTCTGATAATGAGATTAAAAAAAGGCAACAGAAAACAAACCAGAAGTATTATTTTGTTGGAATGTCCACTTAAATGATACCAATATTACATATCCACTTCCTCCTCTTTGTTACCATTATCCTCTTGTCCATCACTTCATCGGTGACATAGATACAATACCAAGGAAGTGTGCATATCTGCAGATCCTGCATTCTGCCTTGGTTCTTAGTCCAATTTTGTAGTTATTGTAATCTATACAGCTTTTTTTAATATCTGAAAGACAGAGCAAGATTGAATCAAGATTATTTAATTATATAAAAGTTAATTTAGAGTCATATCTAAAAAATTGTAGTCCCTGCGGGTTGCAGGGCAGTATTGAATATTGATCTTAAGTTTAGACTAGGATTTTAGATCTGCGCTGTCATCCAGGCCACCTGTCAGCTGTAGGGGACATTGCCTGCACATATGCAGTGCATATGGGTGAAGAAGAGATGGCAGTTGCTGTTGCAAGTAAAGTTGTTTCATTTGGTTGGAAATCTTTCCTTCTTGCAGCTAACTTTATCCTACAGCTGAGATCCTTGGAACAACCTGCGGCAAGAAAGAGCCTAGACTAGTAGCTATTTTGGGAAATTTGCTTGACTAGACATATTTAAGTAGCGGTCCACTCTGCTGAATGCTCTTCAACAGTGAACAATGCCTTGTTCATAAACATAATCAGAGTCATTATCATCAGGTCATATGAATACTTTTGCTAGGATAGCACAGCACACGTATAGCAAAGCAATGTAGCACCACAGCACTAGCAGGGCACAGCACGTGGTACATGAATGTTGAATGTCTCTGTTTGTACAGGACTTGTGTTGGTGGTCTCCACTGACCTGCAGGAGATGGGAGCCCAGTTCTTTGGCCATGCTGTCCAGAGTGCTACCTCTGCTGGACTGACCCCAGGCATCCCCCAGGCCTGGACAGGAGGACGACAACATGGAGACATCATAGTCAAGAACACAGCTGGGACCAGCACAGAAGCACAAACATGTCATGATATTTGTGTCCAATGTTGTGTCCTTTTTACTACTGTTTTCAGAAAACAATATGGAACGCTTTCGTGGTTCCTACAATGTGCACGGTTATTGCTGGTCTATCTTTCAGGGAAAAGGCTTTTAGCCCCAGTGCCCCATACTCTCTCTGTGAGGTCATGAGATTATCTTTATCGATTATAGATTATCTTCAGTTAGATTTGATCTTATCTAAACCTCAAGGAATTGCAAGACACTTATAATATCCATACAGATGCAGCCTTTAGCCTAACATAGAAATAACTAAAATGTTCACTATTCTGTTTTATTCCACTGACTGAATGACAGGACTAAATGAATGATGATGTAGATGAGGATGGTGATGAGGATGATGATGATGATGATGATGATGATGATGATGATAGTTCAGGGCAATCGGGTTTGAATGCTTTGTATTTTTATTTCACAGTGAATTAATCCTCACACCAGTCAGTCACACCACTCACGCTTAGGTTGTCAGCACCACTCCCGTAGCCACTGCAGAAACGCACTTACTTGTAATGTGTCATCCTCTATCATTTAATCAGCTATTTTGTTTTTATATGCAATTGTTTTTATTATTAGAAAATGATGAGAAAAACTACTTTTGACAAAACATGCCCTGACAACAAAATGGTAGTTTGTCTTTCTGACACTAATTAATTAATTGCCCTTGATGAAAGGTTTTGATCATATATTCTTCGAATGCAATGACAAGATGTAATTCCCATTTCCAATCGTGTCATCAAGATAGTGTGAAGTGCGTTCACCACTGGCGTGGTTTCTGGGTTTTAGTTCAGACAGTGTTTTAAACTCCATGCTCTTGCTCTAAGCACATGTCTCTCAGGATGGTGACCTCTCCTGACCCGCGGTCATTACGCAGCAAGTGGCGCCGCAGTGATCATATGGTGCTTGCTTCGCGGCCGTTATCATTTATAATATAACGCAGATTATTACTTCGTAGTACTAAGCCGAATAATACCCACCCAGCACCGCCAAATAGGGCAATTTAGAAACATTGTAACTAATGCAAATTTCACTAACAAACCCGAGGACTTAAAATGACGCAGATCACTGTATGATTGCATAATTGCTTGCCAACATTTCCAGCAGGAAATAGATATACCATACTGGTAGTCCTATGGCTATGTATTAAATGACAATAAAGTATACATATATTCAAAATGCATATAGGCCTCATGCCAGAGGACAAGGAGCATCCATCATCCATACATGCGGGACGATAATATGTCCAAGATGTTGCGCGTTAGAGGTTTATTATTTATGTTTTATTATTATTTTATTATGTTTTTTAAGATGTTTTATTATTTGTTGTTTTATGGTTTATTATTTATGTATGACGCGTTCGAGGTTTATTATTTCTAATGTAATATCTGTGGATCTCCTAAGTGTCTCGTTGGTCCCTCACTGGACCACATTACAAATAAACTATTTTGGTGACGTGGGCTATTTGAATAAGGTTTATAAAGTGAACGTTGTGGCCTTAACTAATGTAGTAATCCCATAAAGGCACATTTAAGTGACACCTTTTCTGGTAAACGCTGTTGTATACTGTATATTGCATGCCTCATTTGCGCATGAAATGCCTAAAGAAATGTCTACAGTCACATTTCCACCGACCGACGTCCATTTAAATGGGATTCGGTGGGCTTAACATTGAGAAACAAAAAATAATATATTTTGCCTGTAAAATCTTCACTTCCATTTTCAGCCTAATGTCCTTTACTACAGTACTGTACTGAGTGCAAATAGTTCCTTTTTTTCAATTAATACAATTTATAATTTGCACTCCGAAATAATGTAAGTCAGCCAATTGGGTTGTTTGTTATAAGATACACACAACATGAAACATGAAGAAACACCAATGGTGCATCAACACACGAATAAAGGTCACGATCATGTCCATGCTGAAGGAGGCCCGCTAAACGAATGCTAAATGTATTTAAATCAGAGAACATTTCCACCGTTTTTCAATACTCAATACTTTCAAATCTCCCTCTTCAGATGGCCCTGGCCCTGTACCTACTTGAAGAGACAGAAAACAGGTTCACATAGTAGGCCCAGTTAAACCAATGGCTACTGGCTATAACAACAGACCTGCTTGATGGACCAGACTGATATAAATAAGGCAATCTTATATTATATAGGCCTAATGCTCAAGTGTTGGCCTACTTGTCTGTAATACTTTGCAGTCAGTAACCATGCTCACTTCTTAATAGCCCACCTGGTAAAAAAAAAAGAAAAAAAAAAAGCCTAAATTACACAGTTAAAAGGGTTGTTTGTTTGTTTTTTACATTCATTTGTATACTAAGCCGTTATTAATCATAAAGCCACATTTGTTTTAAACGGTCACAAGAGGCAGATGAAGCAGATGAAAAAAAAACGTTATAGCAGAAAAGCGCAGCAGGCCTGAACATTTCAGGGTGGCCTCAACATAAAAGGTCTTGTGCTCCTTGACTTTATGAGTAATGACAGACCAATTCGTGAGCAGGAAGGGTCTGTTTTTCTGCCCTTTGACCTGTCCAAGTGTTGGTCCGAGACATCATAAGCAAGTCATTAATCATCTTGTTGATATGTTGGGTCATTTGAAAAGGACTTTGGCTTAAAAACATGAAATGATTGTGCCGTAAAAGTTGTTGAATGAGCCAGGAAGGGTGATTTGACTTAAATCAATCATTAGGCGAAATATATGGTATATTACATAATAATGATATGAATAAAACATTTTGAATTATAATTAGGCCTATAGTTATAATAATAATAATAATAATAATAATATCAAGATTCAAGAAGTTTGAACCGTGATATCTTGAATATAAATAATTACGAATTATTACATTAAATAATTACAATAATAATAAAACCAGGTTAATATAATAATAACAATAATAATAAAACCAGGCTAATATAATAATAACAACAATAATAAAACCAGGCTAATATAATAATAACAACAATAATAATATTCTAATTTTTGTTTTTTATTATTAATCGCAATTCATATCTTAATCAAGTCATCTTATTTCTAAGTGTGTAATGCCTATTAAGATAAGAAACAAATAAGAATATATCCGCAATATACAACATCTAATAGAGTAAACTGTTATATAATAGGCCTATTCATTGATAAAAGACCTTACAATTTAGAATTATGTAAGATTCTATTGTTTTTGTATTTATTTCCTATTTATTAATACATGTATACTACTACTACTACTACGACTACTACTACTAATAATAATAATACAAATAATGATAATAATAATAATAATATCAAGATTCAAGAAGTTTGAATCGTGAATCTAAATAATTACGAATTATTACATTAAAT
The DNA here is from genome assembly GCA_002895965.2 of Coryphaenoides rupestris. Taxonomy (NCBI): domain Eukaryota; kingdom Metazoa; phylum Chordata; class Actinopteri; order Gadiformes; family Macrouridae; genus Coryphaenoides; species Coryphaenoides rupestris. The sequence goes on along the minus strand of PIJE02000101.1, from coordinate 47,057 downwards.
AATTACAATAATAATAAAACCAGGCTAATATAATAATAACAACAATAATAATAATAATAATAATATTAGAATTAGAATTAGAATAATTGTACTGATCCTAATATATATATATATAGGCCTATTTAATAATTAAAATGTACAATCATTATTATCATTCTTATTATTATTAGTAGTAGTAGTAATACTTTTAAGTGAGAAAAAGTCTTTCTAAATGGTACATGGGCCTACCAGTCGCCTACCGTCAGGGAACACTGAGCGCATCTTCAGGTAGCTGGTGGTGAGTCTTATGATCGAAGCCTTGTCCAGCTGAGACGTGATGGCGGAGGGCAGAGGCAGCAGTTTGGCCAGCTCATAAAACTCCCCGTTTTCCTTTTCTCGTCGCGTCTTCGCCGCATTCTTAGATTTGTCCTTCATCTCTTGTAATTTGGAAGTGATATTCGTGCATACGTCTTCCCTTGGATGACGGTCTTTAGGTGTTCAATAACTATGGGCCATGAGGACCATTCCGTTATTGGAGGTATAATTAGCGGCCAGACCCCTTATAAGAGGCAGACCCCTGGGCCCCGGCGCCCCGGACCTCAGAACCACACCGATGAGACGGCATCCTTCGCTTCCTGGTGCGCGTACAGGCATAGGGCTATAACTAAACACTTCAGCCCACTCCGTCAAGCAAAATAACTTCGTCTTTCTTGGTTCTTTTGAAGAAAAGACTGGTTAGCGCGGATTATTCGTCGATCAATCTGATCTTTTTCTTTTGCGCTGATGGTCCATCTTCCCCGACCTTCGGGTCGGCTTCATGTTGCGCAAAAATGACGCCTCCGCAGATGCGTAATGGGGACGTCCAGGTGTCCAGGTGTTGCGCTCATACACTGTTCATCCAACACGGCACCTTGTCTGACGCAAAGTAAATTATGAACTATAGGAAAGCAGCGAGTAGCCGACGATACAAACGACAAACTCCAATGACATTGAAAAATACAACAAAGTCAAAACAAATGTCTGAGAAATGTATATCCCTGGTTTTAGGGACGCAGTAACAGACGCGGTAGGTGGGTGTGAAGAGCACTTGTGATAATGGGTGGGTTTCCAAGAGGCATGACTGTAGCTACAGCCCAGCTGAGCCCATAGGCTGAGCACAGGTCCGAAGCAGGGGCCAGGAAGCTGTATTCACAATACGGTGGGACCACAGTGAACCGCTGTGTGTGTGTGTGTGTGTGTGTGTGTGTGTGTGTGTGTGTGTGTGTAGCCCTATGCCTTTCAAAAATATCTGTAATGTCTGTATGGTGCGATCCACCACACAATTGATACCATTGAAGCCAAGTCCAACAAAGATGTATTTTCGATATTGAAATTAAAATAACATTACTACTCCTTGTTGACACGTGGCTTTATGTGGCTTGCTACTTCAGTAGACACAACGTTTAGGTAGCATCTTATATTAAATCAAATGAAAATGGCACAACCTAAAGCCTTGAGTTTAATTTGTGTTATATTTAACTGCATTGTCTTCTCTGTCTGCATTGTTTATGGTGTGAATTAGGTTTATGTTTCCACAATATTTATCCAAAACGACTTCATTAATGTAATAGTATAATATGTAGTATGATAACATTTACTGCAGTTCGAGTAATTGTAGAATTCTATGAAATTCAATTGCCTCTTTACCCCCATGTTCAGTAAAAGGAAATGGTATTGGGTGTAGGATTTACAATTAAACCACCTCCACACTCTAATTAGTAGAATCCTCGTAGGAATGCACCAACTAGAACACACACACACACACACACACACACGCCTCCCCGGTATATCGAGAGGACTCGGCGGTGACAGATATCTTTAATAAAAAATAAAAAAAAGTTGGAGCTCACGTGTCACGATGCATGATCATAATTGCCTGCGGCGGGAAAACCTGATTTATTAATTTATTTATTTTTGTATTTTTTTTTAATCGTCAGCGCCAGGTTCAGAGGGGCGAGAGACCACCCGCTCTATGGACACGATGGAGAGAGAGAGAGAGAGAGAGAGAGAGAGGGAGGGGGAATGGGGATTTATCATCGAACACAAAAAAAAACGATTCTATCTTCAGCGCTGCATGGGAGTTGGATATGTACTGTATATATATATATATATATATATATATATATAAAAAACCTCTGCAAATGTTAAATGTTAATAAAATCACAGCCCGAAGTGTGTTTAGCCATTATCCCTATTGTATTAGGACTGAGCCGCACAGAGCTTGTGAATACATTTCCATCCATATGCACACACACACACACACACACACACACACACACACACACACACACACCGCAGAGTGTGTTGCGCTGGCATGGCGACCGCAATGAGGAGGGTGTGTGAGGAGGAGGAGGGTGTGTGAGGTGAGGCAGGGGGGGTGGGGGGGGGGGGAGGAGGGGGGGGGGGGTCGTAACGAATATCCGGTAGCTTGTGGCCTGGAGGGAGTCGTATTCAGATGAGCGGGAGAGGGGGTTTGGGGTTGGGGGAAGGGGGAAGGGGGGCGGAAGAGAGACCGGGACCAGAGCGGGACCAGAACCACCCCTCACTCCTTCACCCTACCCTCCTCCTCCTCCTCCTCCACACACCCTCTCCCCCCCACCCCCCCCCCCCCCCCCCCCCCCCCCCCCCCCCACCCCCAGCCTTATCAGTAGCACACACCCCCGGTTCCCATCCAGCCTTCCCATTCCTGACCCCAACCGCCGTATCACACACACACCCACCCACACACACACACACACACACACACACACAGGCACACATGCACACACACCTGACAGGCTGGAGGGATGACCCTGAGAATCACATTATGTGAATATCTTTAGCGTCCGCCGCGCATTTGCATGTAGAAGACAGTTAAAATAAGGTCATAAATCAGCGGGGGGGACATATAAATGGATTTGCGGCGGGGGCCCAAGATTGAAACCCCCGGCCCGAGTCTCCCAAAGCAAATATTTCAACCAGAGCAAACCCCCCGCCCCAACCCCACACCCCCTCTCACCCTCCACCCTCCATCCCCGTCCCCCCTCCCCCCACCACCACCACCCCTTCCCACCTCCGGCTCCGGAGATATCGGCTGTCATTAACTTGGCCGGGCCTCAATCTGACCGCTGGGATATGGGGGGGGGGCGGTGAGTTGGGGAGGGGGGGAGGGGGTGATGGAGGGTATGACTGACTGACTGACTGACTGACTGACTGAACGCACAAATCCACCGGAACGAGGAGCCATCAGCAGCTTCATTCTTCCTTCCTTCCTTCCTTCCTTCTTCCAAGATTGGGTAATTCCGATTTCGATTGTCTAATTCCTGGCGAATTATCAGCAAATTACGCCGTTCGTCCGTGGCCCGTTTCTGGATATGTGCCGACGATAAAAAAATAAATATATAAAAGAGGTTGCTGGTTTGATTCCTCCTCCCGGTCCGTCGCCCTTGAGCAAGACAGACAGACGGTTGACCGAGGAACTGCTGGTGGCGAGCTCCCGGTGAGCCTGCCACGAGCTTTGGCAACGTTATTGCAAGAGTGTAAATGACAGGCATTCATTATGAAGCGCTCAGAGTCCTCATATTAACTCCAACATTAACACTGCTGTATAAAAACTGCCCATTTGCACTCACATGAGCAATTTGTCGAGGCGGAGGAGTGGAAGCTGATGTATGGCCAGTGTGAGAGACCTAACAGACCACTGGGATGTGGAGAGCATGAATATGTTATGAGTATGAGTATTATTTTATCATCGTGACACTTGCAAGATCTGCGCATGGAGGAGTTAGACATTAGTCATGACTGATATTTAATTTAACGAAAGCTAGTGAATGGGCACAAAGAGTTGTGTTGGAAAAGACTACATTTGATTTGATTTGGTTTTATCCAAGTGTTCCCATAAGTGAGGATTGATTGTTTGACATTTGGAAACATTGATTGATACAGCGACAGGCTTAAATCACCCAAGATTTATGTGTTTATTTGTTCATTTTTTTCCATTGTAGCTTCGCGATAACAACATGAAGGTTAGAGAAAAGTTATTGTGCTTCTCAAAATGAACTGGTTTATATTGATACCTTTTGTTACCGTTTTTGACATTCATTCACCAAAATATGTCAGAAATAAAGACGAGCCGTGTAAAAACACAAACACACCCAACTCCTCATTCCCCGCGAAACTTTTTTTAACTCAGTGACTTTTTTTTAACTAATTAAAAAAAGATGAGTGACTTCAACGTGTGTGTGTGTGTGTGTGTGTGTGTGTGTGTGTGTGTGTGTGTGTGTGTGCAAAGATGCCAGGACCCAGAGAACATCAGCGAAGGTTGTCCTCTCAAAGACTCACAGATGTCGTTTTGTCATTGTACACACGCACACACACACACACACACACACACACACACACACACACACACACATGCCACGAACGTCACACACACACACACACACACACGCGCGCATACATGGCTACAGCATGCCACAATGGCCGCTCATGCATACACACCTACACCTACACACACACACACACACACACACACCAAACACCCCCCCCCCCCCCACACACACACACACACACACACACACACACACACACACACACAAGGCGTACTTTCAAGTCACTTCAGACCGTCAAGCGCGGAGGCCCAGATGTTGCACAACATCTGAGTGTGTGTGTGTGTGTGTGTGTGTGTGTGTGTGTGTGTGTGTGCGTGCAGAGCTCGGCGTGTCCAGTCAGAGATCCAGCTCCAGCTCTATAGCGGCTAACACCTGCCTCTGCAGATGGTCCGCCTCGGGTTCCGTTTGGATGCATCCATACTGACATACTGTACACAACACGTCGCCTACCACTACCACCACCACCACCAGCACCACCACGGTGACAAAGAGGAAGAAAAACACCCAGCATCTTGACGCGTGGAGGAGTCGATCAGAGCGCTAACCTGCCACGTATAGGACGACTCACATATGGTCGCCGGCAGGAAAGCAAGATGGAGGCCGCCTGCGTCGTACCGTTGTAGCGTACGGGCGGCGCGCGAGCCCAGCCAAACACGGGCGACACTTGACGAGTCGACGCCGCGAGCCGAGCGCCGCGGATCAATCGGACAGCTCGGATTCAGCCGACTGTCGCCAAAAGCGCCGTTAACGTGGTCAAACAAACGGTGTGTTTTGAAACGCCGGAAGACTTCAAGCGATTGACAGATGAATTGAGCGATCCTTTATGCGTTCGTTTTCTTTCCCAGGCCCTTGCCGAGGATTCCGTTTCACAAATTTCATTTCACAATTGTGCGTTAAGTCGTGCCTTCGCCGACTTTGGCTTATTTGATCTGAATTAATGTTTTTATGGCTGGCAGTAATTGGCGGTTTTATTTGTGGGCATAATATTTGATATCAAATCCGCGTGCAGTGACTCGTGTTCGCCAGGAGCACACACACACACACACACACACATGAACACACACACATACATACACACACACACACACACACACACACACACACACACAGTTGAATGCGATGTGTCGACACACCATGCGTGCAGGAGGGCCACCCCTCATACCGAAAAGTCCCGACCCTGAGATGTTTTGCTCGTCACATGGAGTGTATAAAGAGGGTTAAACACGTGGAATACAATTCTTAAAGGGGGATCCGCCCCCGGGTAGAAGGAACAAATCATTCCATCCAATGGGGGCGGTTCAAAATAGGCCCAATTAGTACGGTGCAGAGTCAGGTTCTGGGACGCATTTGGGAAAAATGGGGATTCTATCAAACTATTTAGGCAATGTGCAAATTCCTGAGTGGTGCCCAATATCCATTTTTCAAGCACAAGTAAATCCACTTTAACACACTTTGAGCATGTGCAAAAGCCCCATCAAAAATGTGCAGTCACCTGGAAGCCATGGAAATTGGACCTTTTCAGGACTTTGACTCTATATTATCTTTTTGTCAGAGTAGCGTCTAATCATATTTAAAATCATAAAAAAACGAAAGGAAAAATATGAAACGTTGTGAATAGGATTTCAAACATTTTGTGTATGGTGTCTGTGTGTGTGTGTGTGTGTGTGTGTGTGTGTGTGTTTGTGTGTGTGTGGGCATGTGTGTGTGTTTGTGTGCGTTTACGCATTACTCTCAGTCTTTATCTTTGCCATTCGATGATTTCTGTGCCGGTGCGTGTAGGAGGAGAGAGAACAAATTACACATGTTACACATTAATTCATCGTAAAAGCATGGAGAGAGGAAGGCAATAGTAAACACAATGCAAACACACAAGCAAGTGTGCACGTGCACATACACACACAGGCGCACATCAACAAACACATCTGGCAACAGGAAGGTTGCTGGTTTGATCCCTGAGCTCCACCTTGCTAAGTGTGGAGGTGTCCCTGAGCAAGACACCACCTAACCCTACCTGCTCCTGACGTGTTGGTTGTTACCTTGCATGGTTGACACCGCCGTCGGTGTATGAATGGGAGCCAACTGCAAAGCAAGCGCTATATAAATGCAATCCATTTACATTCACTGCCTGCGCTTTTTTTTTTCTTTCTTTATAAAAGTGGACTCTTCTCACCGGATTCGGTTTTGGGCCCAGAGAGATGAAGGCCACTTGGACATATTCATATACGATGCAATACATCCAGAGCCACACGGCCCCTGGTGTGTCTCTCTCTCCCAAAACTCTCATGTGGACCCCTGGGGAACTGAACCAACATCCAATGATGTTGTTGTTTTTTTGGAGAACTTTTTTGTTGATTTGTTATTCACAAATTGACAATGATGTTAAATCACTTGTGAGTGACGGTGTCATGTTTTAGTCGAACAGAGAACAATACACAACAATACAACAATACAACAATACAACAATACAACAATACAACAACAATACTACATAACAACTATAAGGACAACACAACATGTACAACAAATCAGCTTGGTCATATTTCACATATTACAGTAAACGTATAAAATAACCTCAGAATAAAAAATACGTATAATAAAGATAAAATCGGATCTTATTTGGAAGCTTAGTTTCTCTGGTAAAAAGCTCTCTGACCGCTGGTTCAGCATATCTTCCTACATTATGGAACCCTAAACCCATTTAGACAACAATGTAATTCTACCATTGTTAGTGTCTACCAAGTGTCTATCTACCGTACTTTGCAGGGTTTATTCTACACAAGTCAACTTCCATATCAAATCATAGAAAATTATCTTATTTTCATAATTCAATCTACCCCGAAGTCAAAATCATCCATTAGGCCTAATTGATGTTACTTCCACTATGACACAATAAACATGACACAAGAAAAATGGATTCAAACAAAACATCAGTATGGAGAAAACAGAGAGACTCCAACTCAGGTAGGCAGGACTTCCTGCTCCGTAGAAAACTTTAAAAACCTATAATCTATGAATCTGCATACATAGAAGGGCATCATATCGTCATATCATCATTCAGAAGGGACTAAGTGCTAGCAAGGAGTTCTGCTGGGCTAGAAGTGCTGCTGGGCTTTATCAAATAACACACATGCACGCGCACACACGCACACACACACACACACACACACACACACACACACACACACACACACACACACACACACACACACACACACACACACACACACACACACACACACACACACACACACACACACGTCTTTGTTGAAGAGCCCAGACATTGACCAGCCTTACAGTCCAGACCGATGCAGAATTGGGGTTGAAGAAAACCCTCAGTGATCAGGTGCTGGTAACTTTATTGAATCAGTTAGTTAGGGTGCTGGTAACTTTATAGAATCAGTTAGTTAGGGTGCTGGTAACTTTACACCACGCATTGTTAATGAAACTATGGATGGATCCTAGAGTTCCTGGTCCAATGTGCTGCTGCACCTGACAGGCAGTGGAGTGGTGGTGAGGGTGTGGCTGTACTGCCCCACGTTGGAGTGCATTTCTCTGGTTTGGCTGAGTTGATACTGCAGGTCTATACAGTAAAGTGTCAGCAGATATCTAGTCCACGTCCATACAGTATCTGTCTCTGCAAGTATCACAAAGTATGTGGCATACAGTATACAGTATATGTGCCATCTTGCAGCGTCACATCCAGCAAAGTTGATAGTGGATAGATTATAGATTGCTTGGTGAACTCCAAATTATTTGTTATTAGGTTGTGGTGATTACTTAGCTGGGCAGACAAGGTTGTTGTTTGTGAGAAATGGCTTATCAGTGTTGCCGCCTGAGGCATCATTGGCTACCAAGGCTTTGACACCATGGTGTCTCCGTGGTGGACACTATACCCACTATACCCATCTTTGCGGTGGGAATTGGCTCTGGGCAGATTAGTTGTATTAATTGATTTTACTGATACAGGGAATGACTATTCCTCTGTAGCAGTTGAATACAGATCACAGCTCACTTACAGGCTCAGCTCAATTAGTAAAAATAACAGCTTCGTACTGGGTGTCAAAAATGTGCAATTCACTCCCATCGACGCCCATATAGAACTGACTGACTAAGCATGTATAAATTACACAAGGACACACTTGCTACCTGGTCAAGACCCTAAGACCAGCCTAGATGCTCTATAGAGAGCAATTGTAGTGGACAGTGGGAACATCCCAACTCCCAATGGTGGGCACATGGTTGGAATTGTACTTACATTTTTGTGTGTCAGAGACCAAAAACATGAATATCCTTGTCAAAAACTTACTTGTACATTTTTGTTTTCCAATCTAAATGTTTTTTTTTACCTTAAACTCCACTTTGGTGCCATTAACTCATGATTAATTACCCTCATGGTCCTAATTTTGAATATTAACCAGTGAAGAATTCAAAAAATTTGGAATTTCCAGCTTTATGGAACAGGTCTTACGGGACAAAACTCTTTCCATCCTGTCGAGTTGCGAAACATTCATCCCTGCCTCTCTCTCTCTCTGCATGAGGAAATGATTGCAAGCATGAGGCCCACCACAAACCCCTTGATATCCTCGCTACCAGATTGTTAAGTGTCTTGTAGTAGGCTTTGTTTACCACCATCTGGCATAAAAATCTCTCTGACCGCTGGTTCAGCATATCTTCCTACATTATGGAACCCTAAACCCATTTAGACAACAATGTAATTCTACCATTGTTAGTGTCTACCAAGTGTCTATCTACCGTACTTTGCAGGGTTTATTCTACACAAGTCAACTTCCATATCAAATCATAGAAAATTATCTTATTTTCATAATTCAATCTACCCCGAAGTCAAAATCATCCATTAGGCCTAATTGATGTTACTTCCACTATGACACAATAAACATGACACAAGAAAAATGGATTCAAACAAAACATCAGTATGGAGAAAACAGAGAGACTCCAACTCAGGTAGGCAGGACTTCCTGCTCCGTAGAAAACTTTAAAAACCTATAATCTATGAATCTGCATACATAGAAGGGCATCATATCGTCATATCATCATTCAGAAGGGACTAAGTGCTAGCAAGGAGTTCTGCTGGGCTAGAAGTGCTGCTGGTAACTTTATTGAATCAGTTAGTTAGGGTGCTGGTAACTTTATTGAATCAGTTAGTTAGGGTGCTGGTAACTTTATAGAATCAGTTAGTTAGGGTGCTGGTAACTTTATTGCATCAGCTAGTTAGGGTGCTGGTAACTTGTGATCATTATCAGAAATGGACAGTCCAGAACAGTCTGAGAGCTCCGAAAGCCGGGCCTTCTTGTACTATGTATTTATAAAACAATAAAAATAATAATAAAAATAATGTTTTAGCTTAGCACAAAAAAGCAAGAACAACTAAAAGCTGACTTCGATATATACGTTTCCATAATATAATAGTCTTTGTGATGCCGTTTCACCCAATCTTCATTCAACCTGGTCCCTCATGAATCAATATAATTCAATATCAAATTAAATTTTTATATTCTATATTGAACATCAACTTCTTAATATATGAAGATACCCTATGATGCTGATGCACATGCACTATGCAGTGACATGTGACCAACTCACTGCAAAGCCCTCCTTGTCCAACTGCAATACTCCTTGAAGCAGTAATTGGACACTCTGTGAAAAAATGTCAGTTTACAGCTAATTGCACAGAGGCGAGTATAGCTTCATTGAAAGTCAATGTTTAGCAAAAGGGAAGCATATGTGCACAATTATCAAACAGGCCAATGCCTGCTGCCTTCTTTCATGTTTGTTGAGTTCAGTTGTATGCCTAAGACACGTTAAGAAATAGTTTTTATAGGGGGGGTCATACTGTCCATGCCTCAGTCATATCACGAGAAGGCCCATCTTACAGTGATTTCTGCATGATGTCTGTAACATGTCTGTAACAGACCATTGATAAGTCGGTCAGGAGCTCATTGTCTGCTACTCATATCACCCATGTTGAGCAGAAACATATGGAAGCCATTTGGGTCTGAACGTTTGGAAATCCTATACAAATCCAGGATTTAACAAAATTCAGCTCCCTCCACCCTTCCCCAGCACAACGGTTTGCTTAATTAACCTTGCTTAGCCCTGCAGTCATGCACAATGCATACTTATGTACATTCAACAGTCGTGGACACACCCACGCACACACACACACACACACACACACACACACACACACACACACACACACACAAACTGTTGATATTCTTTGAATAGGGACCATTGGTGAGTTGTGTTGCTTTTGATATTGCAGTGGTATGTCCTGCCTGAATATCTAGGGCTGATCTCAGGCCTGCAGCCCCCGGCCTCATCTTCCACATGGTTCTTACCTGTAGGTGGAGTGGGGAATCAGACACCAGTGGTGCTTCCTGAAGAAAACAATGTATAGAGAGATACACAGTAGGGTTATAAGCATACTATGGCCAGATTTTCTACATTCATTCAAAGTTTATGGTTTCAGGTGACACACACACACACACACACACACACACACACACACACACACACACACACACACACACGCATTGTTAATGAAACTATGGATGGATCCTAGAGTTCCTGGTCCAATGTGCTGCTGCACCTGACAGGCAGTGGAGTGGTGGTGAGGGTGTGGCTGTACTGCCCCACGTTGGAGTGCATTTCTCTGGTTTGGCTGAGTTGATACTGCAGGTCTATACAGTAAAGTGTCAGCAGATATCTAGTCCACGTCCATACAGTATCTGTCTCTGCAAGTATCACAAAGTATGTGGCATACAGTATACAGTATATGTGCCATCTTGCAGCGTCACATCCAGCAAAGTTGATAGTGGATAGATTATAGATTGCTTGGTGAACTCCAAATTATTTGTTATTAGGTTGTGGTGATTACTTAGCTGGGCAGACAAGGTTGTTGTTTGTGAGAAATGGCTTATCAGTGTTGCCGCCTGAGGCATCATTGGCTACCAAGGCTTTGACACCATGGTGTCTCCGTGGTGGACACTATACCCACTATACCCATCTTTGCGGTGGGAATTGGCTCTGGGCAGATTAGTTGTATTAATTGATTTTACTGATACAGGGAATGACTATTCCTCTGTAGCAGTTGAATACAGATCACAGCTCACTTACAGGCTCAGCTCAATTAGTAAAAATAACAGCTTCGTACTGGGTGTCAAAAATGTGCAATTCACTCCCATCGACGCCCATATAGAACTGACTGACTAAGCATGTATAAATTACACAAGGACACACTTGCTACCTGGTCAAGACCCTAAGACCAGCCTAGATGCTCTATAGAGAGCAATTGTAGTGGACAGTGGGAACATCCCAACTCCCAATGGTGGGCACATGGTTGGAATTGTACTTACATTTTTGTGTGTCAGAGACCAAAAACATGAATATCCTTGTCAAAAACTTACTTGTACATTTTTGTTTTCCAATCTAAATGGTTTTTTTTTACCTTAAACTCCACTTTGGTGCCATTAACTCATGATTAATTACCCTCATGGTCCTAATTTTGAATATTAACCAGTGAAGAATTCAAAAAATTTGGAATTTCCAGCTTTATGGAACAGGTCTTACGGGACAAAACTCTTTCCATCCTGTCGAGTTGCGAAACATTCATCCCTGCCTCTCTCTCTCTCTGCATGAGGAAATGATTGCAAGCATGAGGCCCACCACAAACCCCTTGATATCCTCGCTACCAGATTGTTAAGTGTCTTGTAGTAGGCTTTGTTTACCACCATCTGGCATAGAAAAGCTCTCTGACCGCTGGTTCAGCATAGTCGTGTCCTACATTATGGAACCCTAAACCCATTTAGACAACAATGTAATTTCTACCATTGTTAGTGTCTACCAAGTGTCTATCTACCGCTAACTTGCAGGGTTATTCTACACAAGTCAACTTCCATATCAAATCATAGAAAATTATCTTTATTTTCATAATTCAATCTACCGCCGAAGTCAAAATCATCCATTAGGCCTAATTGATGTTACTTCCACTATGACACAATAAACATGACACAAGAAAAATGGATTCAAACAAAACATCAGATGGAGAAAACAGAGAGACTCCAACTCAGGTAGGCAGGACTTCCTGCTCGCGTAGAAAACTTTAAAAACCATAATCTATGAATCTGCATACATAGAAGGGCATCATATCGTCATATCATCATTCAGAAGGGACTAAGTGCTAGCAAGCGAGTTCTGGCTGGGCTAGGAAGCATGCTGCTGGGCTTTATCACAATAACATCACATTGCACGCGCACCACGCACGCACGCACACACCACAACACACACACCACACACACACACACACACACACACACACACACACACACACACACACACACACACACACCACACACCACCACACACACCACACGTCATCTTTGTGAAGAGCCCAGACATTGACCAGCCTTACAGTCCAGACCGATGCAGAATTGGGGTTGAAGAAAACCCTCAGTGATCAGGTGCTGGTAACTTTATTGAATCAGTTAGTTAGGGTGCTGGTAACTTTATAGAATCAGTTAGTTAGGGTGCTGGTAACTTTATAGAATCAGTTAGTTAGGGTGCTGGTAACTTTATTGCATCAGCTAGTTAGGGTGCTGGTAACTTGTGATCATTATCAGAAATGGACAGTCCAGAACAGTCTGAGAGCTCCGAAAGCCGGGCCTTCTTGTACTATGTATTTATAAAACAATAAAAATAATAATAAAAATAATGTTTTAGCTTAGCACAAAAAAGCAAGAACAACTAAAAGCTGACCTTCTATATATACGTTTCCATAATATAATAGTCTTTGTGATGCCGTTTCACCCAATCTTCATTCAACCTGGTCCCTCATGAATCAATATAATTCAATATCAAATTAATTTTTATATTCTATATCTGAACATTCAACTTCTTAATATATGAAGATACCCTATGATGCTGATGCACATGCACTATGCCAGTGACATGGTGACCAACATCACTGCAAAGCCCTCCTTGTCCAACTGCAATACTCCTTGAAGCAGTAATTGGACACTCTGTGAAAAAATGTCAGTTTACAGCTAATTGCACAGAGGCGAGTATAGCTTCATTGAAAGTCAATGTTTAGCAAAAGGGAAGCATATGTGCACAATTATCAAAACAGGCCAATGCCTGCTGCCTTCTTTCCATGTTTGTTGAGTCAGTTGTATGGCCTAAGACACGTTAAGAAATAGTTTTTATAGGGGGGGTCATACTGTCCATGCCTCAGTCATATCACGAGAAGGCCCATCTTACAGTGATTTCTGCATGATGTCTGTAACATGTCTGTAACAGACCATTGATAAGTCGGTTCAGGAGCTCATTGTCGCTACTCATATCACCCATGTTGAGCAGAAACATATGGAAGCCATTTGGGTCTGAACGTTTGGAAATCCTATACAAATCCAGGATTTAACAAATTCAGCTCCCTCCACCCTTCCCCAGCACAACGGTTTGCTTAATTAACCTTGCTTAGCCCTGCAGTCATGCACAATGCATACTTATGTACATTCAACAGTCGTGGACACACCCAGCACACACACACACACACACACACACACACACACACACACACACACACACACACACACCACACACACACACACACACACACACACACACACACACACACACACAAACTGTTGAATTCTTTGAAATAGGGACCATTGGTGAGTTGTGTTGCTTTTGATATTGCAGTGGTATGTCCTGCCTGAATATCTAGGGCTGATCTCAGGCCTGCAGCCCCCGGCCTCATCTTCCACATGGTTCTTACCTGTAGGTGGAGTGGGGAATCAGACACCAGTGGTGCTTCCTGAGGAAAACAATGTATAGAGAGATACACAGTAGGGTTATAAGCATACTATGGCCAGATTTTCTACATTCATTCAAAGTTTATGGTTTCAGGTCCTGAAAACCTTCAAGAAAGTCAGATGTATGGAAATAATGAGGCAACGTTTGGAATTTGAATCAAAGAGAACAACTAACAAATACATTTCAATTCAGCTTGGGCGCAACTTCCTCCAGCATTGTTCAATGGACTTTTCATTTGAAAGGTAATTACTACATTTCAAAACAAATACTTGTACATGCCAACCGCATTGGAACAAGTCTGTGTATTCAGCTTCATTAAGGTTTATATATAATTACAGCATAATTCCCTTTAATGTTTCCAGCAGCTGACGGTATAGCTCGGATATCAGCCTCAATTTTTGTTTCCTATAAAGATGGCTGCAATTACATGCTCTGTTCCAAAAAACTGCATTCTGCCATTTTTCAAAATGTGTGATGGCTGCTGTGCTTTACTTCAGAAAGGGTCTGAAAGAAATTACCACAATTACCAATATTGAGTCTGCACAGCCTCTCCCACTGTGTTACTTGGCCTCCCATAGTAGCATACGCCTCCAAAGAGTTCTTCCTAAATCTCTACCTCATCTAATTAGAAACGCAAGCACACTTTATTTAGTTATTTCATTTGACTTCGTTATTATGCCAAAAACCTAAAAACTCTTTGGACTTATTGCTATTTAAAAAATACCATTCGTTTGTTAAGGATTCTATTAATTTCTTATTTGGACCTCTGGACCTCTTCAATGTGTTCTAATACTCACTCACATTTTGACAAATACCTCATGGCCTATGAATCCTAGAAACTGCTGATATATGTCACGACAAGTCCAGAGCACACGCAAATCCTTTCTACACACCTGGGCTTTTCATCACTTCAGACTTGATGGAGGCATTACAGATCATGCTCCATACAGGCTTCATTCAAGTCCAACAGCTCTGATGTAATCATTCATCTAGCCACTGCATTGAATTGCCCTTTCCTCTAATACACCAACATTTCCTCAGTTAAACCTACCAGACACTGCACATGTGATTTCCCATCTGACTTGCCTACTGCCCCCCTGAAACCCTAATTTTGCAGAAAGAAAAGGACAATGGATGAAACAGTGGAGGCTACACTGGTAATATACTTTCTATAGTGGACTTGAACAGCATTATGAACAGCTCTGCCCCGCCTTCCTCTTCCACAAAGCCATCCCTGGACAGAGGGCATGACTGTGTTACTGGCCTCAGGACTGGAGGTTACTGGGCCAGTGGCAAACCTGCTGCATAGCCAGCTATAGCTGTGCTGTAGTACACAATAGAAAAGACACACGTTGAACTGGTGTTAACTTCACGGCAGGAGGATTTGTTCTTCTCACAAATCATACTTCAAACATATATGTTAACTAATGACTTGTAAACTAATGACTTAGCTTTAGTCCCTGTTGTGTATAACATGGTCATTTAACAGCTCTAAGCTAGAACTAGTTTCTTCACAGGTTCATTTGCTATACCAAACTATAACTCAATTAAGCCACTTGGACCCATTAAACACATTTACTCCAAAATAATTATAATATTCATGATAAATGCATTTGCTTGTACTGTAACTCAACAGGAACTGTCCTTAGTGTTACTTTTAACTAAATTAATGAAATGGCTTTTATTCTATTAACATGAACCACACATTTAGCTTTTCCTATTAAACAAACACATTTTCCTGTTGAGTTCAACTACAACAACAATTCAAACTACATTTGCACCATAGACTGTCACCATTTTCTGGTGTAGGCCATAAATCACAAATATGTCCATTTGGCTACAAATAATAACCAGGAAATACCCTCCTGCATTAAAACTGTTTCATTAATTAAATGCACAACAAATTAAATGGGTTTAGTGAATTCACAAGTTTCCTTATTGTTTTGGGTTTGCTTTTCCCGCCCACTGCTCCACGCTGCACAAGTCCGTTAGCATTAGCAAGTTAGCCTACAGCCCTCTCTCTATTTACTTCAGATCCATTGACAAATTGTTTTGTTCTTTGACCAACATCGTCAGACTACACTAGCAGAGTGCGTCCAGCTCAATTAACCAATGCAATCGCTAAATAGATCGCCATGGACTGTAGGCTACAAGACATTGTCTAGAACACCTTAGGGACCCATCATACAAGCCACCTTCGAGGGGAACTATTGTCTCAAGAATTCATGAATTGCATGGCAGTGAAAAGGCAATGAAAGCGTGTGTGATCACAGTGGCTCTCTGTGACAGTGGGTTTTTGCACAAGTTAACCATGCTTACCTCAGCTGAATATGACAGGCTGGCAAAGTTGGAAATACTGCTGGAGCCATGCAGGTAAGGTGATTTCCCTGTCCGAATTAGCATAATATATTATTGGATTTTATAGATAATTTTAGGCCTGTCCCCTAAATGGGTGTTATCTGAATGAAAAGTGTAGTCATTATTTCTGTTGGTCTTGTGTCTTTGTAGGTACATCACTGAACTCCTGGGTGGTGACAAATATGTGTCCTGCTCTGTGGTGCTGCCTGCACTCTGCCACCTCTTGTGTACATTAGAGGCCTCAGATGCTGACCCTGCCTATGTAGTGTGCTTCACGGCTGCATTCACAGAGGACCTAAACAGACACAAACATGTCATGGCTTAAGGTAGCAACAGCTCTATATCCTAGCTTCAAGGACCTCAGGTGCCTGCCCAGAGCAGAGAGGGAAGAGGTGTGGAGAATGCTGACTGAGATGCTAAAGGACAGGGAACCTTCACCACAGCCCTCCACAGAGGAAATGGAATCTGAGCCACCAAAGAAGAAGATGGCCCTCCTACTGATGGAGTCAGAGTGTAATGATGAGGCACCGTCCACAGACAAAACTCTACAGGTATAGGGCAGAGCCCAGTGTCAGCATAAAGGCACACAAAGGTGCCCATACTAAGCTGGCCCCTATTGCACAAAGGTACTGAGCTACACCTGCTTCAACAGAGCCATGTGAGAGACTGTTTTCTCTGTCAGGCCACATTGTGCAGAAGAAGAGGTCAGCTCTGTCATCTGAAAACATCAACCAGCTAGTCTGCCTGAGCAACTGGTTAAAAGTTTGTGATGCAGTTTGTGATGATGATTCTTTATTACACCGCAGATGTATTTGTTTTATCTCCCCCCAAAATACAAAATAAAAGTACATATTTTTTTAAACGTGTGATTAATTAATTAATCATTAATCACAGATTATTATTAGAATTAACTCGATTACTTTTTGTAATTTATTGACACCACTGATATTCACACACACACATGAAAATATACACCTATACACACACACACATATATATACATTGAGTGGCACAATATACATAATAATGATTACAAAAATTAAATGTAATGTTGACTCCAGAAGTATTGATTGAATATTGAGTATTAGAAATGTACAAGTAAGTGGGACAAGTAAGGGCAGATACACAACTGAGGGCAGCAGTAGCAGAAATATACAGAGGGCATGTCATAGCAGAAATATACCAAAAATAAGACAATCAGAAGGATATGTATCCAGAGTATTAAAATATAGCATAGGGAATATTATGTATCCAAAGTCGTTGAATCATCTAAATATTAACAATGTTATAAATACAGTTAAAGTGATCAATATGATCAATGAGATTCGTGTTGGTTGAGAAGCCTGTGGGAAAAAACTTTTTGATTCTGGTAGTCTGTGCCTGGATGCTCCGGTAACGTCTACCAGACCTCACCTCATGGTGCACCTGTAAAAGTTACTGTGGATTTTTGCAGACATGCCAAACCTCTTGAGTCTCCTCAGAAAGTAAAGTGTATTATTCATTTAATGTGTTCTTTATTCATTTTAATGGAATGGATTTTTTTAAGATGGTCATTTTACAATTGTTATCCACTGATGTTAATACTCTTTTAATATGTTACACAAATGTGACTTAGTATAGAGAATAGAGACTAAAATAAAAATAATAGAATTGTATTGTCCACTAGGTGGAGATTTCCCTTTGGCTTCATGGGCAGTCGGTGAAATACACGTTCTTACACAAGATAAACACAGCAGACAGCTGAATACTCAACACGGTTATGGCCTCTGGGGTGAAGGAGCTTTACTATAGAAGCTCGACAGCGCCTCCCTGAGGGCAGCGGGTGGAGCTGCTGCAGGGTGCTGTCACTCCGGCCCCACAGGGGGCAGCAGTACATGTTCAGCAGTGTGTCTCGCAACGGAAAACATACGAAGAAAACACCTAAACACGACTGGTGTCTTTAACACGTTTTTATAATATTGTCTCAACGAGGTAAGTAAACCCATCACTCATGTGCACCAACGTGGAATTTGCCTCGTAACATACTGACATAGAAAGGGCATTACAAGATGTCTGGTGTCAGGAATAAGCTATGCTGCTTCAATATTACTGTTACTGCGTTCTCTGTCATATCGTTGGCAAGATGTCAATCTGATCGGAGGGGAACAGTGGAAGCATGCCTTGACATATAATAAAGTCTTGATTCTTAGATTAAACTGTTCTATATTGAAGGGTGGGAGACATATACCTCTGGTCTGGTGAGTTTGCCAGAACGCAAGTGAGAAACTCTGCTAAGTTGTTGGAAAAGTTTTTGTGTTTTGTGATGAAACAAAGCGCAATAAGTGGTGAAATAAGCCCCCCCCCCCGTCCATGCGAATGTGGTGTATTGCATTGTGTTGAGGGTTCGTTTCCTCATCTTGTTAGTAACTGGAGGACCGCGTGTGGAAAAAGCAGGTATACTGCGCCCCCTAATGGCGGATACTGAGAACACGTCCAGTCTGCTAAAAACTGAAACTTGGCCAAATCACTCTCGTGGTGTGCAAATATATATATACTGCCATTGCATCTAAATGTTATCTGTTCCAACTCCCATATTATGTCCCATGCATCTTCATTGCTTTTCTTGCAGTCCATGTGTGTAGCCAGGGTGGCTGACTACAGTGTTTTGTTTTTTTCAGGTAAATTAAAATCATGCCAAAGAAGAAGAAAGCCGTCACCTCCGTTGACACCGGCGAGGGGCCGGCTCCTAAAACCACCAAGGCCCAGCACACTGGACCTGCCTGCCTCTGTTCAGACACCCCGGGCAGTCTCTTCCAGAGCCTCATCCACCCCATGGGGCAGGAGGAGTTCTTCAGTGGCTTCTGGGAGAAAAAGCCACTCCACCTCCAGAGGTCTGACCCTGCTACTGCTTCCTACTACCAGTCCCTGTTCCAGCTGTCAGACATGAAGGCTCTGTGTGCCCAGGGCTTGGAATACGGCACGGACCTTAACGCCTGTCGCTATGTTGACGGCAAAAAGAAAGTACTGAACAAATCGGGCCGTGTAAACTACAATATTTTCAAAGACTTTAGTCAGAAGAAAGCGACCATCCAGTTTCACCAGCCGCAGAGGTTCAAGGTGAGAAGCACGCATGTTGAGGGGGATTCTTCTCATCGGGACCTGGCTGTTAGGGCGTTATGCGGTGGACAATAAACACTAATTGCACATTCACTACATATCTACATTTATATATATATATATCGCTGATGGAACAGTAAGATTTGAATAAAAGAAGTTTCATATGTTAAATATGTATTCTATTGTTAATGTATGTAATGTTACAAATGTTATGAATTACAGTATTGTATCGACATGTCATTCAGGATCAGGTGAGACATGGAAATTGGTGATTGAACCCAGATTTCAATACATTATCCTGCCCCCTTTTATTTAGCACATGCTTTGTTTTGCAAATTTGTATTATGAATTTACATTACATGTACATTTAGGGAATTTAGCAGAGGCTTTAGTCCAAAGCGACTTACAAGAAGTACATTTGTCGAAAGAGAGCAAAGCAACAATATATCACTGACGGTGACGGTACAGTAAGGTTTGAACATTTTCAAGCACTTGTAATGTGTAGCTGAGATATGGCCAGATTAAAACAAATCCTACCCATTCTGAAATGTGCAGCTGGTGTTTGTTTTTATTTGTTTCCTGTCAGGATGAGTTGTGGAGAGTTCAAGGAGAAGTTGGAGTGTTTTTTCGGCACGCTGGTTGGCTCTAACGTCTACATCACACCCCAGGAGTCCCAGGGCCTCCCCCCACACTACGACGACGTTGAGGTACAACGCAAAAAATGCACCAGAATCCATCCTGAACATTAATTTGGTTGGTCAAGCAAGTAGTTTTTCAAGTAGCGTATTTGTTGATTAAGTGGAAATATGTAAAAGATCCTGTAGGTAAGATTTGAAAGTTGCAAGATGTAATCCCTGAACCAATCAGGGAAGAGATGCCCTGATTGCTCAGATAAGATAAGATAGAACTTTATTAATCCCAAAGGAAGGTCTTGTGCCAGGTTGCATAGCAATAGAATAAAACAATAGAGAAATAAACAGAATAATACAAAAAAAATAACAGATTTACAAATGTACAGTAAGTCTAAGTCCTAGGGGATGTATAAAAATATAGGTATGATAAGATATTCAGTCAGCAAAAACAATTTGGCAATAATTGAAGTGTAATAAAAGGGTAATAATGGTAAGAGGAAGTATTGTGCATGATATAAAGAATATTAAGAATAAGCACATAATGATGAAAGGTAATGTAGCATGGTAATATTGCAAGGATAATATTGAGAAGAAGTATCGCACATGACATTAAGATGTGGTCTAAAATCTAAGTAGTCTAATACAGAGGCGGGTGCAGTCAATACATTTCATTCATTAACAGCTGATGGCTGGCTTAGCCATTTCTAACAAACTACACTCAAATGATCGTTCTGAGAACTTACCGACAGCCACCTTTTTTAAAGAAATCTTCTTTCAGAGTGAGTGAGTTTCCGTGTTTCTTTGGCCAGGTATTTATTCTGCAGCTGGAAGGGGAGAAGCGCTGGCGGCTGTACGCCCCCGTGGTGCCCCTGGCCCGGGAGTACAGCGTGACGCCCGAGCACCGCATCGGGAGCCCCACTCATGACATCATACTCAAGGTGCAGCCTTCACCAGCACCTCCTTTACTGGCACTGCAGCAAGTCATCGATTCTATAGAAGTTAATGCTGGCATTGTTGTTTGATTGTATGTTTGTCATCTTTTGTCGATGTTCATCTTAGTGTAGCCACATGTTAGTTATGATAACGGTGGATGTTATTGTGTACTGTATCTTATTGTTTGCATAGAACATAAAAAAACTATTTCCTTTGAATTATTTCCACACAGGCGGGTGATCTCCTCTACTTCCCCAGAGGAACCATCCATCAGGCAGAAACCCCCGTGGGAGTGAACCACTCTACACACCTGACCCTCAGCACCTACCAGAACATGTACGTTGTCATGGGGACCATGGACCACAGTCATGTTTTGGTTACACCCTTGTTATTAATATGTGTGTGAAAAAACGTGTCTCCAGACACGTGATTTCTCCACCCCCCCCGGAATGGATTTGGGAGGGGTACGATTTTTTTCAAACCGGTTTGGTATTTTCGTGCCTGAATCGCGTAGTGTAGAGGGCACTGAGACTGAGATATCCAATTATGCTGGTAACAGTTGTTACTATGGTTATTATAATGTTGAATACAAACCAAGATGGCAGCTTGAAATGTGTGTGACATCCTGTGAAAGCCTTACCCATAATCTCCACCAGTAATGTTTCATTGTCTTCCATTGTCTTCCTCATCTCTCTACTCAGGTCATGGGGAAGCCTGCTGTTGGATGTATTTCCTAGCATGCTCTTTGACAGCATGCAAAGTGATATCAGCATACGACAGGGAATGCCAAGAAGACATTTACTGGTGAGATTTTGTTTTGCCACGCAAGCCCGACAAAAGTTTTGAAATGGAACGTATTCTTTGCCGTCATTAATTTAGCATTTCAGGTATCCTTAATATTATACCCTCTAAAATGTATTTAATATTTTCTTAAATGTACATGTTTTTTCCCACAACCTGACATAACAACACTATCACACTGCTTTGATTTTATTTTGATTCAATGATCTAAAAAAAAAACCCATTCTGACACTAAAACTTCCATTTGACTATTAATCATATCGTACACTCTCACTCAATGTGTGTTGGGCTACTGTGGTGTAGTAATGGTTCATGTATTTGTGTCGTGACATGTTCAGGGCAGTGGTGGGGACCCGGACACAAGCAAGCGGATGGCCGACTTCCTGCGGGGTCTGGCCGGCCGCCTCGAGAGTGGAGCGGTTGCGCCACACTCCACTGAAATGAGGCGGGACTTTGTCACCAACAGACTGCCCCCGTATATCCAGAACAAGGAGGACATTACACCCTGTAAGCTTCTGTGTAGTTGTTTCGACTAATCAATACACAGTGTAAAGACACCCCCCCCCCCCCCCCCGGAAAAAAACTAACAAAAACATAACCAAGGCAATTGTAATACATAGGTGGGGGGAGGTCATGAGCTGGCTGTTTGTCACAGCAAGGAGACAAAAAGAGACAGGAGACATAAATTCAGACAAACAAAATTGCCTCAACTTTTTACAAACTTATGAGGCGAATGTGCAGTATTTTCAATAAGAATCACAATGGTGAAAAAGACCAAAGATTCAACCCTCAACCTCCGATAGCATACGACGATGCTCCGTAATGGAGTTTCACTTGTTAATCATGTGTAAATAGTGTAGTGACGTGAATAGGCAGTTGATGGATGAGGGGGGATATAATGTATAATGTGTGTGTTTCGATGTGCATTTGGAGTGATCTTTAATACATCTATGTTTTGGAGATGTTAGTTTATGAGGTTGTTTGTTCATAGCTAAAATAAACTAATCGTCATGTTATCAAAAGCAACCTACCGCAGTACAAGTAAACATTGGCTTGTAGCCACTATCAAGATTTAAGTTAGGGCTGGGCGATATGGACCAAAAGTCATATCCCGATATATTTAGGTTGAATATCGATATACGATATATATCCCGATATTTTTTCCGCAAAGTGAGAGCTGTGAAATGAAATGTTCAGTCAAAGTCAAAGCCAAATACGAGTAGTTTTATTGAAAACTCACTATAAAATGTAAACATAAACACTGTATAACAAAGCTCCGTAAGGTACACATTTAAATAAAAAAAATATCAAATAAAATTAGCCTATAAAATAAAATAGGTCAATCTTTTTCTGAGGGCAGCATTTATATATAAAGAGATAACAAAATAAAGTGCTCAGTTTAAGAAAAACGTTTTTAAACATCAGCTTGAGATTACCTGTTTCTTTTTGTTAATTTAACAGCTTATCTGAACAGTCTCAACCAAGACTATCAACTCAATAAACATGTTCTTGACGGCTTGTGCCTGTGGCTTCTGCAGCGCGCAGTTTCACACACTCTTCATATTGCACTTTGTGCCACGTTTTTAAGTGATGAAAAAGATTCGTAGTGCTTCCACCTAGGGGTGTGGAAATTTCTCGATTCTAAGATGCATCGCGATGCGGACATGTACGATTCTGCATCGATGCAGTGACAGAACATAATCGATTATAGCCTACTAACGTTGATGTAAAAAAAAAAAACGCTGGCAGCGGCTATTTTCAATGCAAACCCTATGAAGTTCAGCGCTTTTGGTCGCTCTGCTCCCAGTGCTCTGAGTTGAAAATAGTTCAACTTTTGGAGAAGCGTCGCGCTCATCAATGTCACGTCTCTCTTGTCAGCCAATCAAAATTGAGGAGGGGGCGGGACATACGATATCAACATTGTCAACAAAGGCGGAGGAGAACCTTATACAGGCCGTCATGGACAACCCAGTTGTACTACAGGACGCGATGTCTCTCCATTGTTTCAAATTAATTTATAATCAAAATAGACGGGATACGCTAGTGCAGGCCTGGCCAACCCGCGGCTCCCGAGCCGCATGCGGCTCTTTGTCTGGTTTCATGGCTCTTACGTTCATATTGAATTTTGTGTTTTTTTATGGCTGTCAAAGTTAACGCGTTATCACAGATGTTGCGCCAAGGATGCGCAATGACGCTACCGTGAGGCGCGCGACGGGCTCCGAGTCAGCGTCTCTGGGGGGGGGCGGGTCCGTTAATTCGCGGTTCTGATGGGGGGGGGTCCGTTAATTCGCGGTTCTGATGGGGGGGGGTCCGTTAATTTGCGGTTCTGATGGGGGGGTCCGTTAATTCGCGGTTCTGATGGGGGGGGGGGTCCGTTAATTCGGAGCACCCCCCCGAATTAACTAGATAAGACTATGAAAATGTTATTGCCCTGGCAGTGGCTACAAATATGTTTGGTGTGTGTGAGAGGAAGAGATGGGGAGATGTTCATGTGTGTGTGAGAGGAAGAGATGGGGAGATGTTCATGTGTGTATGATGTGGCTCTTTGCAGTAACACAGTAAAAAAAATTGGCTCTTCGTCTCTGACTGGTTGGCCACCCCTGCGCTAGTGTGACGTCACAACGAAGGAATGTGGAAGCGCTAGAAGAAACACGTGAGAAGCGCTCTGAAAAAGAGGTTGTGGTTATTGAGCTGCATCGAGATTCATCAAGATGCATCGTAGAATCGAATCGAATCGTGGACAGCTGAATCGTAATCGAATCGAATCGTGAGGCCAGTGAAGATTCACAGCTCTACTTCCACCACTGGCTGCAATGTGCTTATGGCGCTCCCTACACATAGCGCGGTTTTGTTGCTCGTCTGATCGTTTGTATCCGAACCATCTCCAAGTGATGGAGCCACTGCTTTGTCTTTTACCAACCAAGGGGCTCTCCTCCGCACGCTCCGCAGACGTTGTTGCCTTCTCCATGTTTGTTGAAGAGTGCCGGAGTGTCCCTCCCCCTCCCCCCTCTGTGCATGAAAGAGGAGGGGCGGGGCCGAGGGGCGGGGCGCGGGAAGCAGTGCAGAGAGCTCCGATCAGCGGCTTGCCTGAAGCAAGTATTACAGCGCAAATTTCAACTATATCGATATATGCGATATGGTCTAATTCCATATCTTATTTAAAAATATATCGATATATCTTAAATATCGATATATCGCCCAGCCCTAATTTAAGTTTAATAAATATAACAACAATTATTTTATGAATGTAGTTTACCAATAAGAGGACTGTTAAGAAATGAAAATAGTACCTCCACCATAGAGCGCAATTAATGTGTTAATCTTTTCAAGTCGTTATTTATTTTACAATTTATTAATCAGCATTACGCTGATTAATCAGCGGGTACTCCTAAAAAAGTACCAGGTACCGAGTCGAGCTGGTACTATGCAGTGGTAAAGCACCATTGGTCAGTAATGACAAGGAATTTCAGATTGTTACACGTGAATACCTTGGATCCAGTTCTGGATTTCCGGATTAGGTTACTCAAAATGAGGCTCAAACTCAAACTTAGACATATGGTTCTGGAGCATAAAACCCCCCACAAAAATTACTTAATGGGTTTAAAATGTACATGGCATGCGGTGCTGTAGGGTGCTGTTGGGTTTATTAACGTAGGTTTCCCTCACCAGCGGGGAAAATTCCAAGACTGGAGGATTCGGTGCGTCTGAGATTCAGAGACCACATCGTTATTACAGTGGAACCCAACCAAGAAACAAAAGTAAGTTAAATAAAACTATTTTTTGAAAGGGTTACTTCTCTTGAGAATTTTTGTTTTGTTTTAATGGAGTCAATGGCTGTAGTAGAAAAGTTAAATAGTGCAGGATAGGATACAAATGCACAATTTGACCTTTTTTTTGCAATTGATGCTATTTCATACTTTCTGGGCTCTCTGTGTTCTAGGATGAGGCAACAGAACTGGCTGTCTTTGTTTTGCATTCTTTGAAAAATCAAAGAGAGGTCCACATGATGGGTAGATCTGACCAAGAGGAGGAGGAGGAGGAGGATGACATCTCTCAGGTAGCCCTAAGTCTTTCAGTTTTTGTTGTCTTTAATAACAATATATGGTCTTTGCCTTAGGACACAGGCTGTATATTGCTAGTTTGTACAGAAATGCTATAGAATAGCTATATGATAACATTAGGACCAAATCCAACAAATTGCTACATGTTCACTTACATTTTTTGCATGATGAGAACGATTTCCTCTTGGATTTACTGAAATGCTGCAGACTCCAATTTGCCAGTTTTGATACCTTGAGTAAAAAAAATGGTAAATAAAAAACCTGAATGAGCAGATGTGTCCAAATGTTGCTGGCTGGTGCTGTTCTGGTCTGTGGTTGGAGCTGTTTTTTTTTTATGTTGGACTGATTGATTGTGCATAAATTTTTCCTTGCTTACTTTATCCTCCCACAGGGTCTGCGCTTCCCCCTCTCTCACCTCAAGGCCCTGTGGCAGCTCCACGAAGTGGAGGAGCTAGCTGTCAGTCAAGTGGACCTTCCATCAGATGAAGCCAAACTCAACATGGCTTTGGCCCTCTGGACAGAGAGCTTGCTGGAAGTGTGCTAGCACAACATTTGAAATAAAAACACATGGAGTAAACTCATTGACTATTAAAATACAGATACAGACCCGCTAGCCTCTTCTCAATTTTTTGGGACAACAATGAGGGTGTCAATAAAGGTACAGTGAGTGTGATTTGTTAGAAACACCATAACCACTCGTCAGCTCTTGGTGAGCGAAACGCACTGAGAATATGTTGAGTAGACTGGATTTTAAACTGCTTTAGGTGCATTCATCACCAATTAGTACATCTAGCTGTCAATCACAGGTGTGTGGAAAAACGTCCCAATGGAGCAGAGAGGGGCGTTATTTATTATTATTTCATGGGGGTTTTTTTCGCAATCTATCTTTCTTATGCTCTTGACTCAAATCATTACATACAGCAACTTTAAGGGGACAAGCTGGGGTTTTTTTTCCCCTGGATAATAGATTAACAGAAAAACAAATGCAAATGTCGTAGTCTGTGTGTGGAGAGCGGAACCTATTCATAGTAATGTGGGTTGACCGTTCCCTAATGAATGAGTTGTGATTGATATCAATATGGACACACACAGAGAGACCCCCATGGATTAGTGACGCTCTCCATGCGGAAGGGAGGTTGTAAGTGTCCGGTCCGTCTGTCTTCATGCACCGTGCGCATGTTGTACAGCAAAACAAAGCGCTGCTGGATGAAAAAAGACGATATTTAGTTCTATGAAAACAATCAGAATCTTATTGCCATTTTAATGAAGTAGATTACAACCAACAGGGTGGTACATGTATTCTGAGCGGCTGTTTTGATTTCGTCTACAATGCGGAATAAATCTGGAGGAAGCGATGCAGCCGGACGACATTTACCAACCCTCCCAAACACGAACACTAATCAACACGATAACAGAGGTAAGCATCAGCAATAGATCTGGATATATGTGTATATATATCGATATATACATATATACATATAGATATATTACGATTATTATCGTAGAGAGAAACGCGCAAACGTAACGAAGGTCTATTTCTGATTACATTTGATAAGATCAAAACGACAAGCAGATGCTGGGACACGTTTCCTTTTTTTTTTTTAAGGGCAGCTTTATTGATCATATATATATATATATATATCTGCTCTATAAATATATTGATGATCTGAACCTTGTCACGGGAGGCGACGCGTTGCACCTGTCTCACGGTGGCGTTTACGTGTATTTAGTCGGAGCTGTGCGACATGCACGTAGCACCCAGCAACAAGACACACTTGTTCAGAAATATCCACGTGTGTGTGTGTGTGAGCGCAGGGACTACTTTACACGCAAGACATTTAAAAATCATCTCTCCACTTATGAGGCGCTAACCCAACGACGAGTGTATTTGTTACCCAGTGATAAGACGAGGCCACCTGCTCTGATGCATCTCAACTAACATCCAGATGTTGCCTTCACAATTGAGATGAACAGCACACCACCAGGTCAAACTGGTGGTCTGCTGGGTGTGGGGAATGTTTTCCTTGACACAGTCACTTACTGCAAACTGTGTGCCAAAGTATTGTTGCTGACGTCCCTTTCTTTATGGCGACAGTCTGCGTGTTACTCAGCAGAATCCTGCACACGTCACACACATCAAGCAACGAGGCACTCGGGTCGCTTGGTCAACTACTAACATAACCAGAGGGAACTGAACTCTCATTAATATAATGTGTTTAATATATGTGTTCAAGATGGCCACCTTGGTTGTAATGGTGACCTGCTCTTTTACAGTCGCTGTTCCTTTCGTGGATGTTTGCCCAAATTATGAACATGACGTCGCATGGCTTTAAGAGCAGTAAACAGGACTTTACGTTTGGACCATGGAAGGTGACTGCCACCAAAACGCACATCATGAAGTCAAAGGATATTGAGCAGTAAGTTTCACCTTCGCTGACGAATTCATGTGACTGCAAAAGGAAATCTATACATGTCTCATGTTGTCATTCAGCACAATAATGGCAAGGAAGTCATTACATCTTAGCAGTATCATTACTTTTACATCCAATTTTCATGCTTGGCTTCGCTCAAAAACTCAAGCATATGATTTCATTTTGTCGTAAAATGCAACATGTGGCAACTTTTTACCATCCT
Organism: Coryphaenoides rupestris; assembly: GCA_002895965.2. Classification (NCBI taxonomy): domain Eukaryota; kingdom Metazoa; phylum Chordata; class Actinopteri; order Gadiformes; family Macrouridae; genus Coryphaenoides; species Coryphaenoides rupestris. The sequence continues at coordinate 18,323 of PIJE02000101.1, read as the reverse complement.
AATTCAGTGAATATCTCATACATTATAATAATATATACATTATATTCAAATAGATGGCCAAGCACCTGCAATACATACAATCCTTTGAAAACAATGTTATGTTGTTTTAAGAAATAAATATATGATTTCCCTTTTCCAGTCACTTGATATAGCTATGACTATGATAAGAGCTTGGATTTTATCGAAGTACTTCCAGTATTATTGACTGTTGCAAAGAAATGTGTCAACTCCATTCTCTCATAACTTTGTGGCTTCAGTTTGGCAGAGGATATGAACCTGCCTTCCCTTCCAGAGATGCTGTTTGGGGACAACGTGCTGCGGATTCAGCATGCCAACGGCTATGGCATCGAGTTCAATGCCATTGACGCCTTAAAGAGAGTCAACAACATGGAGGACTCTGTAAAGGTTGCCTGCGCACAGGAGTGGCAGGAGAGTAGGCAAGGAGACCATGCTTGATATTGTTATGTATTGTTAGTATCATGTTAAGAGTAGGCAATGGGTTGACGTGTTACATTGTCACCGTAATGTAATTCATTGGTAGAGTAATGTTACAACATTAAAGGTGCTGTAGGTGAGTGTAGCAATGTCTCTTGCCACATTATCTTGCTTTGTTCGGGGCTCCTCCAGTAGTGGTGTTAAAGATTTAATTTTGAGAGTTGCAAAGAGGGAGAGCAAAATTAATGTTAAGGGACTCAAAATAAACCTCTCCCTCCATCCCAATGTTTTTCCACCATTGAGAAATGTTGCCTTCACACACCTGTAGTGGAGCTGTGATAAGGATGTGTGACAACGTGATTGACGGGCAGGATGGAGTCCCCGAACCAATCGGGGAAGAGAGGCCGCGAGCCGGTGGTGGGCTAAAATGTAAATGGTCTCATACAGGGACAGGTGCACCGTCAACCTGAACAGATATTCTCGCAGAGGATTATGCTCACTAATTAATAGCTGACAAATCAGACTCCAATTATAGTTCTCAAATCTTACCTACAGCATCTTTCAGAATGCATATTTTTGATGGCATGATGAGTAGGGATTAGATTAGAAACATAAATGTTAAAATATACAGGTATAAAAGAATCCGATAAACATTGTTCTGCCATTGCTGCCATGTCCATAATGTGATGGTGTGGCGCTCTCAGGGCAGATTCAGAGCACTCCAAAGAGGTGGTGAAGCCCTACGACTGGACATACACCACAGACTACAGGGGCACCTTGCTAGGGGGAGACGCGCACATCACAGTGAGTCCATTTTGGAGTTCTGAAGAGTGCACTGACTTGAAATGACCAGGCTCCATGTTTGCTATTCCCTCTTTTTGGTATAATTTTGTCTTCAAATTGAAGTCGGCGGCAATGGACCATGCGAGAGTCCTCTATATCAGTGGTTCTCAAATGGGGGCATGTTGAAGGATTGCAGGGGGTACTCGGGGAAAGTGAACAAACATTTTTGTTTTTGTTTCAACATTAGTTATGAACAATTGTAAAATAATTCCACCACAAGAAAATTTACTAAGACCACTTTAGTGCAATTGAGTAAATCCGAATAGTACTTGGCAACACGTTTGGTAAATCTTTTCCAATAAGAGCACTTTAACTTTAAAGACTTTAAAGGGGTACTTTGCTGAAAGAATATCTTAGAGGGGGTACATTAGTAAGAATAGTTTGAGAACCACTGCTCTTTATATCTAAATGCCTTGCATTAATTAGTTCACGGGTATGTTTTTGCCGGTGCTTTTTCTATTTGACTGTAAGGATACAGCAACCTCTCCATCGCTGTGCAATGTGTGTCTCCTCTGAAGGTCTGCGAGACGTCGGACCGCATCGACCTGGAGAAGTTGAAGGCCCGGGAGCAGATCATGTTCTTCGACGAGGTGCTGCTGTTTGAGGACGAGCTGCACGACCACGGAGTCTCCATGATCAGCGCCAAAATTGTGCGTGTGCCCTCTTCTCCCATCTCTCATTTTTTCCCTTTTTTTCTGTTATTTATCCATCGTTCGTAAGATCTTGGGGCCATCGTAAGGAATAATCAATGAGGAGGTGTGCGTATTTAGGCTCACCTACGCGTTGATTTATCCCACTTATACCATGGTCATAAGCCAGCATTATATAATAGGACCATTAGCATGTTCTGGTTAAAGTTTTGCACTCAACTACTATGTCGTCCTCAGACGAGCCCTCCAGCGAGTCCTCCAGTTCCCCCGATCCTCCATGCATCCAGCAAGTTCCTCCGTCATTGTTTCCGCCCCTACATCCTTCTTTAAAACGTCCACGTATATTTGTGCCGGACGCCCTCTCGATCGCTTGCCATGTGTTGGCTCCCACACCACTAATTTGCTGGCTGGGAGCTCTGGGTGCCTCTTGCAGTGACCGGCCAGCCTCATTCTTCTGGCTGCTATTTTCATACTTAACCTCGGTAGTCCCCCGTACAGACACTTGTTGGTAACGTGCTCGGTCGGGTTGATGTTCAGTACTACACGCAGCATTCTGGTGTAGCACCCGCCCAGAGACTTCTGCAGGGGGGGCTTCAGGGTCCAGCATTCACAGCCATAAAGAAGAACGGACTCCACAGTCACATGGAAGAAGCTGATCTTAATATGCCGAGGGAGGTTGGAGTTCCACACACTGGCCATGCCGTTCAGAGCCTTCCATGCCAGTGCCTTCCTCACTTTAAGGTCTTGCTCTGTTGAGTTGACCCATGAGCCCAGGTATTTGAAGTCAGTGACTTCCCTCAGAGCAGTGCCCCCTGTTGTTACTAGAGGTGGATGGTCTGGGAGGATGTTGTAGGTCATGACCTCAGTTTTCTTGGCATTTAGCCTTAGGCCAACCTTGGCACACTGTCTCCACTCTGGTCAAGAGCTCCTGAGCTTGGTCCGCACGATCAGATAGAAGGCTGATGTCATCCGCATAGTCCAGGTCCGTTAGGACTACAGCAGGGAATCTTCTTGACCTCTTGGGTGTAATGGTGAAGCCGAGATCCTGCTCCTGTCCATTGATGGCCTGCCTTAGTGTGTAGTCCAGGACTATGATGAAGAGGAAGGGGGCGAGGGTGTCCCCTTGTAACACCCCCGCCAGGATGTCAAACTCCTCGCTGTTGCCATCAGGGGTCACTACCTTGGCTCTTGTGTTTGTGTACATGGTCCCTATGGCCCTGAGTAGGTAGGGAGGGACACCGTAAGCCTTAAGGATGTTCATCATCACACCTCTGTGTATAGAGTCAAATGCTTTCCTAAAATCTATAAAACACAGAACTGCTGTCAGGTTGTTCTTTTCTTCGATAATCCTCCTTAAGGCCAAGATCTGGGTTACGGTGGACCTCCACTCTCGAAAGCCATTTTGGTTTTCTCTCAAATAGGGGTCGATGGCGCCCCGTATCCGGTTCAGTATCATGCGGTTGTACATCTTTGCAGTGATACATGTCAGACTGATGCCACGGTAGTTATCTGGCTTTGAGAGATCTCCGGATTTAGGCACAGGGATGATGTTAGAGAGAGACCATATGTCGGGCTGGCTGTTTTCCATCAGAGCAAGGTTGCAGAACTCCAGGATGATGTCGTTAAAGTCGCAGTTTCTAAGGACCTCTGGGGGTATGCCATCCGGCCCAGCACTTTTCCCCTGCTTCAGGTTGGATTTCACTCTGGCGAACTCAGCTGGTGTAAAGGGGCCATCATCAATATTGAGATCCGTAAGGACTGCAGGTATCTCCTCCTCTGCTCCATCCACTGTCGGGTGGGTGCCTAGGAGGTTCTGGAAGTGAGTAAACCAGGAGGACACTCTCTCCTCCGGGCTGTTGCCTGCAACTGGCCCTCCTCAGATTTTTACGTCCACTCATCTCATTTATGATCTTCCATGACTCCCCATACTGTTGTTCGCCATGTGCTGCCTCCACTCTCTGCACCTTCTCCATCAGCTCCTCCCCCGTTATCGTACGTATTGAAGAGAAGCTGTTTGGCCTCATTCAATACCTCACGACTCTCTGCAGTCCTCTCGCGATCGTAGCTTTGGCGCGCTTCCTCCAGCTTGTCCCGTGCCCCCACGACCTCAGGATGCTTGGACCTTGGGGAGGCTCTGATCTTCGCCATCACCGGCACACACTTCTTGGTAGCCTCCACGTTCGCAGCGATGAACCGCTCGTACTTTGCACTAGGCCCCTCCTCCACACCCAGCAGCTGAAAGCGATTTCTCACCTCTACCGTGTATCTGGCCTGAAGGTCGGGGCTTATTGAGAATGCCTTCCAGTCATGTCGGGTCCTCGAGCACGGCTTGGGGACCCTCAGGCTCAGTCGCACCCTCATAGAGACTACTCGGTGGTCTGAGCCCACCGAGTAGTCCACTAGACCGCGGGCTGTTTTCAGACTGAACCCATCCTTCCGGGTTTCGGGTCTGGTCGTCATGTTGTCCCCCCGGGGGGGGACCAGCACCATAATCTGCCGCTTGGTTCCTGTGGACTCCCGCCACTGGAAGTATAGGATTTTCGGTAACTGGTTTCATCATTGTTAGGCCGAGCCCCACCTGCCCTACTATTTACCCATAGCTGGGACAGTGGTTGAGAGACGCCAGGGCGTGTCCACACACCGGTGGGCCTGCGTGCCTGCTCTCTGGGGCCCACTGCTGCTCCGAGATCCCCCACATTTTTAGCCTGGGACCGCAAGGTACCCAGTTACCGTGTGTGGCCACGAGGAGTCTTGGCTGTAGAGAGGCTGTGTACCGGCAGGGGAGACTTACGCACTCGGCTCCTCTTTTCACCCCCTGTAGGGCTAGCAGTGGGCCCTAGAGAGCAGGCGCGCAGGCCCACTCGGCAGCAGCTGAGAGCAGAAAGTAGCAAGCAGAAGTAGCATGCACTAACTACGAGCACTACCACCCTAGTATTACTGCACTGACGCATCACACATGCCCTACACACAGACGTGCAACACACACAAAATCAAAAGATTATGAAGCAAGAGTTTGCCATTGATGATGAGGAATCATTCTGGTCCTTTTTACCACCAAGCCGGTTAGTCACGGTATAAATCATACGATTTCAATGCACACCTGCCCCCCCTAAGGGCAAGAAACGACTCCCTTCATTAACAAGGAAGAAATCTGGAGAAGGAACTCAGAGTGGGGGATCCCTCCTTCTAGGGACGGTTCGGAGTGCAATGGGTGTCATACGGGCATAAAAAGGGGTAACAAAGCATAACAATTATCAGTGACAAAGTACAAATGGTAAATGGAATAGTAATATATTGATGGGGTGCTGGCTGAAGAGCAAGCTGGTAGCCATCATGTGGCGTGGCCAGCAGGTATCCAGTCATGATCACAGCAGCACCCTAGAAAAAGGAGACAACATGATGGTTAGATGGAGCATAGTGAACAGGGAACGTACAAGCAACCTCCACACTGATACCTATCGGCAGCCAGGGTAGGTTAGAAGTAAGCCTCCAAAGCCACCTCCTTCCAAGTGCTTGACGGCCGTGTCTTTGTTTCCTCCTGCCAGAGGGTCATGCCCACCAGCTTCTTCCTGCTGCTGCGGTTCTTCCTGCGGGTGGACGGCGTGCTGATCCGGATCAACGACACGCGGCTCTACCACGAGGCGAGTGGCGCCACCTCTGGCCCCGGAACACACATACATCCAGACATACACACACACACACACACACACGCACACACACACACACACACACACACACACACACACACACACACACGCACACACACACACACACACACACACCCCATCATGTTTCTGCTGGTATGGGACGCAGAGTTGACGAATGCTAATTTTGAGCTGTGTTTTTTTTCAGGCGGGATGTGAGTACATGCTCCGGGAGTTCAGCACAAAAGAAAGCAAAATTGCAGACCTTAAGGTGAGTCATGATGTTCAGTATGTTACAGTAAGTACAGTACGTTGTGGCCCAAGTGGTTAGTTCCTATTGACTCCTCTGCCGCTGACCACCCTGTCGTACTTTGGAGGTTGACCATTGAGTCTGAAGCTTTGATGAATTATGACACGGCCGTACACCCTACCACTCTGTTCCACACTTTTTCACACCTTTTTTTATGTGTGCGTGGAAAATAGTAAACGTTACACACACGCACATGCCCCGACTGATATGTGGGAAATGCGTTGCAAACCGTAATTATTGAAAAGCACAGATTTAGCTATTTCTTTCAATCACCTACCAACGTACGATTGACAAGTGGTGAGTGAGTGATATGAGCTAACGATCACTACGTCTTCCTTTTCAGGATGTTCCAGCGTGTAAATACACAGATCCTAACGAGATCGCACAGTACTTGACCCTAAAGCTGACCAAGTGTGAAAAACTGGAGCTCCCCGTGTCTGACAACCAGACGACTGTTGCTGAATGAATATTGCTGTGTGTGTGTGTGTGTGTGTGTGTGTGTGTGTGTGTGTGTGTGTGTGTGTGTGTGTGTGTGTGTGTGTGTGTGTGTGTGTGTGTGTGTGTGTGTGTGTGTGTGTGTGTGTGTGTGTGTGTGTGTGTGTGTGTGTGTGTGTGTGTGTGAGTTGTCCCGAAGGAAGTGTAACAAAAAGTGATCTTCAAAACAAGCATGGTACATGGCAAATAATTAAGAAGAAAAGGGGTTTTACATTAGATTTTATGCTGTTTTTCATATGTTTTAACGGTTTAATAAAATACATTCTATTTTCTAAATGCATTTGCATCAAATAATGAGTTGGCGTATGTTGAGTAACACATGCGTAAAAGAAAACCCCTGCATGCTTCCCCAACATTTGTAGTTGCTCTTGACCCTTGACCTCTGATTCACTGAGCATTTGATAAAAGTGTCTGCGACGGTATTTTTCCATAGGTTTGTCCACTTTTGCTTGAGCATAGACATCGCTTACAAAGATCACACTTTTTAATTTCAGAAAGGATGGATCATGTACAATGAAATACCCGCAGCATTTTGAACTAGCACAAAAAAAGACATTTTACTTTGCTATTAAATGTACTTTAATCTGCTGATATGTGTAGAAGTAACGAATGTTTGTTGATGAAAAATAAAATGTATTGACAATATATTTGGGTTTCAAGTGCCGTCTTTTCACAAAAGGAAACAAAGACAAAACGGTGAGAAAACAGTTTAAACCATCAACAGAAAGCAGGCCTACATATACGTGAACCAATGCATTGTGTTAACACACAAACGCATTGAGGCAACAATTTATTTTCGGTGATGTTTCACATTCACGATAACACAGATATTACAGCGGTTGTGTCTCGATCGGTCATCCTGTGTGCTTGATGTCATCTTGTGGATGTAAATGTAACAATTACCACCACTGGTGATGCTTCTTGTACAACAGCAACCACATAATCTCAACCCATATGTGAATCAGCTAAATTAGTCTAGTTTGTAGAACAGCCATCCCCCATTGGAAGTAGAAAATGTACCTCTGTGAAGATACATTGAAACTGGAAATTGTGAAAAACCGGTTAAAGTTGAAAAGAGATGCTAGTCTAGCCTACTCTGCTCCACGAGGGAAGACGTGCAAGTTACGTACTGTGTATAGCAGTAGAGTTGAGTAGCAGTGGTAACAATACTGAAAACACCATGACATGTAAGGTGCACATATACAAGGTCTAATGCCTATCTTTGTTCCCTCTTCTATTCTACACAAATATTAGTGTTTCTAGTATAGCATTTATGTACTTTAAAATGTCTTCCATTGCCACTATTGTAAAACTGTATTGCAGAATATTATTAAATTGATGACTTATCTGACAAAACAAAAGTGGTTCAATGTCTGTGATATAATAGAGGACACACACATGGGTGACTGGAATATGATGGAATAGACTCGTGCTGGCAGACAACCTCTTTAATGTATCCCTGAGTGTTTGTGTGTGGTTGGTGGCTGGTTTAAGCAGCCTCACCAGCCATCACCGCACACTCAAGGAGAGCACTAACATGTTAGCAGCTTCTATCGGCTGTGTCTACAAAACATTTCTTCAACTCAGCAATGAACCGGTTTGAGCTAACGTCTGCATGTGTCCTGGTGTTGGAGGGGCCGTGCAGCAAGTCTACTGTTACAGTCTTCATTCATGTTTTTGCAAAGACAGCTTTTTTCACATTGTGTCAGACATGCATTTTGTTAAAAAGCTTTTAAAGGTGAAACGTGATCTTTGTTTAGCAATAAACATGCACACTGTGCCACTGTTGCCACAACAGTGGCACAGTGTGTTCGTGTTGTGGTGACTGGTAAACAAAGACATGTACTACTTGGCACAAAGAGTGTCATCTTTTAATTCAACAAAAGATGTTCAGCTAAAAATGGTCAATGGCTTATTAAATATCGTATGTCAATTTATCAAATTGAAATGATGAACGGGGATTACTGAGAAATGATCCAGGTCCATTTCACTGTAATGCGGATAGGTCATAAAATCAACATATTTGATTGTATTGACTTTAATATGTATAGTATATAGTATAGTACAGTAGGCTACGTAATCCTTTTATAACTTCAAACACAAGAATGTCCAGAACATTTTCAAACAAAAAAACGGATTGTTTTACAGTCCCCCCCTCTATCGTACACTTGTCAAACCAGTTACCACAAGTCTTGCGCTACTTGTTTTTAAATGGCTGTACGCTGGATTACGAGAAGGTCCAAATAGACCTAGTAATACATGTGGTTATCCTCCTTTAGTCCCCTCATTGACCAACATATCCAAATTCAAGTCGGACACTCAAAATGGTGTCATAAATCCTACACCTATCTTGCCCATTCTATTGTCCCAAGTAAACTATGGAAAAAGCCATACACCTAATCTATATTTTAGCCTGGACCGTGTGCACAGACAAGAGAAACAAGAAATGTTAACGCTTAATGAGCCCAGTGTAAGCCCACACCATGAAGTATTGTATACTCTATGTGTAATTCTGGGCCAAACTTGGGTCTTTTCATCTTATTTTGAGAGTTGCTTTTCCTTGTTTCACGAGATCTGGCAACCCTGACTATACACGATACTACTATTAAGTGACAGATAATGTGTTGTCTTGTTAAGGATAATAAATGAAGAAAATGTGACGATGCAATCTACAGTGCACCGTGTTTGAATTGAAAGAGAAAATAAAAACTCACTAAAGTGCACATAACTTGTGTGGTAGTAAATATATTAGCCTATTTTCTTTAGTGCTATAAAATGGCCCAGAAATTGGTTATATTTCAATAAGGGTTGGATTAATCAAATTCATTTGTATAATGCAATTCTTCAAAATATCTCATATATCTACTAATAAAGAATCCTGTCATTGGCCTCGTTCTATGACAGTGATTACGTCTCTAGAGGTGTCATTCAAAGATTTAGAATTAAGATGAGACATCATGCTAATAGATTCTTTTTTTAACCATTAGTTTGAATTATTCTTTTTTGTATTCTTCCTCCAGTTTGAGCTTCTCCATGTTGTTGCTAAGAAACACAGAATCGCCGCTTGCCTGCACTTTATCAAAGAAGCTAAAGTCAGCGACATAGCGGCTGCTGTTGGTGCTGAACAGCACCGGCTTGAACTCGTAGCCCCACAGGATCTCCTGCGGCACGTAGGACGTGCGGCTCTGGCAGGTGGCGGCGGTGGACTCCATGGTGGCATTGAGGGTCACCAGGAGCTCAAAGTCTCGGGTGAGCAGATTCTCGGCTGTCAGGCCCGCCAGGGGGCTGCTCTCGTCCAGCACGTGGTAGAAGGTCAGCGGGAGGATGAGGAAGGGGCATTCCCCGCTGGAGTCCATGTAGAAGCTCATGCTGCTCTGGTGCACCAGCGTCTTCTCGCCCTCCTGCGTCTCTTTGGGGTGCAGCAGCTTGCCCGTCAGCTGGCACTGCACCAGCAGACTCTTCCTCATGTTGGCCACGCGCACCATGATGCACAGCTTGCCCTCGCGCCGGCACACCACCGCAGAGCGGCTGAACTTGATGGTCTCAGCCCGCTTCTTGGGCCGCGCCAGCTTCGCCAAGAACGCCCCGGTGACAAAGATCTCGGCCAGGCCGGTGATCACCAGCTGGGCCACCAGGGTGAAGATGGCCAGGGGGCACTCCTCCGAGATGTAGCGGAAGCCATAGCCGATGGTCGTCTGCGACTCCAGGGAGAAGAGGAAGGCGCCGGTCAGCGTCTTGGCGTTCACCACACAGGGCGTGTAGTTGGCCGGCAACATCTCCTCAAAGTCCCCGTTCCCCATGCTGATGAAGTAGAAGATCACCCCAAAGAAGAACCAGGTCATGACGAAGGTGGAGGCAAACAGGGTGAGTTTATAGCGCCACTTCATGTCCACCACCGTGGTCCAGATGTCGTGGAGGTACAGCTTGACCATGCCCTCCACGTTGTCGATGCGCACGTTGTTGTGGCCGTCCTTGGACACGATCCTCCGCTGGACTGGCTTGCTCATGGTCATGGTGCGCAGGATGAGTGACAACTGGTGGAGATGGGGCTTCTTGCAAATGCAAGAAAGTTACTAAGACAGGAAAAAAACAATTATAATCTATTGATCATAATGTGAGCTATTGTTAGGCATTAATGTGCTTCAGCAATGATGTATTAAATACACATTACACACATATTACACTTTTACAAAACAAATCAAAATATATGATTCTTTTTAACAAACTACACGAGTGTCGAAAACATTCCATTGTCAATATAGAAATATTAAAATACTTCTATATAGACCATCATAACAAAAGAATACACTTATATGACACATAATTTCATTTAAGGAATCAATCTCTAGCTACTCCAGGTCATTTCCCCCCAAAGGTCGTTTGAACAGTCTCAGCCACACAATGTTTCCTCACCTCTCGTGGTAGCCAAGGCTTGGTGTTCCCAGTGTCTGCTTTCTCTTATTGTCCCTGGGTGTTTGTGTTAAACTTTGGCACTGTGGTATTGAGGACAGCGTGTGAAAACAGAGAGGAGGGTTTTGTTCAGCACAGACCCCACCTACCTGAGAAAGGGGTGGTATGTACTCCTTATCATTTAGGCTTGAATGGTTGCTGCGGCTGGACACGCCCCCAGTGCCCTGACTGCTCTGTCTAATAGTTGACCAGAGAGCAGCATGAATCAATCCCCCGCAGTGACTAGATCATTCTCATTCACATGTATTCACGCCTTTGACATGTGTTCTTTGTGTGGGATATTTCTGACATAGACGAAGATACAAAAAATAAATGACACGCCAAATCAATATAAAGGCCCTCCATTTTAAAATGCCAGTTTAACTTCTATGACCTTGAAGTCTGTTCCTTAGAGCGTACATGCAATATCCTCAAGTTTGTCATTAACCTCTCGGTGTTTACAGGAAATAGACTTTGTATGTGTGTGCGTGTGTGTGTGTGTGTGTGTGTGTGTGTGTGTGTTTCAGAAGGGCCTATCTCTGGCGCAGACCGAGAAATGTGAATGTATTATGTTGTAATTGTAATGTCCATTGTGCTAAACTCGTCTTATCTCATATAATGACATGGTTTGCACAGTTTCAAATCTTTTTTGTTTTGGTTAACTGAACAGCGACATCAGGATTTACAATAAAATAAATAGTTTGTTTTGGACTATTTTTTGTTTCAACATGAGACATAAAGAAGACGTAGACATATTCTTTCGCCACAACCGTTTGTGACAAAGCAACATACTGTCCATACGTCGGCCAACCGCGGGCGCCAGAGAGCACTGTGACCTCTGCAACTTTAAATTGTAACACTACGGTGCGCTATAGGAAGCTCAGGTAAAAGGTACACACTGTTTACCGTCTGCTTATTGCTAAACCAACCACACTTTGGCCCTAAAGTCCCTTCACATAGCAGCTCGTACGACGGTGAAGACAACAGAGGAGCAGAGTATAGCGTATAGTGTCTGCACCAGGTTTAACATGGTTTCGACGTTTTCATTATTTTTTCTTTTCATTTCGTCTTTCGGTTTTGTTTTTTTTGGTTAATTTAACTTTTAGTTTAATGAGTGCATACATAGTTTGTTCTATTTGTATTTTCAGGAATTTATTAGTTTTAGTTTAGCTTTAGTCTTAGTTTTAGTTTTTCAGGTATTATAAGAAAAGCCTTGATTAATAGACACTGAAAAAGGTAGGATGTAAGAATGTATGACATGACATTAAAGGTCTATGACCCATTAACATTTCTCGTTCCACAGCAGAGCTCAGTAATTCGAACCCAGAGCTACATCAAAAGCAAAACCGTGGTTTTGGTTTAAATAGTCTGTAATTAGCCTAATAGCCAGAATGAACTTGCAGGAAAAAAAACATTTACAACACACCAAAACAGTTGTAAAAGGCCAAACTTTTCTTCTTAAAATAAATTATATATATATAAGCAGCGAAGGTCGATTTTTTTCTCGCGCCACAAATATAACACATCAACCAATCACGTTGTGTGGAACGTCACATCACCATCACAAAAGAGTTTACTGACACAACACACAACAATGACAGACCTAGCTCACACACTCAGGGTTCCACCTGGGCTAAGGTCGTGGTGTAGTCTGCTTTATTGTTAAGTTTGGCTCATGAAATGACAGAGCAGGTGGAACTTAGCTGGCATGCTAGCGCTCCCCGAGTGTGTGTGCTGGTGGCTGACAACCTGTGGCCAGTGGTCTCAAACTTTTTCCTGTCACGCCCCACTAGGGGGGAGGACAATTTCCACGCCCCACCTGTCTTGGGCAACTTGTTTATTATGAGAAAGTTCCGTTCATTTAGATGTTGACGGGGGGGGAATGACAACTTACGTTCATTTTTAGATTGTTAAAGGGGGGAGGGAGTGGTTTCGTCAGGTAAATTTTGGGTTTATGGCGTGTGGCTTTGTACTTTTTGTAATATGTGAAGTTCTCAATACAATTCTTCAAATAAAATAATTCTGAATTTCCCCCACCCCACCTGTAATACCACTGCGCCCCACTAGAGGGGCGCGCTGAGAAATACTTAGTTAGCCAATGCACCACAGGTGTGCAGCCCCACCCCCACAGGCACTAGCTGGGCCAGGTGAGGCCAATTAAGCCAGCCACCAAGCACACCATGTTATAGTGAAATTATTTCAATATTATCACTATATTATCAATATTATCACTGTTACTACATGAATACATTACAATGGCTTACAACTCTTCACGGATTTCTTTGATTTATTACAGATGGCCAGTTTTACTATATAGGGTAGAAAGGGATGCCTCAGTCCCTTAAGGCAAAAGTATTGTGTGGTGCAAAAGAGGCAAATGAAGTCTTTGTGGACTTTCATGCCAGCTGTGTAGGTGCAACCAAAAGAAAAGAAAAAACCAAAAGAGGCAATCTCCAAAAGATTTTACTGGCCCGGAATGTCAGAGGTCATCAATTTGTGGTCAGTATGCACCCACACTTTCCATATTAGCTACATATTGTTGGTCTCCAACAAACATATTGCCTTTCTTCTTTAAAAATTTCTGCTCATACATTACAATCAAATGTGTTACTTTTTAGCCCCTACATGATGCAAAGATGCAAACTGTTCATGTAAACATCATCACCGATGTTTAACACATTTCATTGAAAATATAAAAAATCTGCATGGGTTTTACAGCATTCAAAATGGCACAGCCGGTGAAAATGATAATACTTTTGAATGTTTGGTGAGTCTGTCTGGCATGCCAGGCCACCAAATTAAACAGGAAGTGGAGTACACACCAATAAAGGTCAAATTTGATGTGTATTGTTTTTGCTTTTACTTATTGACGAAAACAAATTATTAACAAGAAATCCAAATATTCAAGACAAAATTACAAAAAAGCAATTACTCATGCTTTCTGTGTTTTGAAAAGTTACTCAGCCATTTGAACTGACCGGCATGGATTTGGTATATGTATATGTAGGTCAGGATTTATTAAACTTTTTTTCCCTTTTTCTATGTATATTTCATTTTACTTCATATCCTAAAAAAAACATATTTTAACAAATGGGCCTCCTCCTCTGGACAGTCTACCACCTCCTCCTCTGGGCCGGCCATCCACCACCACCACGTCCTCCTCCTCTGGGCCGGCCATCTACCACCACCACCACGTCCTCCTCCTCTGGGCAGTCCACCAAGACCCCTCCAGATCTGATGTCTGCCTCCATTGCCTCTACAAACCCCACGGTGGACCCCTTGATCATCAAGAGTATGTTTGATTAATTAAAAAATGAAGTATTTACTAAATGTGCAAACCTCAAATGTTGAGGCAGCAAATTTCTGAGTTGTGGGCTCCTGTCTGCAAAAGTTCGGTCAACGTTACAGGCTTAATTCAAGACATGGAGCCAACATGTTATTGTAGATTTAGAGTGGATTTTGGAAGATCATTTAAAAAAACTTTATAGATGTGAAAGATGCATGGGAAGGGAAAAGTATATATATCCTGCTCTCACATTTACAACACTGCTCTCCAATGACAATGTCAACATTTGCTTTTTGTTTTTTATATATATATATATACACATTTACAACACTGCTCTCCAATGACAATGTCAACATTTGTATGTTTTAAAATAGTTTCCCTACTGATTGTTTTCAGTGAAAATAGGTAAAGTAAACTTGTTTATTTTTTACATTGCCGTGTGTTTTCAACCTGGTGTTTTCATTACAGGTTATTAGTGCATATCTGACCCTTCTGGTGAGCAAATGTAAGAGTGCAGACAGGGCTTTTGCAATTTACATGTTTGAAATGACCAGCATATGGGAAAAAACAAATTCATCTATTAAACAATATTCTCCCATTTATTTGTCCACAATACATTAGTGTGCCTGTTTGCTTTGTTTACAGCTTCTTAATCTTAGATTGACCCAGGGTTGTACAAATACATTGTGGGAGGTCGTCAATGAATGGTCATCGTTGGTTTCTTGTGGTATATATTATAATTTAATGCGGTCTACTTAGCATTTGTTATTATGATTTTATTGTTATCAAATAAAAATAGGTAAGAAGAATTGATATTAATAAGTAAAGAATGCCTATATTAATTAGTTATGCCATGTTATATGAGGAGATAAGAAGGGGAGAGACCATTCAGAAAGG
The DNA here is from genome assembly GCA_002895965.2 of Coryphaenoides rupestris. Classification (NCBI taxonomy): domain Eukaryota; kingdom Metazoa; phylum Chordata; class Actinopteri; order Gadiformes; family Macrouridae; genus Coryphaenoides; species Coryphaenoides rupestris. The sequence goes on along the minus strand of PIJE02000101.1, from coordinate 3,314 downwards.
CATAGTTTTTACCTGACACGTACCCCAGTACCGTAGATAAACAACTGGATACACGTGAATAACTGCCAAATGTATATAAAACTAATATAAAAAGTCTTTCTCCCTACCGGACCCCACCCCAGGCGTGTCATACACCCAAGTTATGTTTCGATAACTTGCATTTCACAGTTTGCGGTAAGTTAACCAAACTGTAAAGGAAAAACTAAAACATTAGTTTGGGAAAAGTTTGAGATGTAGAGGTTAGCTAGCTCAAAGACAAAGGATTATACATTTTGGAAAAATGTATCTTCGAGCGACTGGGGTGCAGCCAGAGTTACATGCTGCTGCAGGCGTTCTGGGGACAGCGCACACAGAAAGGCATGCAGGGCAAGGTCCTCCTGGTCGGCTGGGCTGAACCGGGGGTAGCTGCGTTGGGTGCGGAGCCACACATCTGCAGCAAGTGCGCCCAGATGATCCCCATCCTGCCAATAGGAACTGGCCAGGTGCTCCCTGCTCTTGTCCGCAGACTGGCACCGACCAAATCGTCTCTCCAGTCTGTAGTGAGGACCTCAAAGCTGGTCCACTGGAGCCAGGTTGAGAAGGACCTGAGCCGCTGGCCCCTCCAAGGCCAGGACCAGGGGGACAGCAGCCTCATAGTCCTCCCAGCGGTTATACTGCGATGCCAGCTGAACCTGGGCGAGGTATGGCTCCAAAGGCATACCCCCGTTGGAGCCACGCACAGAGCCCTGGCAGGCATGGCAATACATGGCAATGGTCTCCCGCAGGCTGCCCTCCCCCTCTTGGAGATGAGTGGCTCACCTGCTTGGACTGGCGCCCTCTGGTGGAGTTAAGCGGCTAGCGAGCCGAGTTTGTGTGAGGCCAGTGATGCATACATGGCAGACATTGTAGACAAGGAAGGACCAGATAGAGACATTGTTCCAGGAAGATGGAGGCAAGACCCTGCCCTGCAACAAGCCCCCTTGCCACGGACCACCAATGCAGCAGCAAGGGCCAAACAGATTCGGGATGAACTATGCCGTCATTTCATGTCTGATACTGGTGCAGTGCCTTTTCAATGGGACAAGATATAGGACAGATTGACTGTGTGTAAAAGAGGATAACTTGCTGGGTTTCAATTGTGATTATTCAGAAGGATCAATAAAAATCATATAAATCATAATTTCCTCATGTAGCATCATCACTGCAAAGTCACCACACTAGCGTCATAGATGTTGGAAACATGCCGCATAGTTTTTGGTCAGGGAATAATGGAATGTGAAAAGTTCAAATGTCAAGTTAATGTACTCATAAATCGGCATTTATCAGTCGTGACATTTCTTGTGTCAGCTCAATGTGTGGGGTAATCCTGTGCTTACATGGGAATGGACGTCCAGACGACCACGCCTAAACATTCAGTGTTCACTTTATGTGAATGATGTCCATAGACAACACTGACTGGCCCTCATTCAGATGCAATATGAGCAGTTCATGACCTATTATATAAGACAATAGTAGTGTGAAATACCTTGGCATACCTGTATTCACATCTAGTCTATGTTGAAATAGGGTGAAGGTGACACACATTGCAAATGAGAATAGCAAGACATTATTGCTGAATAGTTGTTAATTGGGAAGGAGATCATGGAATGAATGGACGACCAGACGACCATGCTAGCAGTTTTCACTTGGAATGAATGATGTCCACAGAAAACACTGACTGGCCCTCATTCAGATGCAATATGAGCCGTTCATGACCTATTATATAAGACAATAGTAGTGTGGTATATCTTGCCATCGTTGTATTCATGTGTACACTATGTTGAAATGGGGTGAAGGTGACACAGAAGCAAGGCAAAATGTGATGTTACAGTGGATTATGGATTTTGTTTCATCCACAAGTTCCACATCATTTATTATTATCATCATCATCAGAACAGTGGAAAAATACAGGGAAATTTGCTTTTTCAAAGATATGTTTTTATTGTAAGAAGTAATAAAGTATAAAATGTAATAAAGTAGTAAGTATAAAATGTATAAATACAAAAGGCATGCAATATCAAAATACAAATGTATAAAGTTTAAAGTATAAAGTAAGTAAGTAAGTAAGTAAAGTATAAGTGTATAAGTATAATACAATATCAAACTAAAAGTGCCTACAATAACAAAAAACAAATCTCAAGGATCCAGTTCTTGCTCTCCACAGACATCATAAATAAGGTTTATAATATCGTGCTCAAGGCGATCCACGAGATGTGACGGCGCCTTCCTAAACTTACGCTCGATGACTTTGAGGGCCGCTGTGAAGGCGTCCTCCGGTGGCCTCTCCTCCGTCGTCTTCGTCAGCGCAGCCCCTATCAAGCGCAAGAGGCCCCGTGAGGTCTCGGGCTCGTCATCTGTCTGGAGGGACCTGCGACGCTTAGCGGGAGGCCCTGTTGGGGACGGTGCGCTGAACGTCTCCATGTCACACATTGTGGATTCTGCCATTGGCAATGTCTGGTCCTCCTCAGTCTCGATCTCTTCCTGGCGCTGGCCATCGAACCTGCCATCAGCACAGGTGCCTGTAGGCCTACTGGTGTCAGTGGGGGCCGTGGGTTCCTAAAAAATCACAAGAATTTATTTAATATCATGGAATCAAAGCATTCATAACAACAGCAGCACATTTTTGTCAGTTAGGCAAAACAAAACTTCTAAATTATTAAGAATATGTGATAAGTCCATAGTGAACACTAATCGAGCTTCATTCAGATGATAAATGAGTAATATTTAACAATGGGAGAGCGAAAGTTGTTACCTTGTGAGCGAGGATCAATGTGCTTTCTCTCCTCCTCGTGTGTGACTCGAGAAACTGCAGCCTACGTCTCGAGGTCTTCTCTGCCTTGTTCCTCGAGTATGTTATGGATTCCTGATTCTACTTCTAGTTCAAGCCATTCCTGTCTGAAAACATTATACTTTGTACAATTAAATAAAACATGATCTACATCTTCCTTAACTTTACATTCTACACATTGACCATCACTTTTCCCTAATATTTGTAGTGTTGAGTTAAGGCCTGTGTGCCCTAGTCTCAGTCTTGTGTACACTACCTCTTCTCTTCTGCTACAACCCACTGCTGTGACTCTTTTCCCCCAACATGATTCTGTACTTTAAAATATTGTCTACCATTGAAATCAGCCTCCCATTCTTCTTGCCATCTTTTCATAGTCTCCACTTTAATTATAGTTTTAGCTTCCCCTTTCCCCAATGGAATATGGATTACTATGTGATCTTGATTAAGTGCTTTTTTTTAGCTATTTTGTCAGCTACTTCATTGCCTTTGATCCCAATATGTGCTGGCC
>PIJE02000100.1:736123-756347 GCA_002895965.2 Coryphaenoides rupestris | reverse complement strand
ACCCGTTTCACCAGCAACAGATGAGCACCGGGCACAACAAGTTACTAGTCAGGCAAATGCAATTAAAAGCCTCACAGAGTTGACGCCGTGGAAGGGAGGACATCCAGACGGACGGATGTCGGACAAGGCAGTTTGTCTCTGGCTGAGATTTAGTTTTGCTAGCGCCGTCTGTGAGCTCTCCTTTGTACCGTGTTGTCATTGTTGTTGTTGTTGTTGTTGTTGATGATGATGTTGTTTTGTCATCTCCTGTGTAATTGAAATGTGTTGCAGGCGTGCGACAAAACGCATTGTTGCCAGCATGTCTGCCATTCCTGCCATATTTAGTCCAGCTTTTCAACAGCCAGGAAAGGACAACAGCTCGTATTAGCATCCGAGACAAAAAACAGGAGTATAGCAAGGTCAATGTTCTCAGCCAACGTACTGATGCCTTTACAGTCTGTGGACTTGCCACACTTACAAAAGACAACCGACAGTGAGAGCGAGGAGACAGATTAGTAGAAGTCTCAACTAATACCTGTGTATGTACGAATAAAGGGAAGGACGAAAACTCCTGCCAACTGCTGCTGCGCACACACACACACACACACCCATGGAGACACACGCACACACACACGTATACACAAACACACACACACACACACACACACACACACACCTTCATCTGTCATTGGGCCACATGTGTCATCTTAATCACCCGTTAACCAGGAATCGATGCACAAACACCATCAATCCTGCCCGGGGAGAATGAATCCCAAACACAGAGAGCCAGCCATGCGGAGCCCCGCTCCCCGCCTGCCTCCTGCCTCCTGCCTCCCTGTCAGGGGGGAAGATGGATCCACTGCCTTCCCATGTAAGTGTGGATGTTAATGGAGAAGTCATGAGCTTCAGCCTCGCACATCGCAGCAATGCCGAAACGTTCACGACGGCGGCAGAGGTTGGAATGGGAAGTCGCGATTCTCCTGGGCGCCTCAGGCTCGGTTTTAGGTTTTAATTTCTTCTTCGTCTTCGTCTTCTTCTTCATCTTCTTCCTCGGCGGTGCCCCATTTGCAGGGCCCTGAGGTGATTCACAGGCTAATCCCGCGGCGGATACTGCGACGGTCAACCATGCGAGGAACCGGGAGCCCTGTGGTCAGTCAAGTGGCGGTGACACGACGGATCGCCGGGCTGCGCGGAGAGCTGAAAGATCAGATCTGTTGCTCCCGCCGCCTTCTGGATTGACCTCTTAAGCTGACCTCGCCCGACGTAGCCGAGATGTCTGTCTCCAGCATGTATTCGTTGAAGTGTGGTCATCATCTGGTGTTTTAACAACAGTGTAATCCTGAATATCCTAGTGAGCAAACGATTGAGACCTGAGACCGCAAGTGACACAACTCTATGTTAAACTCTACGTCTATACGACGCGTCTTTAAGTGTTTCAAGTGTTTCAACGGGAGACAGTGGCCGTCGACGTCGCCTCCCGCAGTCCCCGGCCCCTTGTTAGTGAAACCCGGGGCCCCTAAGTGGCAAACGGTCCAGGTAATACCCAATAAGCATGCGCAACGAAGGCGCGGGTGGCAGAGGTGGTTCCGACACTGCTCAATATAACAGGATTGGACACCTTGATGGAAAGGTCAATTAGCGGTGACATTTACAATTGCAACACTCGATGACAGGTAACAACAGGGTCCACTAGGCCGGGTGGGATTACTTAAATCCCTCGCCAGGCGCAACGAGAGGTCTGAAATAGGTCACCTGTCGGGGGGGGGGGGGGGTTATACTCATAACCCCATCGCGGGGACCAGGGGAAGGCTGAAACCCTGTCAGCTTTTGGCTTTCCCAGTTCAAACAGGGACTTATAACACGGAGACCGTTCCTTCCCGAATGCAGAGAAAAGCGCCACGTTTAATTTGTTTCCGTGGCCTGCAGTTGATGACAGTTTTTGAGTTGCATCATTAGGTCTGTGAGGGAAAAGAAGGCACCGAAATGGAAAGAGAAGAGGCAAACAACAAGGTTTATATTCAGTAATAATATTCATATAGTCGAAAGGAAAAAAGGAAAAAGAAGGCGTACCTGATGGGTATGCCACCTTATGCAATGCTAATTTGTTTAAGCAGCAGAGTTGCTGAATGCACCTAATGCTTATGTAGCGCATGCTAGCATTGTCTCAACGCTACCGTGGGCGAATTGGTTAAATGAATAATCGCCGACACCCCTTAAACTGGCTTCAGAACAGATGGAGCGCGTGAACCCCACAGTGACAGCAAGCGACACCACAAGAAGCGTTTCTTTGCAAGCAGATCACGTCCCCCGGCCGAGCGAATTGTCCTAATGTCCTAATATTTGCACAGTGTGTTTATATTTGCACGGAGCCAAAACAGTGATCCTCTGCAGTGGTCGGCGAAGCCCACCGCATGTCGTGGCAGAACCCAAAACATTTTATCTTAGGAAATGAAGAAATACCAAAATAATCCCGTTGAATACACCGTCCAAATCTTAGCGAGCACTTGAGTACTCGTTTCTTGTCAACATTGTCAAAATACACATGAACATAATATATAATGTACTTTATTAATTTACTGTATTCAGTAAATACAAAAATTGTATATCTTTTAAATCTCTGTACGGCGTTCAGAACGTCCCCCTCCCACCCCATCCCCGTTCTCTGGGCTCCATTGAAGGAGAACCTCTTGGTCCTTCCAAATAGAAACGCATTCACAGCAGCTGTCAGCCACACCACGATTTATTTCCCTTATTTTATTTTATTTTTGTCTATATATTTTTTTCATTATTTACTCGGTGACTTGTTCCTTTTTTTTTGGGTGTTATTCTCCTGACAGCCGCTTCAACGGTAGAGGAGGGTCCCGGAGAAGAGAATTGGAAGGAAAGAGGGACCTTGTCGGCTTCCTCAAACCCCCCCCCCAACCTCCCCCCAACTCCCCCCACCTCCCCCCACCTCCAACTGACTACTCAAGTGCCAGAGTCCCTATATTTTAGGATTCACCCTTTATTATTCTGCTGTATGAAATCCAAAAACCCGCTTGTCTGAGGACAGGGGAATAGCGGCCCTGACCTTGAACAGGAGAATATAAAGGTTTGGAGATTGTCGGGAGAGGAAATTGTCAAGTCATGATTTTATTTCATTACGTTGTTCCAAGGGATAAGTAATAAAGTTCTTCCATCTTCAAACACAAATAACACTCCGGAAAGACCCCCTCGCTCCTCAAAATAGTCTGTTCCCATGTCAGGCTTTTGTGAATCCAACACCAGAATGGTAGTGAGTTCTCACACCCGCAGTATACTGTATATCGCCCGGGCCCGGGGTCATAAAAAAATGACGAACTCCTCCAGCACAGCCCATGTAACCCAATTCATATCACCAATTTTATTCCGGTGCAGCGCTATGGTCCTGGTCCAAGGCTACCCCCATCTCCGCCCACTAGCAGCAACCACCAAGGCAAGAAGCCCCCCCATATCCCGGTCCCAACCCCCCCCCCCCTCCCCCCCTCCCCTTCTTCCAGGGGATGTTTATGGTGAAAAGCTGCCCAGCCGGCCGGGTGACAGACAGTCAGAGAGTCTATGGTTTCCCTGCCTGCTCAGTGATGTGGTGCAGAGCTGCCAAGCTGGGGCCCACTCACAATTAATTAGGCTTTTCTCTTCTTCTCTTCCTTTTGGTTTTTTTTTCCCCCCCGATGGTACTGAGGGGTAGTGGCCCATATTTGAGCAAAAAACTGTATTCAGCGGTATACACAGTATACAGTATATATGTCTATATATAGCAGGAGATCCTTATCTCTGTCCTATATACATGTATCCAGGAAGGTAGAGAATGGACAAAAGAGCTTCCAGACTTTTTTCTTTTACTAATTTCAAACAAGGGTTTACAGCAGTTTTACCCTTTTCAAAAAATATGTCTTTTTACTTTTTTATTCTTCACTGAGGAATGCACACTTATTAACAAGTCAGTGGTCCCCCCCCCTCCCGCCCCCATTTCTCTCAGGCCCTTGTGATAAAACACGTTCATTATTAAAGTGGTTAACATTGCGCGACGACAGGCCTGACAATATTCAGACCCGGGGGTCAAACGCAAGAAGACAAGCAGGCCCATTGTCCCGCGGGCCTGCAGCGGCGGGCGGATTCTGCCCTGGCCTTTCCCAGGCATTGTTGGAGCTCCTTCCCCTCTGCAGGCTTCCAGCTCTGACCTCCGCGCGACCCCTCATCGCCTGAGCTTCTACATCGACTCCTGGAGCGAGCAGAACTTTGACAACAAAGCCCGGCGGTTTGTCCCTCGGCAAAAGTGGCACCAGTCGGCGAGGTTAGGGCGCTTAAGACTGAGGGAGTCCCTGCAGAGAACTATTATATTTCCTCTCACATCAATCCACTTGATGTTGTTTAATAAATGCTGGAAAGAGAGAAACATTTAGAAAGGGCGACGCCTTGAGGAGTCCTCGCTTACAAGGAAAATATTCGTCTTGTAAGACCGTTTGAAAAGATGCACAGTGTGAGCGGCAGACTTTTAACAAGCACCTTCCGAGGGACTTACTACTAGGCCCGCCACACATGAGAGGCAGAGCCGTGATGGTGTTTCCCTTTAAACACTTCCAGATGGAAAGTAAATCTAGCGCAGCGTGATAGCATATGCGTATGCGTTTTTCTACAATCAAGGGGCTGAGGCTCCTTCAAATATCTTCCCAAATATCTTCCACAGTGGAGGGCCGGGAAGTTACATTCGGACTCATTCCTCTCCCGTGGGGTTGGGGGCATTTGTTCCATATGACACACTGGGGTTGGGTAACTCGGTCTAGACGGAGGTTAAGGAAGTGTAGTCCATTAGTTTTGCAATAAAGACCCTGTCCTCTTATAACCCGACACTTCTGTCATTTTTTCCATCCATTATATGTTCGGGACAATGACAAAAGCCAACCTATAAAGTCTATGAGCCAAAGACAGTATCTGTCTAGAAGGGCCTGTGGCCAGTGGAATGACTTCTGCAGGAATAGTTTATAGCTAGACTTGTGGTGAGTAAATTCATCTGCCTGCGAGGCCGTCGGGGTGCAGTGGAGTGCATCTGTATTCCCTCCAATGTGGGTCTTAAGGCTTCCTTCCAAGTTCACGCAAGATGAGAAGCATGTGTTACTGTACAACCTATATATCTCTGGGACAAACCTCCATGGTCCCAAACTTCCATTTGTCATTTCCAACGCTTTTCTTCACTGAGCCTTCTTGCGGTGAATTATTAGATATGTGTTAGTCAGGCAGACCAGGTAGGGGTTCAGGCATTTGGATTAAGGAGGCCCCACAAATATAGCTAAACCACGGACGATTGGGCTTCATAGCACTCGGAACCTTTCAGCCGTGAGTCCTAACACCCTAACCATGAGCCTCCTCTCAGTATCGTGCACCAAGATATGATAAAAACATGAAAGGGCTGCATGGTTTATCTTAAGAACTATATATAGGTCATAGAAGTAGACCATGTTAATCAGCTTACATAATTCTGCATAGAACAAAATAACCAAAATAACCAAAATAAGAGCGCGGGGCAGCGTTGACTCAGAGCATCCGAGATCTATGTTCAAATAGACGGGGATTGACGGAGGGGTATACAGTCTATGTTGAACTAGGCAGGGGGATAGAGTCTCCCTGCCCTCCCTGCAAGCCAGAGGCCTGTCACAGTTGACACTCATCTGGCCACACTGCCACGCACAGGCAGGATATTAACTGTTCTTGTACATGTCACATGTCACACACACACCCCCTACACACACCACCCACACACCACACACCACGCACACACACACACACACACACACTCCGGTGGTACGATGTGTTGTGTGTGTGTGTGCTGTTGTCGGTCGATGCATGTGTGGTGGGGATGTTGGTTCCACGGGATGCCATTCCTGTATGTCTTCAACCACCACATGAACTGGCTCATCACAATGTTATTCCCTGAGGATACTCTCTCTCTCTCTCTCTCGCTCCCCCTCCCTCCCTCCCTCCCTCCCTCCATCTCCCTCCCTCCCTCCATCTCGCCTTCTCTCCAGCGATACAAACAAAACACAAACATGTCTGCCAAGGTCTGTTGGGCCTAAACGACAATCCGACACGATCCCAGGTAAAGTGTACACAGCTGCGAGGCGACGCAGAACCTCGCGAGCGAAACCCTGCGAGCGAAATAAACGCAGCGAGCGATACCCTTCGGAAAGTTAAAGATCACAGCAGACGGCGGTGTTTTAGCGTAAGTAATGGTGGCGGCTTCGGCCCGGGCGAGACGGCTCATCTGCGCCGCGTGGAGGATATATGTGTACATCAAAGTTCCAGGCCCCCAAAATCTTTTCATTAAGATGGACGGCCGGGGGGTTGGGGAAAATCGCTCGCAGCTGTTGGATTTTCTGCGGATGCGTCCGAGCGATTCTCCAGCAGCAGCGGCAGCAGCAGCAGCAGCAGCGGCGGCGGCGTTGGAGCCCCCGGGAGCCCGTCTCTTTCAATGGACCCGAGGGTGCACTATACCCGCGCCTCTTTCAAATCGAGAGCCTGACACAATTCATTCACGACGTGATAGCCGAGGCCGATGCCGCGGGAGAGTTCTGTTCAGCGGGAAACGCTTAAAAGACCCGCGCCGCAGAATCTGTGTAGACATGAATGGCGAGCGGAGAAAAATATGTTTTTCAGCCACGCTTGGCCCGAGACGCCCGTTTAGTTTTAAGCTAAAAATCAAAGTGACTGCAGCGGCACAGGACTTCAACACGAACTTCAATGACTCTTCAATGGAGCCCAATGCACTGACACGCACGCGCACACACAAAGACAGCCACTGCAATTGAATCATTACCTCCTTAAATGTTCCTTTGCCTTAGTCTTTAATTCAGGGTCATACGACAGCGACCATTCACCACATTAGCTACACGCAATCCCAGTCTAATTGCATAAATCACACAGAAAAAAAATAGGTCTCTATATGTGGTTTCTATTTCTGTGAGCTTTTCATTTACATTCGGGGCATACGGCCGACGCTTTTATCCAAAGCGACTTACAATAAAGTCTTTCATTTCGTTGTTACGCTTTTAATGGACCAATACTCAACCAACGTTGGCCACGTTGGTTGAGTACAACCCTGTCAACCCTGAAACAGGTTCACGGTTCAGATGGTGAAATGAACCATTTCTTCAGTGCACATTTCCCCTCAATTTCATCATGTATTCTTTTCAGATATATATTTATAAAAAAAAAAAAACATTCCCGGATGCCTTTCAGGAACCCCGAGTGTTGACCTCATCGCAAAGCATTTTTTCTGAGAAGAATGGATGTTAGGAGTAGGACACTATAAACTGACGGGACGGATGATCCATAACTGCCAGACGCTCGGATCCGGGGGGTTGCGGCGAGAGGAAGGGGAGGGGCTGAGGATACATTTGGCGGGAATCGCTCTGCATCCAGACAGCTTAAAGAGTGAGCGAGAGGGAGAGAGAGAGAGAGAGAGCGAGAGAGGGAGACCCACGCCTGCTGGCGGGGGGGTGGGGGGGGGTGGATTATTCGGACCCTCCCACCCTCTCCCCTTTCTTATTCCAGTCCACGCGTCCACTCCACTCAGGTTCACATGGTAGTTAAGGGACCACGAGCAGACAGACATAAATTAAAGGGGTGCCTTCGAGCGTTATGCAGTCCCTTGAAAAAAAAAAAAAGGAACGAAAACGAGGGAAACGTGTGCGGTTGAGGCAGCTGCTCCTCCTTGTAAAAAAGACTAAATGCGACCATACATGGGGCTTATGGGTTGTACACAAGGACGAGGAAAACCAAACTACACACACACACACACACACGGTTTCATAAAATGTACCTGGTTGCACAAGGATACCGAGCCGTGTGTGCCGCCATTTTATTTCTGGTATAATATTCCTGTCATGCTGTCAGCGGAGGGCACAAGACAGAGAGAGAGGGAGGGATCCTTTGATGATATAAGAAAGAGAAAAAGGAGGAGGAGGAGGAGGAGGAGGATGAAGAAATGAAGCCATCCATCTGAACAGTTGGTCCGATGGGCGGCGGCGGCGGGGGCCGGCGATCCGGCAATGGCGGCTGCTAAAGACAGAGGGCCTTTTCCACAGCCGGGGCTTCTTTCCCCCCCCCCCCCCCCTTTTAGGGGTCTCCGGTTACCGACGCGCTCGCCGACCTAGAGCCAATGTGTCTAGCAGCTGGTACAATGGAGAGAGCGAGATCATCCCCGGGGGTTTAAAACCTATACGGGAGGGGGAGGGGGGAAGGGGGGTGGAGACGGGGGAGACGGGGGGAGACGGGGGGAGACGGGGGGGAGACAGGGGCGGGGGGCATGCACACAGCTGTCTAGACAAAAAAAACAACAGACAAGACATAGACTGCATGCCGGGGCCACAGGGGACCGCGTATATATATATGTGTGTATATATATGAGACGGCTCCGACAGCGCGGAACACAGAGCCAGTCCACTACGTGCTGGCGGTTTGGACGGACGGTTGCGCGGTGGCTGCTTCTAGAACGCTAAAATGGTGATTGATTGGCACTTTGCGTCGTGACTACATTACTGTGACCAGGTCCTTGTGTATATATACAGTATATTTAGTGCGGGAGGAAGGGAGGGAGGGAGGGGAGGCTTCTGTATAAACCTGCAGAGAGAGAGAGAGAGAGAGAGAGAGAGAGAGAAGAGAGATTGGGGTACGGTAGTCCCATGTGGCCGTCATTCCCGACAAACGCAAACAATGTCGAGCGGTGTTGTAATAAGGTAGCCGTGTTTTATAATCCCCCCCCGCCCCCCCGCCCCCGTGCACGACCCCACCCACCCACCGCCGGAGCAGAGGAGGTGAGGCACGGTGATGATGGTGTGTGTGTGTGTGTGTGTGTGTGTGTGTGTGTGTGTGTGTGTGTGTGTGTGTGATTTATTTTGCCATTTGTCAGATGCGCCATTTGTTGTGATAGCCCGGTTTCTCACGTTCATAACCGATGCTACCGATGAGCAATCGAGTGAGCGTTAAACAAATGACGCGGCTTAACCAATTTACAAGGTTTAACTAAATTGCCGCAACCCTCCGTGCCATTGCTCACCAGTACGGTTATTTCAAAAAATACGCTCAACACGTGCGTCTTCCATTGATCAACGCGGTGACACGTTTGCGCGACGCGACAAAGTGGCGACTTTTGCGATAGCCGCTCGTAAATCATCCGTCGCGCCCCCCCCCCCGGAGTCTCCTCCGTCCTCCGTGCCCCGGCGCCATCTTGTGACGGGACCGCCGCGTCGTTATCGCCGTGTTGTATCGGGTGTGTTTGAGCAACCAAATGGGCGCCTTATCTCCTCCAAATCCCCTCTGCCATTAGGGAGGGAAGGTCTGGACCCAAATTAATCGCGGATAAACCTCCGGAGAGCGCCTGGCTGGCTATTCACAGGACCTGGATATAGGCTGAGGTTGGGTTTGGGAAGGGGAGGTTGGGTTTCGCCTTTCTCGCTTTGTTCCCCGAGCCAAGCGGCAGAAACACAAGCGGGCTTTTATTTTGAAGAGCAGTAGGCAGAGCTGCCGCCGTACTCCTGGGTTCAGGGTTGGACAAAAAAGATGGAAACACTCTGACCCCTCTGCGACAGCAGCAAGGAAACTGCAGGGACTCAAACAAATAAAATATATTACAAAATAAATGCTTATGACAATATTTTTGTAAAAGAAATGGGGGGGGGTGGGGGGGGGGTGCGGAGAATTGTCGCAAACTAAACCAAAATAAAGAAATGAAAAAGGGAAACGCAGCAGTGGATCACGCCACCGAAGGGATCCAGCATCGCTTGTTTTGTCAAGGCTGCCGTTTGGATATATACTGTATATATCGGTCTGCCAGCTCAAATGCATTTGGTTTTGTTTGAGAAGCAACGTAAAAAAGCAATGTACAGAGGGATATATGATATGAGTCTGGCTGAGGCGGCAATCCGTACGGTATTGATTCATGAAACAATTCCCTCGCACTCGGGCCTTTCAGGAGATTATGTCATTAAATCCCATGATTTGACTCACCTGCCAGTGCTTGAAAAACTATCAGCTGACTAAGTCTCTGACCTTTGCCGCTCATAAGCTCCCCGGAGTTGATTTGAGGTTTTGTGCAGTAGATGAGTTTGCACCTCATTACAGCTTTATTCTTATGGTGGGTGACCCGGACTCTAGGGGCACCGAGGGAAAAGGACAGCCGCCATTCAATTGCTGTGACAATCTTACCGCCCAAAATCATTGTGCCTGAAAAAGTGAATGATTGGACAGGTGCAAAGCGAGCAAGGCGGGGCCATGCAGGTCAACAAACCTAGTTTAGTTTGTAAAATATAAGCAGTTTTCGCAAAGATAGCCATGTAGACATCAGAACACGTCCACGTGCATCTGAAGTGATATTTAAATCTATCCTCGATGGGATATACTTTGTGAGGCAGAGCTGACAATAATGTACATATTGAGCCATGAAGTGTAACACAGAGTCGTTTCGCTCCTCCATTTTCAAAGCAGACCCGACGTCATTTCGATTTACAACAAATTTGACTCGAGTTTTGGAGACGGTCGTGGAAAATCCGAAATAATAGAACCGTCTTCACGCTCAGGCTCGATTAAACCAAAATGCTTTGACAAAGTGCCCTACAAGATATTCTTATTCATCATTAAAACTGTTAAGACTGTTTGCTGTGTAAAACAATACTTGTATCCTTGACAACTACAATATGGACGAAGGGATAATTAGGAAGTACGAGCCACCATCCATTAGTGTGTTTTCAACACAACACAAGCGTGACGGCTGATTTTAAGTCGCATGCATGACATGTAAGGAACAATAACAATAATCATCATCAACATCATAACAATATTATTAAAACGGCATATAAGGGGGCTGACAATGTACTCCACTTGTTCACAACTCTTCATTATAAGTGCAGCCGGCATCTGATGAAAAGTGCACGCGCACACACACACACACACGCACACACGCACACACACACACACACACACAGAAACGCACACGCCACACACACCTCCTGCGAAAAGGTCCTCAAACAGAAGGCTGTTTGGCGAAGACAATAAGCCGCCATGTTGGAAAAGATACAAGGAAAGCAAACAGGCTGCCTCTTGAATGAACAAGTTCTCGGGAGTTTGCCGGGAGAGAGATGCCGGCGCTGGTCCTCTCCGTGATGCGAGACGGCGCCCGGCGAGAGCCCGGAGGAGGTCAACGCTCTGCGATGAGGAGGAGCAGGAGCGTTACGAGATGTGTTGTGGCATTTGGTTTGGAGGGCGATGGCCTTTGTTGGCAGATGACACGTAACCTTTCGTCCGAGTAAAAAAATCTTCAAGGAATCTTAAAAGTGTCCCTTGAACACGACGGGACTTCAAATAACCTCGCCGAAGCTCAGAGGTAAACGTTAAGGTCGAGGGGAACCCGGTGGTCAAACGGGAGGCACCGCAGCGTGGCAGCGTGGTCGTCGAGGATGACGGAGCGATCAGGATTGTGCACCGGCTGTGTTTCAGAACCTGATCTCCCACTCCACAACGACCGTTTCCAACGGCTCAACTGTCAGTTTGACATAAGTCAAGTCCCCCCCCCCCCCCCCCACCCTCCTCCCCCACCCTCCCATGTTCAATATTTAATCTGATGAATGGCCGCTATAGGTGGTCAAGTTTCACGTTGCGAACATCTTTACCCCCCGAGGAAGGAAAAATCGCTCGGCCCCTGCCGTCCTTTCCGGGCAATCTCAAGGGTTTCGGGTTTCAAATGTACAACAGGACAGGAGGTACATCGGCGTGGCGACGGTGAGTCAGTTAGGTCGCCGCCGAAAAACCCCCCTCAAAAAAACAGGAAAAAAACATGGATCCAGAGACGTAAGCAGCCCTGTTGACCGCCGCCAAGACGGAGTAAACAAGAGTGGAGTGTTTGTCTTGCCACCTTGATAGAGGAATTCAAATATTTACCAGAGCAACCATCAGGTTGGGCTGTAAACAATTTCCCATTGCGAAAAAAAACAAAATACATACACTGACAGCCCAGGCAGCCAATCTTTCTCTTTCACTCCCCGACTCCCCGAATAGACACACAGAGATACACACACACACACACACACACACATACACATACACATACACATACACATACACATACACATACACACACACACACACAAAGGGGAGTTCTTCATTCATTGCCCTTCAAGCACACTCCCAGCCACCCCGGCATTGCTGCTTCCCCCACTCCCACCCCCCTTCCTCTTCTTTTTCTTCTTCTCTGCCTCTTCCTCCTCTCTTTCAACCTCTTTCATCCTCCTTTTCTCCTCCTCGCTATTTCACATCCGAGTTTGTGGCGCCATGTTTTGGAACTTTGAAACTTTGGCTTCACACGCTGCGTGGCACCATCTGTAATAAGCTGGGATGTGTATAAAGGGATGCATCATACTCACAGAGGGGCAATAATTCCCAACTAGTTATTGAGTAATATATATATATATATATAATATTTGGTAGACGCTTTTATCAAAAGCATCTCACAAGCCATTGAGCGCACGCATGCGTTATGAGCATGGGTGGTGGCACCTTTGGAGGACCATTATTATGTTCCCGGGGACCTTTGTGTTACTACCCATCACAAAGTCCCCGGTAGTACTGGTCTAAAAGTTCGGGGACTTTAGCGGCGGCGATGGCAGCATCTCTGTCTCTGACTCAGTCGGAGGTCTGTTTACATCGGGCACATAACGAATAAAGGTCACGAAAAAGTGAGAATAACAGAAAATAAAAAAATAAAACAGTTACGGCGCAAATACGCAGCTGTTGACTCGGTCGGAGGTCTGTTTACATCGGGCACATCACGAATAAAGGTTACGAAAGAGTGAGAGTAACAGAAAAAGAAAAACAGTAACGATGCGAATATGCAGCCGTCGATTTAGAAAATAATATTCAAGGACTGTATGTCCTCTATGTTGCCTATTTAGAGGATTCGATTAGAATGGAGTTTGACTTTTTAAAGGGGACATATTATGCCACCAGGTGTGAGTGTGATTAGCCATTGCAAGCAGTTTCACCAATTGCCATGTGACTACCGTCTAGTGACATCACAAGTGGGAATGTCCACCGAGATGTATGATTACTATCAGGATCAGTCTTACCAGCCTACTACCCAGTGGACTGTACCGACAGGTAAACTGATCTAGTCAGCATACATCTAGGTGGACATCCCAGTTCTGATGTCACTCGATGGTAG
Organism: Coryphaenoides rupestris; assembly: GCA_002895965.2. NCBI lineage: Eukaryota > Metazoa > Chordata > Actinopteri > Gadiformes > Macrouridae > Coryphaenoides > Coryphaenoides rupestris. The sequence goes on along the minus strand of PIJE02000100.1, from coordinate 743,143 downwards.
TCACATGGCAATTGGTGAAACTGCTTGCAATGGCTACTAATCACACTCACATCTGGTGGCATAATATGTCCCCTTTAATCCAAGTGTAAAATAGTGCAGGTGTGAGCGATGGGGACGGTGATGAAGTGGGCGTGTCTAGGTGAAAGGGTCCTCAGAAACCCCGACTTGTCCGACCTTCACTCCAAGGTGTGCGCCTCGAGCGCGGCTGTCCGGCAGTTCAAGCACGCCGCTCGGTCTGTAGCGTATGTGTGATGTGGTTGTCAGCCAAACTGAAGTGCGGGTTATTCATATTTTATTCATAGCTTACACTCACATTTCAAGCTGGATAAAAAATGGGTAAAAAAAACAAAAAAGGGTAGACATAAAATCATTTAGAAATGTCTTATTCATAAAGGATGATGTAACCTATAAATTATTATATATTTTTATATTTCTAGCAACACACGCTTGAGACAGAATATATACTGTATGTTGGAATGAAAATAAAATCGCTCGATGTAGTCAAGGGGCAAACACTCATATATAATATACAAACTTAAAATGTATTCAACCTTAGAAAACAAAAGAACAATAAGACGAGAAAAATCCTTTGCTGTCCTCATCTTGAGCAATACGGAGGCCAATGTCCTGGTTCGAAATAATGGGGCGCAAATAACTTAATAGAGGCCAGACGGAACTGCGGAAAAAGAACAGGTCGACCCATTTTATTCAACAGAACGGAACACCTTCAGCGGCCTCGGTGTGTGTGTGTGTGTGTGTGTCTGTGTCCTCGTCTCGGTTCACGGCCACAGGTGGGTGCTTGAGGCGGAGGCTCAGGTGGAAGGGGGGGGCTAATCGGCAGCTCCGTGTTTCAGAGAACCGTGAGTCAACCGTGAGTCAACCGTGCCGTGCCGTGCCGTGCCGTGCCGCGCCGCGCCCATTAACCAAAACAGTGATTAGGCTACGATTAAAAAAAAAAAAACACGCGCGATACACTGTACCTCCGCGAGTCCAAAAACCCAGAATGCAACTGGGGAGTTTGTTTATAGCACCGGCCAGGCCAACGGCGTCAAACACACACCGTGCTGCTCATTCAGCCAACTCTCCTGGACCAGAGGATTGGATGGTGGGTGCTGGGTGCTGGGTGGTGGTGGGTGGTGGTGGGTGGTGGGTGGTGGTGGGTGACTTTTTTTCACATCGCTCCCAACAAGTCATGCATTTTCCAGACTGCGTATTGTGAAGAGGGCTTAGGGGGCAGAGTCTGGAGAGCAAAAGTCGCCGTTCTCAAGGCGAGGAGAAGCCTATATATTCTAATGCTGCGATAGCTATAATGTACACACTCCAAGTGTAAACGCACAGTAGTCGCATATACAGTATATACAGTAAGATTACAAATCAGGGTAATGTAGGGAAGGATTAGGATTATATACACAGTATATATCGAGGTTATAGGTATGTTTTCTTCCTGGAAAGGCGAGGGCAACGCGCGGCTGGGAAGGGAGACAGAACGCATCCCTCGTGGCCGGCAGCCAGTCGGCCACATAAATATACATTATAGCTGCGGATCCATTCACAGCAGCAGGTGGTGAAAGGTTGGTGAGTGGTACAGAGAGCCAGAGGGAGGGAGGGAGGGAGGGAGAGAGGGAGGGAGGGAGGAAGGGAGGAAGGGAAAGAAAGGCAGATCCACCACATAATCAAGTTTTGGGGGTGGAGCAGCACACAGGGGGGATCTGTAGGCATTAGCTGTAGGCAGGAGGAACGGTTGTGATTAATATGGTGCAGGAAGAGAGGTCGGCAGGGGGGGGGGGGGGCGAGTGGAGAGGATGGGGAGGGTAGCTTTAAGTCAACCCCGCCCTCCCCTCCCCTCCTCTCCCCTCCCTCTCCACGCCATCACCATTAGCTCCAAGCTCCTCTTCTCGTCCTTCAGGGATCTGATCTGATATGATCTGAGGTAAGGCAGGGTGTAGGAGGGAGCCCTGACTCCCTCCCAGAATGCAACAGTGACGTCCAGGACTTTTGTTCACTTACTTGCGTAGGAGTGTGTGTGTGTGTGCGTCAGTGTGTTTTTCTGAGTCGCCAGACCCGATACGAGTAGAGGGCCCTGCCGCTGAGTGTGAGGAGTGCTGCTGTCAGGGCGATTTGAAAAGGGGTAGGAGGAGGAGGAGGAGGAGGAGGAGGAGGAGGAGGAGGAGGGGAGGGGAGGGGGAGGAGGAGGAGGAGGAGAGTGGAGGGGGGTGCGAGGGGTGTTAGCTCAGAACAGATAAAGGGGAATCTAGTTACCGACTTCAAATGGCCAGATAACCGAATCGCCTTTCGCTTGGGTAACTGAGAGGCGTTCGCCGCAGATCGACGTTGGAGATGCGCGAGTCACTTTCACGCGGTGGGGGGGCTCGCTGTGCGGCGGGGGGGCTCGCTGTGTCCGGGCGCCATCTGTTACTCATGAGACGGGCGAGGGCAAACGGGCGGAGGAACCTATTTGGTGGCTCTCTTTGAGGCGGTGCCGACGGCTGGGGGAGTCTGGACAAACTCCCCGAAACACACACACAAACCCTTTCCATTTCACTCAAGGGTTATTTTTGGCTCGCGGTGGCGGTCAACTCATTCAGGACTTTTAATCCAAATAAAAAAATATTTAAAATGTCCTTCCTCGCTTGAGGTGACTTGCGCGCATTAAATTAATTCGTTTAATGCATGTAGTGATAAGGGCTGGCCATGCTGCATGCGGTATGATTTAATTTAATTTCGTTGGCTTCGTACACCTAGCCCTCTCGGGTGCGTGCATCCTACGTACACTGCACTAGCCAACTGCTTTGCTTATAACACACACACACACGCACACACACACACACACACACACACACACACACACACAGTCCCAGTCCCAGTAGCAGCACGAGCAGCCATAGGACCCCTGCATTCTGTCCTGTGTTGTTGTGGAGCTGGCAGCGGGTGAGAGAGGTTGGAGGGCAGAGAGAGAGGGAGGGAGGGAGGGAGGGGGTCCTCTCTCTCTGCTTCGAAGAGTAGCTAAATCTGACCAGCTTTAATGTCTGCCCGGGTCTCCCCCAAGCAGCTGTTTTCCATTAGCCCGATATTAGCCGCCATGCAATTAAAGCTTTCACCCACGCGACCGGGAGGAGGAGGAGGAGGACGACGAGGACGACGAGGAGGAGGAGGAGGAGGAGGAGGAGGAGGAGGAGGGCCGGGGTCCCGACGCGGCGCCGCACCGCAACGCAACAGTCGATCTGGAACGCATTAGCTATCCGGTCGAGTTAATTCCGCCATCGTAGACAAATTGGGTTGCCGATTCTACTCTGGTTCTTTGTCGTCGTTGTTGATGTTGTTGTTGTTGTTGTTGCTATTGTGGTCCGAGTACATTGTCTGAAAATGGAGCTTAAACGTTTTTAAAGCCCGGAACACATTGCGTGATATTGTTGACATAGTATGGAGTATTAGGAGTTACGGGTATTATGTCCTCATCCACAAAACGTCCCATACACTGGAGGGATGAAGGGACAGTATGAGAACAAACTTGGTAAAATGTGAGGTGCAGATTTTCGCTTCTTCATTCAATGGAGGCTGAATAATGTGTTGCACATTAAAAAAATGTGCTCTTTCACAAACAACAGGCCCGGCGTTAGATAAACACACAGTTTGTTATTGTGAGATTTAACTCATGCGAGCGGAACCAGTCAATTAAAAAACTTTTGAATATGTATCTCAAATGAGCAGCAGTTGCGCTACTCATCGTACAATTATGAACACGTCGAGAAGACTAATGTAGTTCGTAGATATTTTTTTTTTTTTCGTCGGAAAATATCCTAATCACAGGAATGCACCTTTAACGAACCAGACGTCCTCGCGACAAAGTTGTAATCTTTTTCGGAGCGTGGCTGCACGGTACACAGTACAGCTCCATTCGATTTGTCTGCTGCATAAACGGCTCATATTAGCGGGGAGAAACACAACCGACAGGCACAATGGCGGCGACGCACGGTGCTCAGGCTCGGAGCGGATATTGTGAGCTATTGTGCTGCAGCTTGCTCTAGCACGACCCGGATAGCCCCGCCAGCGGCTGGTGGTTCCAAAAACTAAAATTTCGACATCTGATCTCGTACTCGAATGCAACAATTTCGGTCGTCGTTGTTTGGCCGCGGCCACGCGAATGACTCTGCTGCGCGTTATAATAAGGAAGAGTTCTGGAAATAAGAGCCGGAGTATTAAAAAAGCCACGCATGGCATTGTGGCACCGATCTCCGGGGGCCTCGCCCACTTTTCATCTGACCTCTTGTTTTGGAAAGCAACACTGGTGGCGCACCCTGGTCCGGGGGGGGGCCCTCGAGAACACACAACGCTGTAATTGTGGCTGCTTGGGTGGGTGCTTTTGGGGGGGGGGTGGGGAGCAGCCCAACGGCGAGCTTGTTTTTAGAGGCAGTTAGCGTCAGCGATGTTGACACCGAGCCCGGGATCCGACCAATGGGATGTGACTTGGAAAAAAAACTAAATGTATGTACGGGAAACCAATTTGTTGGGACCTCCACCTCGTTGCCTCATCGGTCGTCTGACAGACTGGAGAGAGCAACGCGGAAATTAATCCGAATGTGTTACGGGGGGGCGGGACGGGTCGAGTCAACCGTGCCGTGCCGTGCCGTGCCGCGCCGCGCCCATTAACCAAAACAGTGATTAGGCTACGATTAAAAAAAAAAAAACACGCGCGATACACTGTACCTCCGCGAGTCCAAAAACCCAGAATGCAACAGGGGAGTTTGTTTATAGCACCGGCCAGGCCAACGGCGTCACATTCAGCCAACTCTCCTGGACCAGAGGATTGGATGGTGGGTGCTGGGTGGTGGGTGGTGGTGGGTGGTGGTGGTGGGTGGTGGTGGTGGTGGTGGGTGACTAGCTCTCGGCTGCAAAATCGTCGTCATGGTTGTTCAATCAGATAAACAGATAAAGGGGAATCTAGTTACCGACTTCAAATGGCCAGATAACCGAATCGCCTTTCGCTTGGGTAACTGAGAGGCGTTCGCCGCAGATCGACGTTGGAGATGCGCGAGTCACTTTCACGCGGTGGGGGGGCTCGCTGTGCGGCGGGGGGCTCGCTGTGTCCGGGCGCCATCTGTTACTCATGAGACGGGCGAGGGCAAACGGGCGGAGGAACCTATTTGGTGGCTCTCTTTGAGGCGGTGCCGACGGCTGGGGGAGTCTGGACAAACTCCCCGAAACACACACACAAACCCTTTCCATTTCACTCAAGGGTTATTTTTGGCTCGCGGTGGCGGTCAACTCATTCAGGACTTTTAATCCAAATAAAAAAATAAATAAAATGTCCTTCCTCGCTTGAGGTGACTTGCGCGCATTAAATTAATTCGTTTAATGCATGTAGTGATAAGGGCTGGCCATGCTGCATGCGGTATGATTTAATTTAATTTCGTTGGCTTCGTACACCTAGCCCTCTCGGGTGCGTGCATCCTACGTACACTGCACTAGCCAACTGCTTTGCTTATAACACACACACACACGCACACACACACACACACACACACACACAGTCCCAGTCCCAGTCCCAGTAGCAGCACGAGCAGCCATAGGACCCCTGCATTCTGTCCTGTGTTGTTGTGGAGCTGGCAGCGGGTGAGAGAGGTTGGAGGGCAGAGAGAGAGAGAGGGAGGGGGGAGAGGGAGGGGGAGGGGGGAGAGGGAGGGGGTCCTCTCTCTCTGCTTCGAAGAGTAGCTAAATCTGACCAGCTTTAATGTCTGCCCGGGTCTCCCCCAAGCAGCTGTTTTCCATTAGCCCGATATTAGCCGCCATGCAATTAAAGCTTTCACCCACGCGACCGGGAGGAGGAGGAGGAGGACGACGAGGACGACGAGGAGGAGGAGGAGGAGGAGGAGGAGGAGGAGGAGGGCCGGGGTCCCGACGCGGCGCCGCACCGCAACGCAACAGTCGATCTGGAACGCATTAGCTATCCGGTCGAGTTAATTCCGCCATCGTAGACAAATTGGGTTGCCGATTCTACTCTGGTTCTTTGTCGTCGTTGTTGATGTTGTTGTTGTTGTTGTTGCTGCTATTGTGGTCCGAGTACATTGTCTAAAAATGGAGCTTAAACGTTTTTAAAGCCCGGAACACATTGCGTGATATTGTTGACATAGTATGGAGTATTAGGAGTTACGGGTATTATGTCCTCATCCACAAAACGTCCCATACACTGGAGGGATGAAGGGACAGTATGAGAACAAACTTGGTAAAATGTGAGGTGCAGATTTTCGCTTCTTCATTCAATGGAGGCTGAATAATGTGTTGCACATTAAAAAAATGTGCTCTTTCACAAACAACAGGCCCGGCGTTAGATAAACACACACACAGTTTGTTATTGTGAGATTTAACTCATGCGAGCGGAACCAGTCAATTAAAAAACTTTTGAATATGTATCTCAAATGAGCAGCAGTTGCGCTACTCATCGTACAATTATGAACACGTCGAGAAGACTAATGTAGTTCGTAGATATTTTTTTTTTTTTCGTCGGAAAATATCCTAATCACAGGAATGCACCTTTAACGAACCAGACGTCCTCGCGACAAAGTTGTAATCTTTTTTCGGAGCGTGGCTGCACGGTACACAGTACAGCTCCATTCGATTTGTCTGCTGCATAAACGGCTCATATTAGCGGGGAGAAACACAACCGACAGGCACAATGGCGGCGACGCACGGTGCTCAGGCTCGGAGCGGATATTGTGAGCTATTGTGCTGCAGCTTGCTCTAGCACGACCCGGATAGCCCCGCCAGCGGCTGGTGGTTCCAAAAAACTAAAATTTCGACATCTGATCTCGTACTCGAATGCAACAATTTCGGTCGTCGTTGTTTTGGCCGCGGCCCGCGCGAATGACTCTGCGCGCGTTATAATAAGGAAGAGTTCTAGAAATAAGAGCCGGAGTATTAAAAAAGCCACGCATGGCATTGTGGCACCGATCTCCGGGGGCCTCGCCCACTTTTCATCTGACCTCTTGTTTTGGAAAGCAACACTCACCCTGGTCCGGGGGGGGG
>PIJE02000100.1:714489-735729 GCA_002895965.2 Coryphaenoides rupestris | reverse complement strand
GAGTTCTAGAAATAAGAGCCAGTCGTGGCGCACTATGTGGCCACCGATCTCCGGGGGCCTCGCCCACTTTTCATCTGACCTCTTGTTTTGGAAAGCAACACTGGTGGCGCACCCTGGTCCGGGGGGGGGCCCTCGAGAACACACAACGCTGTAATTGTGGCTGCTTGGGTGGGTGCTTTTGGGGGGGGGGTGGGGAGCAGCCCAACGGCGAGCTTGTTTTTAGAGGCAGTTAGCGTCAGCGATGTTGACACCGAGCCCGGGATCCGACCAATGGGATGTGACTTGGAAAAAAAACTAAATGTATGTACGGGAAACCAATTTGTTGGGACCTCCACCTCGTTGCCTCATCGGTCGTCTGACAGACTGGAGAGAGCAACGCGGAAATTAATCCGAATGTGTTACGGGGGGGCGGGACGGGTCGAGTTCTCTCTCCCACACACACATACACACACACACGCCACACACCATACACACACACACACACACACACACACACACACCCACACCACACACACACACACATGCACACACACACACACACACACACACACACACACACACACACACACCACATGCACACACACACACACACACACACACACACACACACACACACACACCACACACACACACACACACACACACACACACACACACACACATCACACACACACACATGCACACACACACACACACACGCACACACACACTCCTCGCTCGGGGGCCCCGCTACTCATACATCACGCGTCCGTCGTGCATGCAGAACATTTCATTAATTACTCGTCTGACAGAGAAGGAACAATGTGAGACACTGTTTTGATGCACCAGTGTGCCCCCAACCCCCCCCCCCCCCCCCCGCTCCCCTGCCACCCCCACCCCACCCCTCCCTCCCACTCCCGTCTCATTTCTCGGTATTTTATATATTATTCTTGATTTTGTTCTCCTCCGCTGGAACGGAACGCTGTTCACGCAGTTATCCCGTCAGCGCGAGCCATTATTCGATAATGACACGGCGGTTTGAAGTGTTGGAGTCGCAATTAAAAAACAGGCTGTCCACCGTGCGGCCCAGCGTCTCGCTAATAGATCAGAGGACGCACACGGATGAGAAAATGTGCTCAGAAATACACGCATTCTTTGTGGTACAATGACACACGAGAAGTATATATGTGTTATATATAGCGAAGCATGATTTGTAAGTATGAGGAAGCCTCCCTCTGCAGCAACTGGTTAATACGGAGTGATTACAGCTCGGAGGCAAATGACTTCCATTGCTCACGGAACACTTTCTATTAAATCACGTTGTTATGTTACTCAATAAACAGCAGATGCGAGCGCACACTTGTCGCTCGTAATCGAGCGCTCAGAACAAACACCGCGACCGCCGCGGCCACGCTTACAGCGGCGGACACGTCGGCGGCGGTGGCGGCGGCGGTGGCCGTACGGCAAACATGCTACGATGTCCGCGATCCGTCAGCGCTAGGCTACGCTACGCTAGGCTAGGCTAGCTGCTGCCGGGGAAACGGACAAGACTGCGCAATCATGTCATAGCAGTCTCTTCTGCAGCTGGCGTGTTTGCGTTCAGTCCACACACACACACACACACACACACACACACAACACACACACACACACACACTGCAAACAAAACTAACTTTGGCTTTGGATTTGGACCTCTCTCGGGTCCAACTGCCCCCGAGCTTCTATTTGAGTTCCCCGACCGAAAGTCTGGCTTTAAAACGTCTCTCTCTCCACCACCAGCGGCCCGGGTTAGTGCCCTGGGGAAAGGGTCTGCATGGTGATGGGGACATTCTAGCGAGCAATCCGTCCGCCACCACCTGCACCGCCACACACACACACACAACACACACACACACACACACACACACACACACACACACACACACACACACAGAGAGAGAGAGCACCATAACCCCCTTTAACACAGCGCTGGACGTGTCAGAGTTTGAAAACAAGCCTGTTTGGCCTTCCAGACAAAAGGAGGTCTTGTGGTGTTGTGTCTTGTTGTGTCTTGTTGTTGTTGTTGTGTACCGGGACAACAACAACAACAACAACACAGGCAAGCAAGCAAGCAAGCAAACAGGAGGAGAGCTTGTGTGTAGCATCATGGCTAACGGCCACAGAAGCCGCTCGGAGCAGCATGCCCCCGCACTGCGGATACAAGCAGGCGTGGTTTTTTTTGTGTGACCATCTATTTGCGGGTCGGTAATCTTACGAAGGAGTGATCTGCAGTTGGGAGGCAATTAGGATATTTCAGGGATTGGACGGAATGTGCAGTATTTAGTATCCCACTATTTCTCGCCTACTTCTCTGTCCCGTGAGCAAAGCGTGGGGTTAAATGTGCTGGATGGGGGGAGTTCAGAGTTTTTGTAAAAGAGAGAAGGCGGAAAAGAGCATTTTTTTGCTCTTTTCCGCCTTCTCTCTTTTAAACTCTGCAAAAAAAACTTCCTCTCTCCCTACATTTGTCCACCATTGAGATGATAAGAGCCCCGGATATGATTGACAGGCAAGGTGGACTCCCTGGACCAATCAGAGAAGAGAAAATGAGCCAGCCAGGAGTGGTCTGTAATCGAGATCATCTCGGAGACGGAGGCATGAGGCACGCAGACAACCAGAACCGATACTGGCCGGGGCATCGGGGCATTTCTAACAGATTACACTCAAATTATATCGCTCTTAAATTTCACCAGCAGCACCTTTAGTCATGGGTTTGATTTAATCAAATAAATACAGTAAAGTCCAAGGTTTCCTTCGAGGGAGCGGGAGAGACCGCTATCCCGCTATACCACCACCACCCCCACCACCATACCCCACCATACCCCACCCCTCTGCTCTGTGTCGGGGTGACGTGGGTGATGTAGTTGCTGGCAATCGCTCCGTGATGGATGCCTGTGAGGGAAACTGTCACGTCCCACCTCTCTGAGACGGTGGGACGTGACACAGAGTCCTCCCTGTGGAGCACCACAGAGACTCACCCACGCTCACCCACCCTTCCCCCCCTATACTTGTGAGGAGATTAAGCAATACATGGTGACTGAGGGGGGGGTGGGGGGGGGGGGCGGTGGAGATGGGTGAGGGAGTCTCGTTGAAATTGTTGCATGGGGCAGTGTGATGCGTATGTCTTCCGGGTCTTAGTGTGTGTGTGTGTGTGTGTGTGCGTGTGTGTGTGCGTGGTGTGTGCATGCGTGTGTGTGTGTGTGTGCGCGTGTCGTGTGTGTGTGTGTGTGTGTGTGTGTGTGTGTCTGTGGGTGCGTGTGTGCCCGGCCCTCCGTCATCGTTCGACGCATTCAAAGCATGTGAGCGCTCCCGAGAATTTGACCGCATGTTAAATTCTGGGAATCACATCTGACGTCAATTAAATCGCTCCCTTGATTCAAAGTCAAACTTTAGCCGCGGCTTTTATGAGCACCTCGTGAACGGCTGGAAATCACTCACCTATGGCGCAGAGAAACAGCAGCAGGACGATCAAACAGAGGATATGTGGGAGAAAGAGAGAGAGAGAGAAAAGACATTCGTTAGAAACGCAGTTCGCTTTAACACTAATAATATGAAAACCACGCCGCTTCCAAAGATCCAGCTAAAACAACAACAACAACAACAACAACAGCATCAGTAAACTCACATCATTACTACCCCACATAGACAATTAGAACATCATCACAACATAAGACGACACGAAACAAATGTAATATTTAAGGACACGTTTTTTTTCCGTTCCCCCCCGTCGGAAAACGGAAGAGATCGTATCAGATCGTATTGACGATGAAGGCTCTTAGTCGGAGCGAGAGCATCCATCCCGGATTGTCCTTGAGAGGTTTTCAAGGGCGGCGTGGAAGGTCGAAGGTAACGCTTTTGTTGTCTCGCTAAAATGTAACCCCCCCCCCTCCTCACACACACGGCTTAAAGTGTCATGTTTCCGCTCCGACCATAATTGAATTTGTATTGGTTTAAAAGATTATTCACAATCTCCGGTCACATCACAAACCTTCAGCCCGCCAGTGTAGACGACGGCGCCGCAATCTTGCTTACATACATGCTGTGTACTTAAGTGAAGTAATCTATGTACATGTCCTAATCCCACCTGTGGCATTGGACACATCACGCCCTTCCACTGTCCGCATTCACAGATAGCTAATAGAATTCCACGGACAAGACGGTTCAAAACGCCGTCGCAAAGACAGAGGTCGTAAAATCGCTAAAAGCGGTCGGCGATGCTGACAAAACAGACTAGCATAGTAGTGGCGGAGTTATGGTTTGCCTTTTGCGTTGGGTGTTTTCCCGCCTCTTCTTCATCCTCCTCCTCCTCCTCCTCCTCCTCCTCTTCTGCGAGACACAGCCAGACCAAATAAAGAGGCAGCTGTAACATGTTGACCGCAGAGGCTAAACATAACCGTCTGCCCTTTCTGTAGGCCTGCACTGTTCCTGTGACCCGCAGTCAGTGTCTTTTCACAGGCTGCGTCCTGTTCCTTTTAGACAGAACAGAATACCATAAAAAAAGAATAATAAAAGAGGAAGTGTACACACATAGCGGCCTGTGCCACTGTCTGTACACTGTGCACAGACACGTTACTGTATTTACAGTATATATATATATACAGTATTCGGTGAACAGAACCAGCATTCAGCACATTCCCTGCCACCGTCGCCGCCATCCCAGCTGATGCCTCCCACCAGAACACGTCCCAATTCATCTTCTGTCGCTAAAACCACTAACCACTAACAACAGAGGTAGACTTAACGGAGTGAAAAATCACACGAGCGGATGGCGGACGTGGTGAAGATGCGGAGTTGAAAAAGAAGTGTCTTCCTTATGCCTTGCTGTGTGAGGGACATTCATCTCGGAGGCAGACAATCGTCACGCGCTGAGAAAGGGATGAGAGTGTGTCTGGAAGCGTAACAAAGAGGCCTAACAGCAGCAGATCTCCACACTGGATTATTGTAGTGCGGCGTTGAACAGTGACAAAACACACGGCGCAATGAATTCAAGGCGATATCAGAACAAACACAGGGCACAGGGAAGAGAAGGCACTAACCTTTTGGTTGTCCTTTATGGATTCACGACTGGGAGTGCAATTTGAAAGGATCAGAAATGAGCTAAAGTGGTCCCAGGGGAGGGGCCAGACTAAGAGCGATTCAAAGACCCCATGAAAAAGAGACTCCCGAAGAACACAGTCACCTCGCCTGGACAAGGGAAAACCGGGGGCCCCCTTCTGGAGCCAGACCTGGGAGGGGAGCTCAGCCTGGGGACTAGAGAGCGTGGCTGGGGAGAAGGAAGCCTGGGGGGGCCCCGCTTAGCCGGCTGCCACCACAACCCGGCCCCGGATAAGCGGACGAGAATGGATGTATGTATGGATGGATGGATGGAGTTAACGCGCTCGCTCCGCATATTTACCATATGATGCACTCAATGCTGGCATGGCGTGAATATATTTTGTCACAGGTATTCAACGCTAAGTGGCTTACAAGCGGCACTCTGAGCTAATTGTCCAGACATCGGTGTCTGCAGCACTTGTTCTTGCTCAAATGCCAGACGTTTAAAGATAACATTATCACGATTTTGATCCTCTTAACCTGCTCCAATTATGATGGAAAATGACTCACAATGGTGAACGCATGGAAAATAGAGAGAGAGTGAAAGTGTGTGCATAATGCTGTGCAACGCTCATAAGACAATATTAGCCTTTTCCCCTAACCCTAGTCCACCGATCCTAAATCTTCCGGATCATCTTCCCAGTTATCCGAGATCATTTATTTGTTGCACGCAGGATGTTGATATGACGTTGCATGGCAACATGTTAAAACAATATGTCCTCACGTTGCTCCCTCACACGCTCCGGGAGGCAACCGAGATCCCTGGAACCTGCTGCAATCTGTTCAGGATGTGGAGGAACACTGAAAATACACAGCGGTGGTTTTCAAATTTGCTAAATATTTAAGAGGGGATGAAAGTTTAACATTTACATTTAGGGCATTTATCAGACGATTTTATCAAAAGCGACTTACAAAGAGTACATTTGTTGAAGGAGAGGCAGCAATATATCACTGTGGTACCTGAAGATAAGAATAGAGATGTTTTCCAGCATTCATATTTACGAGACGAAATAGAACGAGTTTCATTAATTGCCAAGTTGCCTGCATAAAGTAGCTGGGCAGGCGTGCAATGCTTAAGCATGATACAACATCTGAGAACTGAACAACAATCTAAGTGTCATTAATAAATGTCAAGACGTACAAACAACGCAGGTTAGTCATTACTGACAGGGCCGCATGACCAAGGACAACACAAACCCAGGTAAAGGAAAAACAAACAGATACCAAAGGGTGAACAAATTCTCTCTGTCAGCGGCAATTCTCGAAATCACTTCCATCTCGACCGGTGAGACGCAAAGCCAGGCTCGGCCTTCTTCCCTGCTCCTATCTGGCGCACAACACAGTTTGCCCCTTGGGAATGAGACAGGAAGCCGTCGCGATTTCCATCAGTAACCTGTCGCCAAACAGAGACGGATTGGTCCCGAAGACTCCCGTTTGATAGCAACTCCTCCCCGATGCACTGTCACGGCTTCGTCGCGCCACAGCCTCGTAAACTCCACGCTCGGTCTCCTCTGTTTTAGCAGATTTTGCTGTGCAAAAAAGATTTCTTTGTCAGAACCAAGACTAGCCGGCTGTTAGAGTGACAGGCGATCCGGTGCGGAAGTTGTAGCATTATATTTTTTTTACCGTGTTACCGTGCAGACAACCGCCAAAAGTATTTAGGCATGGGCTCCATCAAACAGGTGTGTCATTTTTCCTGCTCAGTGTCGAGTAGTAACTCCAGCATGCAAATCTGGATTACTTATAGATCAGTTGCCAGTACGTGACTGACACTGACTGGGCAAGGGATAGCTTGACGGAACATCTTTCTTTCTTTCTTTTTGTCTTACTTACTTTGTCTAGCCAGGGATTTAAATAGTGGCCGGACGCCAGGTGGACATACAGCTACAACAGTTCTGTTGCTTTGTCGATCTCTAATCTCTCCACTGGAAAAATCACAAAAATCAGAATCCATTTTCTTTCGCAGGTAAGCAAAACTTCCCGAGGCGATATCTGCACCCATCTGATAGACAACAGCACCGTGACCCTCCGCTTATCACGGCTTTAAGCGTCCTGGCCCATCAAGGGCACGGCCGTACCTCAACAACAACTTTGTCCCTTTTTTTTCTTTCCACTTTCTTTCCACTCTTCGCGTTTCATCTTCTTTCTTTTTCAGCCGGTGCTTCTGTGTTTTGCCCCCGGCGAACACACGGTGCATCGCGGCACTTGATATGAACGTTGGAAGCCGACGTAGTCCCTTTCAATCTCCTCCAAGAGCTAAGTGAAGATAGATACCCGTGGCTTCGCAGCTCGGGCCGATGCGTGCGTGCCGGAGGTGGGGATACTCGTAGCATGGCAAACGCGCAACAAGTTCAACAGCTCCACTCTGTGCCTCTGCTCAGGTAAAGCGTGGCACCTGTGAAAACGTCGAACACTGTGCAGTCGTCCATGTCCCCGTGTCTTTTTTTTTCCACCAGCCAAACAAAGGTGACGCAGTGCTGGTGAAAAGACGAGGGGTAATGAAATAGCGTGCAAAGAGGGAGGTGGGGGAGTTCGGTAGCCTAAAATCTGTGCAGTGCTTCTGAAGAGGTCTCGTCCTATTTCGTCCCAATTGCTCCCAGATGTTCCCTTGGCTTAGATCCCCTCCTTCCAACATACTATAAATAAAAGGATGTTGGCGGGACATGAACCAGTAAATCTGAACATACACTAGGACGGCCAATGGACCTCGGAGCCTGGCTGCGAGTTCCAGTTCCATAGGCGCATATATATATATAAACTATCCCACTGAACACTCTCGACTCGAGTCGACAGCAATAACCAATACGATCTAATGTGGTTTTGGGGGGGGGGGCGGTGCGGGGGGGGGGGGGGTTAGGAGGTTGTAATGGAGTGTGCCAGTCAAACAAAACACGATACAAAAATGTATAGCTGCCATATGTTTCAGGGTTTGATTGTGGAGATACCAGAGCACCGTAGTCATGCTCCACGTGACCACGCTCAAGGCCTGCTCTTATCCACGGTGTGTCCTATAGTGACCACGCTCAAGGCCTGCTCTTATCCACGGTGGTGTCCTATAGTGACCACGCTCAAGGCCTGCTCTTATCCACGGTGTGTCCTATAGTGACCACGCTCAAGGCCTGCTCTTATCCACGGTGTGTCCTATAGTGACCACGCTCCAAGGCCTGCTCTTATCCACGGTGTGTCCTATAGTGACCACGCTCAAGGCCTGCTCTTATCCATGGTGTTTCCTATAGTGACCACGCTCAAGGCCTGCTCTATCCACGGTGTGTCCTATAGTGACCACGCTCAAGGCCTGCTCTTATCCACGGTGTGTCTATAGTGACCACGCTCAAGGCCTGCTCTTATCCACGGTGTGTCCTATAGTGACCACGCTCAAGGCTGCTCTTATCCACGGTGTGTCCTATAGTGACCACGCTCAAGGCCTGCTCTTATCCATGGTGTTTCCTATAGTGGACCACGCTCAAGGCCTGCTCTTATCCACGGTGTGTCCTATAGTGACCACGCTCAAGGCCTGCTCTTATCCACGGTGTGTCCTATAGTGACCACGCTCAAGGCCTGCTCTTATCCACGGTGTGTCCTATAGTGACCACGCTCAAGGCCTGCTCTTATCCACGGTGTGTCCTACAGTGACCACACTCATGCCATTCACTCACTCT
Organism: Coryphaenoides rupestris; assembly: GCA_002895965.2. Taxonomy (NCBI): domain Eukaryota; kingdom Metazoa; phylum Chordata; class Actinopteri; order Gadiformes; family Macrouridae; genus Coryphaenoides; species Coryphaenoides rupestris. Next base: position 726,961 of record PIJE02000100.1, on the reverse strand, counting down.
ATTATTTGGTGGCTCACATAGAAACTGGAACAAGGCTGAACTCAAGCCCCCCCCCCCCCCTGCAAATGCAGAAGAGTGTGGAGACCACAAGGATGCCAGGTATGAATCTGTGTTGGCACATATTTGAATGTTTTCAAATGGGGGAAACGTTGAGTCATAGAAACCCACCGACGCTATTGTCCAAGGACTCCAAGGAAATGTTCGATATCCTTGATAACTTGTGAACACCATTTAGCCACTGACGCTATCAAAGATAATTTTGATCATTTTATTTAGATGGAGCTTAGCTGCACTTCCTGCTGTACTTCCCAAACAGCAACTTGTAATAATTGACAGCAGGATCAAGGGGCATAAGCCAATGGCTAAGGGCTAAATGTTTAAAGGTTTCTAATTAGGCCTGGAAATGTGGTGACAGAAAACCTGTCGGTTCAGATCAGGATTGATCAGGGAGCTCGCTGCCGTGGTACTGGTTGAAGTATTTAGGAAGGTGACCGAAACATGCGTATCCAAAACGCTTTGCGATTTTGATAAACAAAACAGCATTAACTGGATGAGAAGTTTTTCGGTTTTCTTTCAGTGGTTCTTTAATTGTTTTAAACATGTCTGTCTCAACTCGTCTTTTAAACTCTTAAAATTCTGGAATGAAGCCAGTGAACTTTCCCTGGCCGTCCTGCTTCAGTCGATCAACATCATTAACAGTGCATAGATTTAGAAACACTGCTAATCCTGTGTCCACTCGTCCAGCGTTGTGGTCTATACTCACACCGTATAGAATGTGGATAGCCGAAGCCAGAACGTTCCTCTTCCACATGTGCAGGCAATAACAGTTGTTGCACTGTGAACAGCCATCAACGCTCACTTCCATTACTATGTCGTTGGCTTTTGCGTTTGTGTTGTGGCTTTCGCTTTTGTATTTTCTGGTAATGCCCTTGGGTTTTTTCAAATTTGCAAAGCGTTTCGGACTTGCATGTTTGCTCAACGTTTCTCAGGCCACCGCAATTCAGGCTGACAGGCCTCCTGCAATGGAAGCCCATTGCTGCGGCATGTTGATTTGGTCACAAACCTGACATTTTGTCTGTGTGAACGTGGCAATTTGTTTTACCGTTTATCAGCACCTTAACCCATTATGATTTGAGTTCAGATTTGAGTTGGCCGCACACGTTTGAAAAAAGACGATGATTTAAATAATCGTCTTGTATCTGCAGCCAGACTACAGATTAGCAACACACATTACCTGGCTAGTTATTATTTTGTCTAATTGACATGCTGTCCCCGGCCTACCAAAGGTCAGTGTGTATAGGAAAGGCTTGCTATTTACGAAGGACACTAACTAGACTACTGGGGGTGTGCAGTAAGCTGCTTGATAGATGCAAATTAACAGGAGACCTGTTAATCCCCTTGTTGGAGCCTGCCTGTGATTAATTAAGGCCAGAGAGGAGATGGAGGAAGAGCATATCTGGACCTCAGTGCTTCTGTAATCCCCAACACTCTTTCCCTTACCTTCCCACTCTCTCCAGAAGCCCAGAAGACGGCATTCGTGTTTGGTCATGTGGGGGTGATGTTGAAGATGATTTGTCAATCAGAGAGTGATTCTTCTCTGTGAATCTCTCCTTTTCGGTGCATCTTTCTCTCTGTCTCTATTGCGCTCCCTCTTTCATTAGCTTTCCCATGGTCTAATTGTAAACCAAAAGTAATAAATAAGTAAAATACCCTTCATGAGAATAAATCAATGACCTATTTATATTTAGCCATCTTCAGCACTCTCACAAATCCTCCTGGCTTCAAATAAATGAATTATGCAGGGATTTTCTTTCTGCAAAGCAGAGTAGGCCTCCTTGAGATTATTGCATAAAATTGAAACAACAGAGCATTAAAATTAAAGAGGCAGGGACAAAATGAAGAGCAATCAAGGCGGACTTATTGAAAAAGAAGGGGGGAGGAATTAGGAAAAGTTGGTTCATGGAGGGCGGTGAGGATAATCAATTAAAATATTTGACAAATATAAGTGTGGGAAAAAAATGAAAATATCCTGGGGATGGTGATGGTGAAGGGCAGGGGGGTGGAAACTCCTAACAACTCCTTGTTCTGAATGCTTAAGACATCGGCGCCGCTGAAGTCAACTCGCGTGCCCACCGAGCATATTGAAATTGAACACCTGAGCTCGGCCTTCTAACACCTCCATCCCGATATGAGCCATTATATCGGGATATAGCTTTGTTTGTAGCTTTGTTTTCTGGTTGTCTACATAAAACAACCACATTGTGAAGTCTATTTTTGTATACACCTGTGTGAATTCAATATTTGTGTATTTTGGGATTTTATTAAACGCTTAAAAGCTTCAAGTGAAATGGAGAAAGAAAAATAAAGATGGGGCCGAGCGTACAATATGAAAATGAAAATTACCAAAGGTTAACATAAAACTGATTCAAGTATCGCAGCAAATTAAGCTGAGCGAGCTCGATGCGTCTTTTAAAATCAGGAAAAGACGATACTTATGCCATACGACAACATTACGATGATATTTAGTCTCATATCACGACATCGATACCTGAGCGTTATATAAGGACGCAGTTGACAAATCATCCAACATCTTTGTTGTGTCATACCGTACGACGTCTAACCTGGGAGGAAGGTCTGCCTCAAATACCACAACGAAACAACAACAAGTATTTTCGAGGGATCTGAAACTCTGAAACTCGGAATAAATTACATTTCTGAGCAGAACGGTTGCTATGAAACCGCAACGACCTTTTGCTCCGGGGTCAAGTCACCCATTCAGGTCAGAGAAGGCGCACCACTTCGCTCTTTGTCGAATAGTTTTAGCCTCGTAGCAATGACAACGGCGGCGGCGGTAACCTCTGAGAAACGCCGCTCTTCAGCTCAAATAAATTCAGTTCGGTCGCTCCAGACGGTACTTGAACCTTGTGTGGCACAACGGAGAGATGAAAGGGGGATGGAACGTGTTTGGTTCATCATCGCGCTCATTTGTATGACAGCAAAATAATTCGACGTGGAATGTTATTGACAGAGCCGTCGCCAAGGAGAAACGTGAACTCAAGCGGACTGGACCGAGCCCTTCCTATTATGTATAAGATCACGCGGCCCCTAACTCTCAACACACCGACGAGCGCTTTATCGATTTAATCCATTACGTTCATTCACTGCCTTCTCCCAGACATTACGGTCGACTCTCTGGCGCTAGTTACCTTATCAGCTTATTTCTTCTTGAATTAAGCTCAAAGGATTTTTCGGTCCAGGAAGACGGGGCCGAGCAATTCGAGCATGAAGAATATTAATGGCACCGCAGGGTCTTGCGCTAAGGACCTCCGCGATCACGATTTTAATTCCTGAGCGATCGCGACGCACAACCCCCGACCAGCACCTCATACTTTCTGAGATTTCACCCCCCCCCCCCCCCCCCCACCACCACCGTGCACGTTTTCCTTTGCAGTCGCGCAGACGACAAACAAGAAAATAGTTTCACCTCGTCTTCTGACCGCAACAAAGGACTTGATCTGCATGGCTCTTTTGTCTCCTCTCTCTCTCTCTCTCTCTCTCTCTCTCTCTCTCTCTCTCTCTCTCTCTCTCTCTCTCTCTCTCTCTCTCTCTCTCTCTCTCTCTCTCTCTCTCTCTCTCTCTCTCTCTCTCTCTCTCTCTCTCTCGCTCTCTCTCTCTCTCTCTCCCTCGCTCTCTCTCTCTCTCTTGGCTGTTGGCTTACGTCATGAAGCTCACGATAAAAAAAAGAGCAACAAAAAAAAGGGTACTTTGTTTATCGTTCCACTGCCAAACTGTTCCGTTTACTGCCGGTGTCAATTGTGTATACACACACACACACACACACACACACACATCCCCGCCAGCCCGCACAATGGGTGCCGGTGTGGTGTGTAAGCTGGCGACGACTCAAGGTGCCAGGGACAGAGGAGAACCCTCCTCCTCCTCCTCCTCTTCCTCCTCCTCCTCCTCCTTCTTCTCCTCCGCCCAGAGACCCCCTCACCGAAAGCCCACTCCACCCCCGGAGAAATTCCCGGGAGAGAGTGCAAGCGGCGGTCACATTGATTTGCAGTGGCAGAGATGAAGTTCATGTTCCAGCAGGCCTCCCCTCCTCCTCCTCCTCCTCATCCTCCTCCTCCTCCTCCTCCTCCTCCTCCTCTATCTCTCTTTGGACTCAGATGCCCGGACTGTGATCCACGACGAGGGAGCATCGGGCAAGGCAAGGATGAGTCACATAAATCACCTTTAGGGGTGGATGACGTGTGGCCGGCCGGCCGAGCAGCACTGACGATGTGCTGAACGTACTAATAATAATAACAATGACCATCCGAGTCGCGGTCGGAGGGAAAAAAGTAGAAACCTTCCCAAACGTTCACCTTCTGACTGTATCAAAGACGGACTGAGAGGTAGGGGGCGGGTTAAGATGGTGGGGATAGCAGGCTGGTGAATCATGGAACATTTATAAGAGACCACGGGTCAAAAATGTCAGTTGTGGTTTTATTTTTTTTATTTCTTCTCATCTGCACAAAACGCTGCCGTGGCACCACTAGTGTTTATCTGGCTAATACTTTCCGGGCTGAATGATTTCCATGGACAAAAGCTACTGGGCAAAAATGGAAGAGGTTTGTCTTTTATGTGTGCGCTGCAAAATCCAACACACCCATAACCGTGCGTGTGTACGGAAATGCCTGTTTAGGGTAACTCACTTTTAATTAGAGAACTGAACGCTTTTAATTTGAAAATTGATGATTAAAGGATTGGTAGAATGAATACTTGTCTGAAACGATCTGAAAACCACTTGCACCTTGACAATTCCAAAATGTGAGCACTTCATTACACTCCATTAAGAGTCATTTCAAAAGTCACGTTTTTTTTCTCCCCGGTTTCAGTCAAATAGCACTTTAGCATCGACAAATAGCCGATGAGCATGTCCCTAGCATCGCAAATTATTCAAATCAGTGTGTAGTTCAGGCAATTTTAAACTAGCCTTGAGAACTGTCATAAAACAGAGTTAATGGACGAGGAATAATTCATACCAAACCATGGAAAGTAAGAAAAGTCGAAAAAGTACAACTCAGAAAAGCGAACGAAAACACAAGGAACCAGCTCTTATAATTCATATTTAAACATGAATTATTTCAAGGTTAAAATTATGCAATGAAAAAAATTCAATATAATATAAAAATATTTCTGTTTGTTTGTCCTTTGTTCGTGGGTCGCTGTGGATCGCATGTGGATGCACCAACCTAATTAATCACTTGCATTTATTTTTGTATTTGACAAGTGGACGCCATTTTTCATTTAACAGAAAGCTGCATGTGTGTAAATAATTATCATGCCGTGCTTTGCAGCAAAAAAAATGAATCTTCTACTTGTATGCGTTGGAACAACAAACTGCATTATTAGAGTCTGGCACCGTTTCGTCCCTGGAAACATTTCAGCTCATTCAGGAACAATGATCAATGGCAGGCCTTTTAATTTAAGCAATTGATTCAACTCTCAATCCACTGAACACCGAGCGAGGCAAAAGCTCTCCGCCATTGCCCTCTGAATTTGTCCTCGTCATCCCCCCACCACAATCCATAGCTGGCGTTGTCGACACAGAGGCGAGGTTGTCACGGATGGCGGGGGAGGAGGAAGGGGGCGCGCCCACATCGCTGTCATTTGTTAATCTACGGCTAATAGAGAATAGATTGTGAGAGGTGCTGAGAGGAAACACAGCCATGGGGACTCGCGGGCATTCCTCTCTTCCATCTGGGCGGCGCCATCGGTCTAAGTGTAACAGCTGAATAGTCCATCTCTCCGGAATCCCCAACAGGCCAGTCAATAGGCGCTATTGTGGTCCACAAACTCCAAGGCCCAGTTTCGTTCCATTGGTCTTTTTTTTTTCTTCTTCTCCATTTTAACGGCAAGTGGCTCAGTATGGCACACTCGAAAGTTGGGGGGTTCCGAGGGCAGACTTTGCAGGCAAGCGGGGAATGGAGGGGTCGGACGGGACAATCACATGAGATGGTGATCCATGTGGATTCCGTTGTGCTTGATGTTCATAGCTTAGTCTGTGTTGTATTTCAAATCCTGACAATCCTGGAGGTTTTTTTTCAAACCGCCAAGACACCGCGCAGTGCAACGAATCCACTTTGAAGATAAAGATGCCCGGGTGGCAGGGGGCTGCGTCCCTCGAAAGACTGCTATTCCGGCATTCTCCACTATATTCCCTTTTCTAATCGCTGGAATGTTGTCTCTTTCATCAGTTGAGCCGGTGGGATTTGCTTATCCGAACAAGGTACCCGGGTGATGTTAGGCTGGGATTTACTAGAGTCTGGATGGTAGCGTTCCAACACAGAGGGAAATCAGCCTTGATCACTGCATGCCTGACAATTTCACTTTGTATGGTAACCTCTGTGTTGCCTCATTTGAGGTAACTTAGACCTTGACACCCCTTCCCCCATATTCTTGAAATGAAAAAACCCTCACTCGTCGATCAACTGAAATTGTTACAGACACAGGCTTTAAACAAGGCACGGAGGGTTTGTTGGCATTATCCCCTCCGTAAATAAACCCAAGCTACATTCCGGTCGGTGAAAGCCACCCATCTGCACCCCCCCGCACCTCCTCGCCACCGCAGCTCGCGCCTTCACACGTCCCTCACCTCTGCCTGAGTTCACAAACGTATTCATTCTAGCCTACTCCTTAAGACCATTTCCATGGGAAGGACCGCCATGTGGAACACTCATCTGGAATTACAGTTTCCCGTCAGCGGTATACGGGACAAATTTCAAGTCTTAAGTCGTGTTTTTTTTTTCCAATATAGGCCCCTTGAGCTTATTATGTAGGTCTTGGGCAAACACACGTGTGCCTTCTCCATGCTCAAGGTCGCCGCGGACGCGCCATATTGTTTGACCGAGAGGCGTCTCGCCGTTCCATTATTATTCCATCCACCGCATGACGTGGCATAGAAACGAAACCGTGAAGCTTTAGAAACGAGATGTGCGAGAGAAAGCTGAACAGGGGCACATTTAAATGGCAGCACATATAAGTCTGCACAAAAGGTTGGATTCTCTTTACCGAGAGGAGGAGGGGTGGGGGGGGGGGGGGGGGGGAGGTTTACACAAAGACAATTCCGCTTTCGACGCGAGATACGGTACCTTGTGGGTTTTGCGGTCACAGAGAAATGTTTCCGCGTGTCTATTTCAGGCGAGTAACGGCCGCTGTCTAAGTGGTTCATACTGGGAGACAAGGACTCCTTCTCTAAATGCATTTTTAATGGGGAAAATCGGTGGGGCTCTTATCTGCCGCCCGGGCTCGGGAGACGGTGTCAGAAGCTGGAGCTATGGCTTCCCAGAGTTTGCCTTGAAACGGCGACGCTAACAGAAAAGGCAATTACATTTAAGCTAGTGTGGCAGCACACACATCGGCGGGTGGGTGGGGTGCAGTGGGGTAGGTGGACATTGTTTGGGGGGGTTTTTTTGAGTGGACAAATGTCAGGAAGACGGATGCAGCGGTGTGGAGACGGGCTTGTTTTACCCATTGACTGAGTAAATACATACAGAAGTATTTCGGGATAGGGGATTTTTATATTTTTTTTAAAGCTGAATCATGATGTTCCTTTTTGGGCCACCACTAATAATAGCTCGTCTCCTGAAAGAGCACTCCTCGCCGAAGCCATCCAAACAAAAAGGTCATGGAAATACAATAACAAATGCGCCACCACCAGGAGTGACAATCAAATGAGACTGGACTGAAAAAAGTAAAAAGTAGGCCGGGCAATTTAGCTAGAAGTGTCGATGAAAGGGTTCACATCAACCAAAGGCTGTAAATGGTATGGGAGTGAGGCGGTGGAAGGATAAGGATAAGGAAATCAGTGATTCAGATACATTTTTCCAAAAGCTTGGAACAAACTGTGCAGGACTCACCGCACCAAATGATCACGTCTACTGATTTTTTGGGGGAGGGACTCAAATCTTCAACATTTAGTGAAAGCTATTGGATTTTCCGTAGCCTTCTCCTTGCTGATATCTCCAGGTCTAATGAGATAGGCGTATGATTGGAACGGTGTATTTCCACTTCGATCTCCCCGATAAAGCTTTCATGATGACGATGAGTAATGAGGTTAATAGTCGATTGATTAGAACACCCACAAGGTGTACGCACTAACTGAGATACGTTATGTTGAGGTTTCGAAACACACGCTACACGCAAGTGTCACGGTCTAACGAAGGAGTATGGCGCACACACAAAAAAAACAAACCAGACTCCAGGAAGACAAAAAAAAGTCACACTGGCGTCACAGCTCTGTAACACACGTGGAACTCTCACCCGTGGAGCTGAAGTCAGCAACACAGCAACACCGTCAACACAGTGTGAACGAAAAAAGACAACGAAGTTCAACTCGCAGCAGAAACACTGTAAACGCGGGTGAAATACATCCACACAAATATGGACAATATATTAACACCCGTTGCTTAGGCAGCAGTTGGCCACGTGCAATATTGGCAGCTCCGAGGCTGGTTCTGTGCACACACACACACACACACACACACACACACACACCACCACCACCACTGAGAGAACCCAAAGAGTTAAAGTGGGAGCTGAACTGGAAGGGGCATTACGGTCTGGTCTGGTCTGCCCAACGGACCACAGAGCCTGTGCCATGACGTCAGCTGCTTAATTGGAGGTTTGCTTCTGCAGACACGAGCAGTAAGCAACTCCTCTTGCGAGCGCGCGCACACACACACACACACACACACACACACACACACACACACACACAGTACAGCACACACACACACGCATGCACGCACGCACACACACATGCATAGTACAGCACAAGCACACACACGCACACACACACACACACAGTACAGCACACATAGACACAGTACAGCACACACACACACACACAGGCACACGCACACATGCACAAGCACACACACACACACGCACACATTTATTTCCTGGCTTTTTATGTTTCTTTACAGAAATTGAATCCGTTGATGTGTGCGTCAGCTTTGTGAAAGTAATCTGTGATTGTGTATGAAGAATGCAGCCTGCAATTGTGTTATACGATGGTGTAGGCAAGGCATGTGTGTGTGTGTGTGTGTGTGGGCGGTGTTTATGTCTGCAGCTGTGTGTCTGTGTGTGTGTGTGTGTGTGTGTGTGTGTGGTGCAGATGTATATTTACTTCCATGTGTGAGTGTGAGTGGAGTGTGTGTGTGTGTGTGTGTCTGTGTGTGTGTGTGTGTGGTGTGTGTGTGTGTGTGGTCCTATGCCGTTGGTGCACATTTTTCTGTGCAAATCATCTTGGCTCTGTGACACCCCAGCACCCCCCCCCCCCCCCCCCGACCCCCAACCCCCACCCCCCTGCACCCAACGCCCCCTCCCTCCCTCCCTCCCTCCCTCCAGCGCCACCAATCTGCCAGACCGCCTCAACGTCTCGGAGGAGACCAAGCAGAAAAGGTAACCCCAGTACCCAGTAGACTCGTTCACCCTCCCTCCCTCCCTCCTCCCTCTGTCTCTCCCTCCCACCCTCCCTCCATGCATCCCTCCCTCCCTCCCTCCCTCCCTCCACAAACACCCAGCGTTTTCAACCCTGGTGGACGTGCAGAGAGAGGGGGGGCCCCCACAACCCCGGGTCCCCACAGTCCCCCACACCCCACCCGGTCTGTTGTCACTGTGTTGCGGCGAACTGGTTTGGAAACAGCCCTCCCGCTGGGCCTCATCATGCGCAGCACCAGGGTTCCCACCTGCCCATCGGCAGCCCCTCCTGGTGGGGGCTTGGGTGTGTGTGTGTGTGTGTGGGGGGGGGGGGGGGGGGGGGTCTCTTAAGGACAATAGCATGACTGGAAAAAAAAAAAACCCAGACAAAAACAGATGCTTGTTACACCTCTGTCTCTCCCATCCTCTCTTAGTCTCTCCTCCCCCTCCCGAGACCACGGAGGAGGAGTTTGTTTAGTGGGGGGGAGGGGGTGCTTTTCGGCCATGCGTGCGGTCTCCTTCACCATCACCCATGATGCACCGCTGCGTACGTGGGCGGGGCCGTGCGTGCGGTGCAGACAGTGTGTCTGGGCTGGGAGGCGGGATGGTCTTCTGAGGCACCTCGCGCGCGTGTGTGTGTGTGTGTGTGTGTGTGTGTGTGTGTGTGTGTGTGTGTGTGTGTGTGTGTCTGGGGAGTTACTGCTGCCTACTGAAAACACAACACACAAACACAACAGCCCTGCACCCCCCTGAGGTGCACACACACACACACACACACACACACACACACACACACAGACACACACAGACACACACACACACACACAGACAATCCACCCGGACACTGGTCTTCATACTAAAATCGACATTGTATTTGCCTTACATGGGGTTAATTTGCCTCAATGGCTCCCATCTGCCCCACCCTCCCCCCTGTTTTGGGGGGGGGTGGGGGATGGGGGTCGCTAGTCTGTCCTTATGTAATGCTAAAAGGATATTTGCTAGACACACATTTTCCCTCCCGCAGTCCTCCTGTCTGCTTATCATTGGCCCGGGAATCCGATGGCGGCCTCCCACGTAGCAGATTGGATCACCGCACGGAGGAACATATGCATCACATATGGGCAGGGTCATTACTCCAGGTTAATTCCGCTCGAGTAGCTGAAGTCTGAAGGGGTGCCCATGTAGAGTCATTCGGCGAGGAGGAGGAACACGCCACCGCTAATCTGATCCATTAGCTTATCTGACCAATAACAGAGCCGCCGTGGCAGCTTGGGTCTCATTAATGTCGGCCAGGAATATAATCCATTCCCCTTCTTTTCGGGAGACATCAAGCATACCTTGGATGTGTCCCAAAAGCAAAAGGAACTTCTCGGATCCTGCGATCGGATATATTCTACTGATAGCATTAGTATCTGATACAGACTACATCTGTTCAGGCCGAGATATCCTCTGCCGGTAAAAACGCATCCATTTGCACATGACGACATCAGATAGCAGAGAGAGAGAGACGCGCACTGTTGCGATCTCACCTCCACGCACAGCACGGCCTTTTTGCCTTCCCACCCCGAAGGCCACGCCTTCAACAACCTTCCGCCCTCTGAACTATAACGAGGAGCTGTGAATCCAAAGCACATCTCACCCACCACCCCCAAGAGGAGGAGGAGGAGGGGGGGGGGGGGGGGGTGTTGGGTGTCATGGGGATGCAGCAGCAGCCCGCCTGCCGCTCCACATCGTGCTCACGTAATAACAAAGCCTCATCCTTCACACTCTGGTGTGAACAACAGATTGTGTCACAGTTCTCCGTCTCTCGTCTTTCGCGCGGCAGCCCGGATTTGGCGGTTCTGCACGTACAGGAGAAGGTCTACGTGCGCCCGTGCAACAACGACGACGACGGCAAACCAGTAACGCCAAACTCCCCGACACGAGGCTTGCGCTCGATCCAAAGAAGGGGTCCAAAATTCGCCGTCCGCCGCTACACTAGCACGGTGCCGCGCGCTAAAAAAAACCTCGGCAGTTGTTGTCCCTGTGATGCTATGCTAGGGTTAGCACAGCGCTAACCCTAACCCTAACCCTAACCGCTACACTAGCACGGTGCCGCCGCTAAAAAAAACCTCGGCAGTTGTTGTCCCTGTGATGCTATGCTAGCAGCGCTGCGGTTGTTGTTGTTGTTGTTGTTGTTGTCATCCGCCACGCATCGACTTTGGCACCGGCCTCCGCTACTTCAACTCTGTCAACTCCATCGCGCCCTGTCTGCTTGTTTTTCTTCCCTGTGGGCGGTGTGGCGCTCGCACGCGTGTTGTTCGGTGTCCAGGGAGGACGCTACGCGGCTACATGGTCCTTAGTATGCCGAGGATGAGACACACCAGTAGCAGCCAGCCCCCCCCAGCCCCCCCACCCCCACTCACTCACTCAGCATGGCTGTAGCCCGGGCCAGAGCTGCGCAGAGCCACCCACAGCCCACAGCCAGAGCAGCATATTTGATGTGCAGCAGCCTTGGACTGAGCCACTGAGCACTGTTGTGTGTCCGCATTGTTTACCATGAGAGAATAAACACACCGAGAGAAAACACTGGAGCCGTGTTGTGAACCGCGCAAGACAGTTCACAACACGTTCGGAAAAATAATTGGAATATAATTGAATACGGATCTATTTGTAACTTAACGCCGTGTCAAACTTTGGTGCATAAATATCGCGGAAAGTGGAAAATAACAACTCTTCAGGGCATATCTCATGGTAGCCATAAAGAGAGGGAAAGAGAGAGAGAGAGAGAGAGAGAGAGAGAGAGAGAGAGAGAGAGAACCAGTACCATTGGAGTCCACTGCAGGACAGAACAGCGGGATAAATTAAGCACACTGTTTTTAACACGAATTAGATTTGTTACACTTGAGCTGCCAAGGGGTTGAACTGCCCCCAACTCCACTCCCCACTAGTGTCCTCCGTGCCCCCCAGTAAACCCACTCAGTCCTCGCTTACACTTCTCGGAAGAGGCCGGAACAGGTGA
>PIJE02000100.1:696989-709489 GCA_002895965.2 Coryphaenoides rupestris | reverse complement strand
TTCACGGACCACCTCACATGCAACCAGTAACAAAATAGATAAATACACACATGCAGCGGCTGAGCAAAGCCTGCCAACGACCCCTTTATATACATAACTATTACTGAGAGAAGGCAGTGATGAACAGTACAGAGAGACTGTGTATGCGACAGTAGTTCAGGAGATAAGAGCGGTTGTCTGGCCAACGGAAGGTTGCCGGTTCGATCCCCGGGCTCCGCCCCCTCCTAGCTAAGTGTCGAGGTGTCCCTGAGCAAGATGCAACCTAACCCTAACTGCTCCTGACGTGTTGGTTGTTACCTTGCATGGTTGGCACCGCCGTCGGTGTATGAATGGGTGAATGTGAGGCAATACTGTCAAGCTCTTTGGATAAATTTACCATTTATGCTCCCAGTGTGTTCACAGTATTTTTCCAACACAAATAAACACAAAATCCATGGAAAGGATATGATGGAAGGCTCAAAGGGACACTATTTCTGTCATCATACTATATTTATGATATTTACTGAACAATATTGACAACGGAAGAAGAATAGAATCTCCCTCGTACCACCAAGTATTGATTCTGCTGACGGACGGAGAAGGAAGTGCTTCCCTGTAATGTGCTTTTGGAAGACGGATCGCACGACCGTTATTATTATTATTATTACTACGATGCCCTAATGGGTGTAAAGCATGCACCTCTGTAATGTGTTAAAGTAAAGCAGGCAAATTGATCGGACCTTGGTTTCCTCGGACCGGGTACGGACTGGAGACGCTTGTCTCGCCAACGAAAAGGTGACGCAAGCGCTTCACGAGTTATGATCCGCGATTGCATGACTTTGGCATCACCGTGCGTTAACCCAAGGAGAGACGCGTCACATTGAGGCAGCCGACGTTGCTCGCAGCCACTTATTTGGGACGTGTTTGGTTTTTTTTTGGGGGGGGGGGGGGGGGGGGGGGCTATACGGTTTGTAACGGTTGAGTTGTGATTGATTCCTTCCAACTGGAACTGGCACTGGCTTCCAACTGGAACTGGCTGCACGAAGCTCCGTTCAAACATCGAGACAACAGCTGGCCGCAAATAGCATGTGAGTGGGATTTATGTGCTAGGACCCTCCCACCCACACACACACACACACGCACGCACACACACACACACACGCACACACACACACACACACACACACACACACAGACTCAAAATGAAAAGAAACGCATGTTTAATTATTGATTCAGGTATTTTAGTGTATGTGTGTATTTTTCACCCTTTGGTTTGTTAGCTTTTCACATCAAGGAAAAACCCGAAACCCTGTTCTGTGTACGTTAATGGAAGACAGCTGCGTGGCGTTTCGTTCTCGGTATAAGAATGCGTTTCAAATATGGATGATGTTGTTGTTGCGTATCTCAACTGTGAACGTCAGTGGGGGGTCGGCGTGGGGGTCGGGGCCGTGGGGTGGGGCGGGCGGGTAACAGGGGGAGCGCAGCGAGGGCAACGTCGAAACGTATTTCTGGCGCCCGTTATCGGCGGGAATAATCTGACTTGAGCCGTTTCTTGGCTCGGGTAAAAAGGGCAGCCCACCAGAAAGCCCCGTGCAAATGCGGGACTGCGGGACTGCGTTACTGAACACCCAGCCCAGAGTTGGCCTCGCCTCGCCTCGCCTCGCCTCGCCCCAGTCAGCATCAATCAAGCGCAGTTATGCCCTCCCCAGTTTAACCGCCGAGTTTAACTTTAGGTTATCCGGGTTTGTTTTGGGGCTCAGTTGGACGGTTAGCTCCTCACCTGTCGTCGTTAAGGGAGGAGGAGAAACGCTTGTGGTCGGGTCTTAACCGCAGGCATTTAGACTGTCAACACTAATTGGTCCTCTCTCACCTGTCAAATATTCGGGTTATTTTATGATTTTATTTAATTTTTCATGCGCAGGTAGACAGAACGTTTTTTCGTACGAGTGTAGGAGGGCCTGGAAAAACATCTGTTTCTGTGTACTCTCCGAAATATGTCTGAAATGTTCAAACGTATGAAATGAAATAAAAATCCTTCGAGCGAGCGATGAAAAAGAGTGAGTGATCCAGCCCAATGCTATCTATCTGTTTACCTCTCCATCGCCGACCGTCCACCAGCTGCGTGGTTTAATCGCAGGTCACCGTATCATTACCCGAACTGCTACTGTGTGCCTGAGCCAAAACCAGGAGGTAGCCTGAATCGACCGCGGTGTGGAACGCCACGAGGAAAAGAGAGGGAAAAAACACCTGCGACCTGATCGACCGCATCGACGCCAACACGAGGGACATTTGTCCTCGAGAACAAGGAACAAATGAAGCAACGATGAGACTATTCCACATCTTATATACCCCCGATGAGTTCTATAATCGCGTCGCTCCCTGCAACTCGTCAGTTTGACGATGGCGTTGTGTGTTTTGCGGCAAACAGCGACCCACCGATGACCGACAGCTGTCACTCAAAGGAGCCCCCCCCCCACCGCACCCTTTCTCCCATGAACGTGACCGCAATGGTAATTACGTCTGTTTTTCGTGATGGTGGCTGGTTGGGGTGGGAGGAGTGGTGGGGGTGGGGATGCTCTGTTCATTGTTCAGACAAAGCCAAACTAAAAACGCTAAGTTGCCAGTATGTGTGTGTTTTTCGCTCGTGGATGTACGGGCGCGAGCGCGTGAGCACATGGCGTACGCGTCGAGGCGGGAAAACAAACATTTGACGTTCCTGGTTTGTTTTTTTTTCTCGCGACGGATGGGTGTAATAGAAAGACACGTCTGGGTGTTGTTCTCCCGCCAGAGGGCTTCGTGAGAGACAAAAGGATCCCAGGACACATAAAGAAGAACAATTAAATCAGTTTATCCCCCCCCTCCCCCCTCCCCCCTCCTCCAGGGCAGTGAGGGGTCACCCACTTTCTATTGTGGCCCCTGCGCCCCCCCCCCCACCCTCTTTTGGCCCCTCTTTGGCCCCTCTCTTACCTCAAATAGGCTTGTTCCCGCTTTTTTTCCTGTGTGTGTGTGTGTGTGTGTGTGTGTGCGTGTGTGTGTGTGTCTGCGTGCGTGTGTGTGCGTGCGTGCGCGTGTGTGCGTGTGTGTGTGTGCGTGCGGTGGGGGGGGCTGTGTGCCTGACAAACGCTCTTCGTAAATTACAAGCCCCTCCTGCTTCTCTGAATGCCACCCACTATAACCATAAAACACATAATGGGAAGGCAGCTCCTCCCCAGAGGCTAGATGCTCGACGCAGGGCTGATTCCTCAGAAACGTGGCACATGGTTCACGGTGAATTTGGGATATTTTTTGCCTCAAACATTTCTCAGACATTCACACAATGAAGTCAAAGCATTGCGAATGGGGAAGCCCTGCGCCTCCTCTAATGCACGTATATATAGATGTTATTTTAGCAGATCCTGGTCCACAATAAGGGTAATCATAGCAGTAGGCCATAGCGCGACCGCTATAAACCCACTCGATGGCATTAATCGGCAATCAGCATTCTCAATCTCAAGCACGTCACCTTGGTAACAGATGTCAACAAACCGCTGAACGGGTTCCATGGCTACGAAGCGACATCCACGCTCGGTGCATAATGCGCTCCCGCGGAAGAGTGTAGGCTATGTAGCGCGTTGTTAGGCCCAATTACCACTGCCTCCTCACAGGATGTCCATGGCATCCACCCACCACCACCACCAACACCACCCACCACCACCACCCAACACCCACCCACCACCCACCACCCAACACCACCCACCACCACCACACCACCACCACCACTCTCGCTAACAAACACCACAACATCACCTCCAGTCAGAGCTAATTACGGCGTTCAAGTTTGATTTCCCTGTGGACTACAGCAGCACAGCTCCTGTGACGCCTGTCCGTTGGATATTTTTTCTGTTATGTATTGTGCGCTGGGGTGGGTCCTGCCCATTAGATGGTAACTGGCAGATTACGTCAACTAATCGTAAACCGTGAATCATCACGGTCAAATGGGTGGGGTCGGTCCAGCTTTTGTAGAAATGATGGGGTGAAAATACTTGCTTTGTGTTCATTCTGAATAATTTTCATTCTTCAGAAACCATTCTAATCATAAGTGAAGTATTGTAAACCAAAAGATATACTTGAAATTGGCAAAAGCCAAAAGCAATACCGCCCTAAAATGGATCATCAACTACTCAGTTTGAACTGGGAAACAAACAAAAAAATGACAAAAAATAACCAAAACATACTCAACATGTTGTATACTAAGGCCTTTACTCCAGACGCTGTATCAGGTTTTGAACATTTCTTACAGATAATGATCACTATGACTCACACTCTCTCTCACACACAGCGGACACTAAATAATAAATCTAATATATAATGACATTGACTTGACTTGACAAAAGTCAAGTCAAGTCAATTTTATTTGTATAGCCCTTAATCACAAACAAAATGTTATCCAGTCGTATCACATAGTGGCAGTGCGACCGTCGGACTGGCGTTTTTTTGTATAGTACACAAATATATACTTATACTTATAGTACACAAATATGCTATGTACACATCTGCTATGTTTAAGAAGTTACTCATGCCACATGCTATCTTTGGAAAGGTAAGATGTGATTCGACTGATGCCGAGGATTTCAGGATACAATCCAAACAGCAGATACAATCAACGCCTCTGTCAGTCAAACAAACAATACAAGCAACAAAACAAAATTGAGGCCACTCACCTGTGAAGCCTCACAGTAATCCACTGATCAATAATATTCAAGACAAAAATGGTCTTGTTACATTGGCAAAGGTCCAGTGAAGCTGTGTGCTTCCAGTGTGTCTCAAAGCAGGTCAGAGCGGAGGTGGTTCGAGGCGACCTACTGAACTATCTGGTACTGTAGTGTGTTCTCCTCTGAACACACAGGCAGCACGCATCTGCCCTTACCAGGCCAGCCAGTAACCAGCAAATAACCAAAGTATAATCGTTATACAGTCAATAAGCCATATCTACAGCCAATCGCACTGTACCAGTGAAGGTTCATCAGGGCCTTCAGGGCCTTCTCTGCAGGCCCTACCATTTTTTGTTGCATTGCTTCAACATTTGTTGAGGCTTTGTCTGGTTTTTGAGCGACATGACTGAAAAGGTGGCAGGAGGGTGTGTAACGGACTATTTTATAATAAGAAATAATGTAGATTGGATATTGTTTTGACTGGGGGGGGGGTGGCCCAGGCCAAGACACAGCCCGCTACTGCACTGTACACGTGATACGTTTTATGGAACAAGACAAATAACACCACAGGGAGCAATCACTTTCATATCCAAAGGCTTTGTGTAGCCTTCAGAGATGAAAGTATATCTGCACAGACAAGGAAAGTGACTTGAGGTGAGGTTGGTGCGTGAAAGACATAACGCAACACGATAGAAGTTAAATATGAGCAAAATATTGGACAAGAGAAGAAGGAAAAACAAAACATTAATTAATAAAAACAATGTTTACGCACTAATTTATTAAGGACAATAAATGATTCATACTGTGAAAGACTAAGGAGGGCTCAAGGCTATGGAATGGATATGAGCATGCATGTCCATTATAATTCGAATAAATAGTTTTATTTCACTACTCTTCTCAGTCAGAGTGTGAGCGAGAAGAACAGTGAAACAGAGGCTTCTCCACAAACGCCTGCCTGGAGTGTCGGTGTGTGTCGGTGGATCCTGGGATTTGACATGCGTGACGGCGTCGGCGTCGGACTAACATGTGCAGAAAGTGAGAAGTGAGAATCCCGGCTCGCACGCAGTGGAGAAGAAGGCACTTCCAGCTGTATGTGGAAACATATGGAGGAGACACGGCGGATAGCTCACGTCAGTGTGCTGTGCCCTTATAATACTGGAATATTATGTACCCCGGTGTTCATATGAATGTGTCTGGTTACATGAAAACTCATGTAACAGATATGTAATGCCACGTGCTTCATTGTCTTTTTCTGTTCCGTTTCATCGCGGTCGGCATCCCAAACCCCGCCCCTTCCTCTCCGGACACGCCCACTATGCTAACCCTGCCTCCACGGCAAAAAGAAAAAAGCGATTTGCGTTAATTACATATTTTTTCCGTTTCTGAAAACTTCACTTGCGTCTATACACGTTAACAGGCTTTGTGGTATCGTTTTGCCTCCATAATTTTCCTTTGCTGATGTTTTTCGGGCCAATTTCCGAAGATAAGTTTCAACACTCACGCCAAAACAAATTGCGCATGAACAAGAAAACAAAATTGGACGTCTCGACTGCATATCCGCAGTCCTACCCCAAATTTATGCATTCAAATTGCATCAATTCGCCGAGCCTTCTGCAACAGGCCTTGCAGTACCAATATAAAACAAAGCACCGTAAATGTATCATATCAACATTGATTAATGAAACTGTTTGTTTGTTCTAGCCTCTCAGAAATGTTGGAATTCTTAATCAGCGCCACTGCCTGCATACACAAACTCCATGTTAGTTTGTTTAACCCCCATATTTAACAGCTCATTAATATTCGTTTTTTCCGATGAGAATTTATTTACATTTATTTTGAGCTTCCTGTTTACTGCCCTTTTTTTAACCCAACCTACCAAGATGTTCAGAGACACACACACACACACACACACACACACCACCACACAACACAACTCCGGATGAGGCGGGGGAAGGGTTAAAATGGCATTTTGAACATAAATTGGAGTTCTCATTATTTTCCGCAAACGAGGGGAAGGGAAGACAAAGATAAAAACACACTCACACACTAATTTGAGAGCAGACTGCATGTGGGGGAACCCAGTGCTTGTTATATTTTAGCCCGGAGCACTTGATCTGCCGTATTGCCAGTCATCAGATGATATTACATTCATACGGTGCACGGAACCACACGCCCAAACGGTAGCGCACGCACGCCATGGGCCACGCCTTGTTCCCCCACGTCCCCGCAGACCGACCGAGGCCTGTTGTTGCCGTGGCGCCCGCCCAACCCCCCCCACCCCCCACCCCCTCCCCACACGCCCCCACCCCCGGGGAGGGCTGGGACAACCTGGCACCTGAGAAAGACACCCAATCCCCGGGACGAGCCGAGTGCCTCCCCTGCATGAGCTCATCGGCCCCTTGGCTGTGGCATTACATCATCATCATCATCATCATCATCATCAGGGCCATGGTGAGTCACGCTGACCTTGTGGGCCAATCAGATTCATGCCCCGGCGCAACCAACCAACCAACCACCGGTTGCGACCCGCGACCCGAGGAAGATATCGGGGACGGGCAGGGATAGGGGAAGGCAAATAAACGAATCTCTAGCCAGCAACCGCCGTTCCAAACACCTTAATCATAACAAAACATTCGTTTTTTCCTTTGTTTTGCCAGAGAAATACTCTCCTGCCTGGTACTATAACCATCAGAATAAATTATTCAGTGCTGCACGCCGCACCTCGGCATTCTAAATCCAGCGAGTCTTGTCCAAGGCGAGCGAGAGAGACTGCGCGGGAACGAGAACGGAGGTGGCTCCCGACAACGCGATATAAACAGATGAGCTGGCGAACGCCGCCTCGTAATTATCCCCGCACTCCTGCGAGAGGCAATTACACAGCAGACTGTTATCCAAACAAAGAATAAACATCACGCCGGAATCATAAGCACGGCCTAGTTCCGCGCGCCACACGATGAGATCTACGTGCCAGGACGTCGCCCGATCACGGAACGGCGATCGTTTTTTTTAAGCGGGAAACAAACAAACACCGTAAAAATAGCGAGTAGGTAAACGACGCCAACATCTCGTCGGGGTATCGGCGATGACGGCAGTTGTTTTTGTTATTGCGGTTTTGCGTCCGAAGAAAGTGTTCAACATGTGACACCAAGACGTGCGGGGGCCGGGCCGACCAATCAAATCAGAGCATTTCGCCCGTTAATCATACGGGCGGGAAGCAGTCGAGCTCGGCACAAAAAAATGTGTGGGTATTTTTTTAAACCGAGGTTAACGTGGTCAGGTAAAATGCTTCCAGCTCCCATGCCCCGCCTCCCCCCCCCCCTCCCCACCCTACCCTTCCCTCCTCCCTCCTCCCCTCCTTTCAGAGCGAGGACAACAACAGTGAAGTGCTGTGTTACTGTAATCGAGTGCACTGAGCTTCTCAAGCTTCCTCCTCTCCTCCTCTCCTCCTCCACCTCCCTCCTCCTCTGCCTCCTCCTCTTCCTCCTCCTCCTCCTCCAGTCAGTGAGCTCTGCTTTCCAGTCTCTGCTCAAAATCACCAGCTCGGGTAACTGCACATCATGCGCTACGCTACGACAACCGGGCCATAAACAAGATGGTTGATGGCAGAAATTTGGTCTCCATAAATCTTGAGGGAGGCTGTGTGTGTATTTTAAGAGGCAAAGATGGACGCTTGGAGGGAGATGGGAGATGGGAGATGGGAGTTGGGGGGTGGGTGGGCGTGGCAGCTTGGATGATCATGTCTCTCGATTGACTGGATTTTTTTCAAAGGGCCGTAAAGTGTGATACATCTCAGGATCACAGGGAAAAAGTAAAGAGCAGTACCAAGAAAAGTACAGCGACATTAGAAAAGTAAAAGTACTACACAGAGAATCCTGAGGGCATTGGCCCTCCCTGCTCCTCCTAACGAGCATCACTCTGAAGAGCGCTCTGCACCTGGCTGGCAAGCCTCCCCTACCCTCCCCTTCCCGTCCCTCCCCTCCTCTCCCTCTCCCCTCCTCTCCTCTCCTTTCCACTCTCTCCTCTCCTCTCCTCTCCTCTCCTCTCCTCTCCTCTTCCCTCTCCCCTCCCCTCCCCTCCCCTCCCCCTCCCCCTCCCCTTCCCCCTCTCTCCCTCCTCTCCTCTCTCTCCTCTCCTCTCCTCTGTGCAGGGTGTTCTAGGGCAGCTCTCTCTCAGTCTCAGGGGGTCTCTCTCTCCTCCCTCCCTCCTCCTCCTCCTCCTCCTCCTCTTCCTCCTCTTCCTCCTCCTCTGTATCTGTGTCGGAGGCCAACAACCTCCACGTGATGCAGAGCGGTGACAGGCTGCAACAGGCCCAGGATCCATAGGTTCTGTTCTGTACGTATGAGACGGCTCCCAGAGAGAGTCATTTAGAAAAAAAAGGTCCAGTTTTCATATTTACATGGGGCGTGGGCGTGCATGTGTGTGTGTGTGTGTGTGTCTGTGTGTGTGTGTGTGTGCGTGCGTGCGTGCACGTGGTGTCACGCAAAGGGCTGAAGGTGCGTTGGAAAGTGTTCTTCTGCTGCTACAGCGTGGGTGAATCAGTTGTTGCTGTTGTGAAAGTGTTTACAGCAACCCGAGCCTGTTAATAACCTCACCGTGGTTGTGGTGGTGGTCGTGGTGGTCGTGGCTGCTGCTGCCTGGACCAACCACCCACCCACCCACCCACCCACCCATCCATCCACCCACCGCTCCCCAACCTAAGCGACCGTTATGGGAAAGCCGGCGAGTTGAATTAACATGTCCACGGAGTGTCGTTTCATTTCATAATGGAATCGGTCTGCGTCCTATCGTATCACCGCCGAGAACAGAGACGGACGGAGGCGGGGAGACGGAGGCAATGCAACGGGGGGGGGGGGGGGGGCTGTCCTGATTTGATTTGTACCTGTTTAGGTTACCGCTAACTCCCTCCCCACCCAATCCCTCCATCCCTCCATCCCTCCATCCCTCCTCCCCGCTGAGTTATATTTAGCATCTGAGCTCACCCCGTCGTAACCTTTGTGGAGAAATAGTTTATAGCACCGCTGCTGGAAGTATTAGACTTGGCTTTCTTGTGTTGACATTTTGGGGAGGAATGGATCCCCTGGGTTATACACACACATATACACACACACACACACACACACACACACACACACACACACCACACACACACACACACACACACACACACACACACACACACACACACACACACACACACACCATGTACAGTATGTGCCAGAGCAGCGTTGAGGCATTCTATGGTATACCTTAACGTAACAACATGACTGTACTTGGCCGTACTTCCATTCATGGCTCTGCCGAGGGTTAGCGTAGCGTCGGCTACAGGGGGGAGGAGGGGGAGGCGGAGGAGGGGGTGGAGGTGGAGGAGGAGGAGGAGGAGGGGAGGAGGGAGGTGGGAGGGGAGCGGGCTGGAGGACACCAGAGGACGTCCTCCTGGTGTGCCTCACACTCCGAGTTCTCCAATCGACCGACCTGCGGGAGCCAAACCGGTAGGTATCGGGTCGGGTGGCGGGTAGGGGGGGGGGGGGCCGAAGTGACTTGATAATTGCGGTGTCATCGGGAGGGCTGCGGGGGGGGGAGAGGGTTGACATGGCTGTGAGAAGCTCAGTGCACTCGATTAAGTAACAACAGCACTTCACTGTTGTTGTCCTCGCTCTGAAAAGGAGGGAGGAGGGAGGAGGGAAGGGTAGGGTGGGGGGGGGAGGGGGCGGGGGCGGGGCATGGGAGCTGGAAGCATTTTACTGACCACGTTAACCCCGGTTTTAAAAAATACCCACACATTTTTTTGTGCCGAGCTCGACTGCTTCCCGCCCGTATGATTAACGGGCGAAATGCTCTGATTTGATTGGTTGGCCCGGCCCCCGCACGTCTTGGTGTCACATGTTGAACACTTTCTTCGGACGCAAAACCGCAATAACAAAAACAACTGCCGTCATGGCCGATACCCCGACGAGATGTTGGCGTCGTTTACCTACTCGCTATTTTTACGGTGTTGTTTGTTTGTCCCCGCTTAAAAAAAAACGATCGCCGTTCGTGATCGGGCGACGTCTGGCACGTGATGTCATCGTGTGGCGCGCGGAACTATGGCCGTGCTATGATTCCGGCGTGATGTTTATTCTGTGTTTGGATAACAGTCTGCTGTGTAATTGCCTCTCGCAGGAGTGCGGGGATAATTACGAGGCGGTGTTCGCCAGCTCATCTGTTTATCGCGTTGTCGGGAGCCACCTCCGTTCTCGTTCCCGCGCAGTCTCTCTCGCTCGCCTTGGACAAGACTCGCTGGATTTTAGAATGCCGAGGTGCGGCGTGCGAGCACTGAATAATTTATTCTGATGGTTATAGTACCAGGCAGGAGAGTATTTCTCTGGCAAACAAGGAAAAACGAATGTTTTGTTATGATTAAGGTGTTTGGAACGGCGGTTGCTGGCTAGAGATTCGTTTATTTGCCTTCCCCTATCCCTGCCCGTCCCGATATCTTCCTCGCGGTCGCGGTCGCAACCGTGGTTGGTTGGTTGGTTGCGCCGGGGCATGAATCTGATTGGCCCACAAGGTCAGCGTGACTCACCATGGCCCTGATGATGATGATGATGATGATGATGATGATGATGATGTAATGCCACAGCCAAGGGGCCGATGAGCTCATGCAGGGGAGGCACTCGGCTCGTCCCGGGGATTGGGTGTCTTTCTCAGGTGCCAGGTTGTCCCAGCCCTCCCCGGGGGGGGGGGCGGGGGGGGGGGGGTGTGGGGGGGGGGTTGGGCGGGCGCCACGGCAACAACAGGCCTCGGTCGGTCTGCGGGGACGTGGGGGAACAAGGCGTGGCCCATGGCGTGCGTGCGCTACCGTTTGGGCGTGTGGTTCCGTGCACCGTATGAATGTAATATCATCTGATGACTGGCAATACGGCAGATCAAGTGCTCCGGGCTAAAATATAACAAGCACTGGGTTCCCCCACATGCAGTCTGCTCTCAAATTAGTGTGTGAGTGTGTTTTTATCTTTGTCTTCCCTTCCCCTCGTTTGCGAAAAATAATGAGAACTCCAATTTATGTTCAAAATGCCATTTTAACCCTTCCCCCGCCTCATCCGGAGTGTGTTTGTGTGTGTGTGTGTGTGTGTGTGTGTGTGTGTGTGTGTGTGTGTGTGTGTGTGTCTCTGAACATCTTGGTAGGTTGGGTTAAAAAAAGGGCAGTAAACAGGAAGCTCAAAATAAATGTAAATAAATTCTCATCGGAAAAAACGAATATTAATGAGCTGTTAAATATGGGGGTTAAACAAACTAACATGCAGTTTGTGTATGCAGGCAGTGGCGCTGATTAAGAATTCCAACATTTCTGAGAGGCTAGAACAAACAAACAGTTTCATTAATCAATGTTGATATGATACATTTACGGTGCTTTGTTTTATATTGGTACTGCAAGGCCTGTTGCAGAAGGCTCGGCGAATTGATGCAATTTGAATGCATAAATTTGGGGCAGGACTGCGGATATGCAGTCGAGACGTCCAATTTTGTTTTCTTGTTCATGCGCAATTTGTTTTGGCGTGAGTGTTGAAACTTATCTTCGGAAATTGGCCCGAAAAACATCAGCAAAGGAAAATTATGGAGGCAAAACGATACCAACAAGCCTGTTAACGTGTATAGACGCAGTGAAGTTTCAGAAACGGAAAAATATGTAATTAAACGCAATCGCTTTTTTTCTTTTTGCTGTGGAGGCAGGGTTAGCATACGGGCGTGTCCGGAGAGGAAGGGGCGGGGTTTGGCGATGCGACCGCGATGAAACGGAACAGAAAAAGACAATGAACCACGTGGCATTACCATATCTGTTTGAGTTTTCAT
>PIJE02000100.1:684881-696964 GCA_002895965.2 Coryphaenoides rupestris | reverse complement strand
GAGGAAGAGGAGGAAAGAGGAGGAGGAGGAGGAGGGAGGAGGAGAGAGAGACCCCCTGAGACTGAGAGAGAAGCTGCCCTAGAACACCCTGCACAGAGGAGAGGAGAGGAGAGGAAGAGAGAGGGGAGGGGAGGGGAGGGGTAGGAGAGGAGAGGAAAGGAGAGGAGAGAGAGGAGAGGAGAGGAGGGGAGGGGAGGGGAGGGGAGGGGAGAGGAGGGGAGGGGAGGGAGGGGAGGGGAGGGGAGGCTTGCCAGCCAGGTGCAGAGCGCTCTTCAGAGTGATGCTCGTTAGGAGGAGCAGGGAGGGCCAATGCCCTCAGGATTCTCTGTGTAGTACTTTTACTTTTCTAATGTCGCTGTACTTTTCTTGGTACTGCTCTTTACTTTTTCCCTGTGATCCTGAGATGTATCACACTTTACGGCCCTTTGAAAAAAATCCAGTCAATCGAGAGACATGATCATCCAAGCTGCCACGCCCACCCACCCCCCAAACTCCCATCTTCCCATCTCCCATCTCCCATCTCCCATCTCCCTCCAAGCGTCCATCTTTGCCTCTTAAAATACACACACAGCCTCCCTCAAGATTTATGGAGACCAAATTTCTGCCATCAACCATCTTTGTTTATGGCCCGGTTGTCGTAGCGTAGCGCATGATGTGCAGTTACCCGAGCTGGTGATTTTGAGCAGAGACTGGAAAGCAGAGCTCACTGACTGGAGGAGGAGGAGGAGGAAGAGGAGGAGGCAGAGGAGGAGGAGGAGGAGGAGGAGGAGGCAGAGGAGGAGGCGGCTGTGATGAATGGCCGTGTCACCTCAAGCTAACTACACGTCTTTCACGTCCAAGTGGCGCACGAGAAGTATAGCGCAGGCCTTTATTTATTTTTTTTCCATCTCCTTTGTCTTGTTTTCCTTTTGTTGTCCTCCAAAATACACAACAACAACAACAACAACAATAACAACAACAACAACAATAGCATTAAAAAAACTAAATGACGACAACATTAAGCGGCAAGTGTCGTTTGTGGAGGGCATGTGCATATATAAATGCTTCGCGTGCCATGTGGTGGTTCTTTGCGCGGAAAGCTCATTTCATTAAGATGACGGCGACTTTTACGACGAGAAAAAAAAAGGGGGGGGGGGGGTGGGGCAAAGAAAAAGACAATACATTTGGAAAGCTTGGGACAAAGGGCTTGGAGGGGGCTAGCGTCTGTTCAGCACAGGGGACCCCCCCTCATCTCCCAACCCCCCCTCCCCCCCCCCCACCACTCCTTTTTCCCTCCTTTTTATTTTTCTCTTGTGTCCAGGGCTCTATGGGACGTCCCGTGAGTCACCCCCCCCCCCCCCCCCCCACACTCCCCATTCACAGCGTTGATTAATATGCAAGGACGAACCGATCCCGCTCCCAACCCAACTGTACCGTCCGCCATGGTGGTTATTTTTATCGCCAGTCGGCCACAGGGGTCTCACCATGAGCGCTACGGTGGTGGGAGGAGTGGGGAGGGGGGGTGCACTGGGACACGCCAATCATCTCTTTTTGGCTGCATTTTGAGTGGCTCCTGACCAGCTGAGAGCTCCCCAGAACAACTCCCGTGTGATCAGTTCAGTCTTCAGAAAATAAAATGGTAGACTTGGAATAGAAATGGATTTAAGACAAGAGAGAACTTTATTAATCCCGAAGGAAATTCTTGTGCCAGGTTGCACACAGCAATACAGTACAATACAGCAACAGTGAAATCGACAGAAAAGTTTGTAAAATTTGTCAAAAGTTTTATTATATTATGAACAAAATGTAATTCTGCTCATGGGCTGTTATCTCTTAAATGGATTGGAGCGGTGTGGAAACCGAGTAAGTCTGCAATATTCTGTGTCTGTGGTTTCTCCGGGGGGGGGGGGGGGGGGGGGGTTGGACTGTTGTACATTACATTAACATTTACATTTAGGGCATTTGGCAGACGCCTCTATCCAAAGCGACTTGCAATGAATACACGTGTTGTTTATAGCCTATAGTTCACCAAACATCCCAGCTCCCCGCCATGTTAGGAGAGGAACGAAACGAGTCAAACAAATAACGAAGGTAATTACGACGATGCATTTTGTGCTGCGCGCTTGGGTGGTACGGTCGGCAGCCACACCTGCGTCTTACTTACGCCAACGTGTAAACAGGAAGCCCAGGGTAGCAATAAAGTATCCCATTTAAAACTTTAATTAAACATCTGCTTAACATAACTCAAGTGTGTAAAACTACGTTCTCTTAGCACCGCCCCCCCCCCCACCCCTCCCCCCCCCCCCTCCACCAAAAAAAAACCGATATGCAAATAGATTGTGTTGCCCGGGTTGGCTTACAGTACGTCGCCTGCAGATACTAAACAAAAAAAAGAATGACACGTACATAAACACAATTCTGGTCTCGGAGCCAAATGTACTCGCTCAAAAGGGATCTAATCATAAATGCATTCTAAAGTGGCAACAAATAAGAACGGACCAAACAAACACCGTGTGTAACACGTTCAAAGATGAGGCAGAGAGAGAGAGAGAGGCAGAGAGAGAGAGAGGCAGAGAGAGAGAGATAGAGAGAGAAAGAAAGAGAGAGAGGAGAGAGAGAGAGAGGCAGAGAGAGAGAGATAGAGAGAGAAAGAAAGAGAGAGAGGCAGAGAGAGAGAGAGAGAGAGAGAGGCAGAGAGAGAGAGATATAGAGAGAAAGAGAGAGAGGCAGAGAGAGAGAGGCAGAGAGAGAGAGAGAGGCAGAGAGAGAGAGAGGCAGAGAGAGAGAGATAGAGAGAGAAAAAGAGAGAGAGGCAGAGAGAGAGAGAGAGAGAGAGAGGCAGAGAGAGAGAGAGAGAGATAGAGAGAGGAGACAGAGAGAGAGAGAGAGAGAGAGAGAGAGAGAGATTTGAAGGGGCAGGCTTGTAGTTTTATTTAGGCAACAGACTAAAACGCCTTGTAATTTTCCCCTTGTTAAGCCACTTTTTTCGACTGCTTCCCTCCTCCAAAAATAGGCCATATTATTTTCATAGCAGCTTTGAACTCCACCACAAACGTCGAGAAGCCACACGGCAGTACTTTACATTTTTTGGAGATTGTGTGTATTTTCTCTTCTCTTCTCTATTCCCCCCGCGCCCCTCTCTCTTCTAAACGTGCCTTCACTTCTTCCTGAATCCATGCTCCGGGGGGGGGGGGGTTCCGTTTATTTAAAAGCGGGTGTATTTACGTCTCCGGGAGTAAGGCGACGTGAAGAACTCACTCGGCGTCTCGCCAAGCAGGCCGCGCGCTCGCTCGCCCTTGGGAATCAAAAACGTAAATACTGGCCGGGCACCTACGACAAGCCCATGGGGGGGTGGGGGGGGGGGGGGGCAGGGGCGAGCGTTTGCAAGGACACACCGGAGAGAAAATCCTCCTCACAGCTCTGGTTTCCAAGGCACCAATGTCACAGTTTAAACGTGACCGTACCCGACACACACACACACACACGCCCTATTATTGAGTCCGAGCACACACACACACACACACACACACACACACAGGCACGCACGCACACACACACACAGGCACAGACAGGCAGACAGATTCACACCAATTCAGCCCAGAACCTCTTCCACCAAACGCATCCAATGCATCCCACGGTCGTCTTGATTGATCTATTTGATCTACCTCCTCCTCCTCCATCTTGTCCAATCACGCACACACACACACACACACACACACACACACACACACACACACACACACACACACTACAGATTGACAGCAGCACATGCGCTATGCCAATACCCAACCATCCCATGAGTCATTCCACAGGCGAGACTCCTCCGTGGCTTCTCTTGAGCCCAGACGAGGACAGAACTGACTGGCTGCTGCTGGCTGCCGCTGCTGCCGCTGCGTTTTAACTCACTCAATTTTGTTTTCCGTCCGAGCAGCAGCAGCAACAAAGAAGAAAAAAAAGAAAGAAAGAAAGGAAAGCGGGATAAATTTGATCCGGTCCATTTGTCTGGCAGACGGTCGGTCGTTAACCCCTCGTTGCTCCATCACGGGGCCTTGAAATGTAATTATCGGTGAACAGGAACGGAGAACTGGAAATCGATAGGCTGACTGTGATCACATTTGGTCCGGGGGCGCTCTCGAACGGCACCTAACTGTCCTGACCGCTTACTGGGACGCTCGGTTCTGGCCCCGAAAAATCACATTAGGCCCCCCCTGACCAGCGTGGGGGCCAAGCGAAAGGAGGAAAGGGTGCTTGGCCAGTACTTCCATCTGACGGACGATACCTACGTATTGTCCAGCAAACCCAACGACACAGACACACACACACACACACACACACACACACACACACACAGAGGCCTACTGTGGACACACACACACACACACACACACACACACGCACAGTCTTAATGTAGAGCCATCTGGTGTTAATGTCTAGGTTATACAGAAGGTTTGTTTATACAGACGCAGAGACTCTAACAGATGTCTACATTCAAAAATACAAAAAAACTAAGCGAGGGGAGGTGTGTGTGTGTGTGTGTGTGTGTGTGCATGTGTGTGTGTGCATGTGTGTGTGTGCATGTGTGTGTGCATGTGTGCGTGCGCATGTGTGCATGTGTGTGTGTGTGGAGGTTGGGGGGGATGGAAGGGATAGAGTGTGACAGAAGAGAGGAATAGAGAGAAAAGGGGGGGGGTGGGGGCAGGGAGAAACATAAGAAAGCCCCCCCCCACCCCCACCCCCACCCCACCCCTAAACTCCACCCCCTCCCGGACCACAGCAGCGGGTGTGATTGGATCCCATTGTTTACCATGAAATACCGTAATGACTGTAATTCCGCGCAGTGAAAGAGAGGGCTCAGCCATAATGAACAAAAAAAAAAACGGAGCCCATTACGGTCCGTCAGAGCAGAAAGAAAAAATAAAGGCCTATATGACGTGCTTGAATAAAGCCCACCACACATTATACGGAGGGGAAAAGTAACTGCCCACACAGTGACTATGATTCAAAATGAAATACAGCAGAATAAAACAAAAACGTCACTCATACAGCCAACAGATTCAACACCAGGAGGCTCCATTGAAAATAGTTTTCAAGGATTTACATGGAAACTTGTCACACTGTGTCAAGGAAAATGAAAAGCTAATTCATTTAATGTTAGTTGGGATTCTTATCGATAAAATAAATCAGCTCTGATCCGTGTACATTCAAAATCAAGCCACTGAAATTGAATTTGAAAGATCCGATCTGTGACGTGATGCGTCGCCAGCCTTTATTGTAGGAGCGCCTATAATAAAGATATCACACGTTGCGGCTTGACAATAATCGAGTACCGTAAGTGTTCATACTTCACAAAACAACACAACAACACTTTACTCTTGAAATGAGATGAGGTCTGAGTTTTAAAAAAAAATGGAAAATAAAAAATAAAATAGGCCTACTGGGACATCGTCACCCCCATCACCATCACCATCACCACCATCATCATCATCATTGTTGTTATTGTAGCCCATAGGAATACGCGGACACCCTAAAGCGCACTTCATTCATTCATTCATTCATTCATTCATCCCGTCCCGTCCTCGACACTCACACTGGACGCGATGACGTTCTCGGTAAACAAAAATAAATAAAAAGAAACAAAAACTTCTGTCAGGGAAAACTTGAGCTGGAAAGGCGCAAGGATGGATGGCACTGAGACGAGAGGGTGGAGATGATGCACAATAATAACAATAATAATAATAATAATAGTAAAAATAACACACACTTTGACGGTGACCCCCCCCCCCCCACACACACACACACACACACACACACACACACTGGTCCCCCATGACGCGCCACCCACCAGTCATAGAGCGCGCATTAGTCCCAGTGTTATTATTATTATGGTTCTTATTTAAAATCAAACACACACACTTTACCTGCGCAGCCAATGAACAACAAGGTCCAGACGAGATCCCGGGTTTGGAGCATATTGCAATGTCCTTCTCCTCCTCCTCCTCCTCAAAAGATAGAAGGTATTCTCCGGGAAGAAACAGCAGCAAGGCAGTATATATATATATATATTATATATGGTATATTATATATATTATATATGGTATATTATATAGGAGGTGCAGACTTGGACTCTAAGCAGCAGACGACAGAAGCATGCACAGCACCAGCGGCGGCAGGTCTGAGGATGTTCTAGTGGACTGGAGGAGGCGATGCGGGTGCGCTCTCTCTCTCTCTCTCTGTCTGTCTCTCTCTCTCTCTCTCCACCCCCCGTGTGTGTGTGCGCAGCAGCAGCAGTAGGAACAGCAGCAGCAGCAGCGCAATGAGTGACAACTAGAGGCAGCAGCCGTAACACACACACACACACACACACACACAGCACACACGCGCGCGCACTACACACTATCTACATACTCTCTCTCTCTCTCTTACACACACACACACCGCTTATTATTCTTATTATCGCTCTCTCTCTCTCTCTCTCTCTCTCTCTCGCTTATTATTGTTATATCTCTCTCTCTCTCAATTCAATTTCAATTTCAATTTCAATTTTATTAGCATGGGAAACGTACATTTGCATTGTCAAAGCGAGTGGTAAATAAAAAGTATACTTAAAAAGAACTAAATATATGCAGTAAAAGTAGAAAATACAAAAAAACAAAAAAATATAAAAATACAAAAATAAGATACAATAAAAAGGAGAAAAGAAGAAAGTGGAAAAGAAAGAGAGAAAAAATGTAAAAATATTTTTTTTTTCAAAAATATAAAAAAAATGAAATAAAAAGATATATATATATATGATAATAATACAAAAATACAAAAATTAAAATAATGATAATAATAAAGGGGGATTGACAGGTGATTGACAATCTTTATGGAGGTTGTATTCCGTTGGATGTCCTTTTCCTGTCGCAACAGCTCACAAATCTTGCTGCTGTGTTTGCACATTGTTGTACTTCGCCCAACAGATATGGAAGTTTTTGGTTGTTTGTTAAGTTTTCAAAATTCTTTTGGGTGTTTGAGATCTGTGGGAAGAATGTATCTCTAATGTCTTGGTATCGGTGGCAGGTTGTTAGGAAGTGTAGCTCGGTTTCCACCTCCTGTTGGGTGCAGTGGGTACAGAGTCTGTCTTCTCTTGGTAGCCAGGTCTGCCGGTGGCGGCCTCTCTCCACGGCGAGGCTGTGCTCGCTGAGTCTGTATCTAGTCAAGGATGTCCTGAGTTTGGGATCGGTCACAGTGCTCAGGTATTCTGCCGTTGTGTATTGTCTGTTTAGGGCCAAATAGCATTCTAATTTACTCTGTTTTTTGGTTGATTCTTTCCAGTGTGTGAGGTAGTTTTCTTTTTGTTTTCTTATCATTTGGTTTATTCTAATGGGATTTCTGTCTGGTGGCTCCGCTTGGTTTTGTGAATAGAGTCCCAGAACCAGCTGGCCAAGGGGGCATCGCTCTAGAGTCTCTCTGTGGAGCGTGTCGGGCTCACTGTCTTTTAGGTGGTTATGAAATTTGAATGCCCTCTTTTGAATTTTTATTAATCGTGGGTATCGTCTTAATTCTGCTCTGCATGCATTGTTGGGTGTTTTCTGTTGGGTGCGGAGAATGGATTTGCAGAACTCTGCATGCAGCGTTTCAATTTGATGTTTGTCCCATTTAGTAAAATCTTGGTTTGCAAGTGGACCCCAGATCTCGCAACTGTGAAGGGAAATGGGTTCGATAACTGAGTCCAGTATTTTCAGCCATATTTTTATTGGGATGTCTAAGTTGATGTTTTTTTTATGACATAAAAAGCCCTTCTTGCCTTGTCTCTCAGGTCGTTGACAGCTTTGTTGAAGTTACCTGTGTTGCTAATGTTTAGGCCAAGGTTGGTATAATTCTTTGTGCGCTCTAAGGGAGTTGTATCAAGAAAGAATTTATATTTGTGTTGCTGGAGGCTGGGTCTTTTTTGGAAAAGCATTATTTTTGTCTTGGTTCGATTTACTGTCAGGGCCCAAGTCTGGGAGAATTTGTGTAGTAGATCAAGATGCTGTTGTAGTCCTTCTTTGGTTGGAGACAGCAGCACCAGATCATCTGCGAACAAGAGGTGTTTGACTTGTGTGTCTCCTAGGGAGATGCCAGGTGCCTCAGATTGTTCTAGAGATTTTGCAAATTCATTGATGTATATGTTGAAGATGGTTGGGCTCAGGCTGCATCCCTGTCTAATCCCCCGGTTTTGGGGAAAGAAGTCTGTGTGTTGTTTGCCAATCTTAACAGCGCATTTGTTGTTGGTGTACATTGACTTTATGATGTCATAGGTTTTTCCTCCAACACCGCTTTCCAATAGTTTGTACAGCAGACCATCGTGCCAAATAGAATCAAAAGCTTTTTTGAAGTCAACAAAACAAGAGAATACTTTTGTTTTTGTTTATTTGGTCTATTAGGGTGCTGAGGGTGAAAATATGGTCCGTTGTGTGATAATTCGGTAGAAAGACAATTTGGGATTTGTTTAGGACATTATTTTCAGTGATGAAATGTAGGAGTCTGTGGTTGATGATCATACAGAGGATTTTCCCAAGGTTACTGTTAACGCAGATCCCGCGGTAATTGTTGGGGTCAAATTTGTGTCCACTTTTGTGGAGCGGTGTTATCAGACCTTGGTTCCAAATATTGGGGAAGATCCGCGAGCTAAGGACAACATTAAAGAGTTTTATTATAGCCAATTGGAATTTGAGGTCTGTGATTGGTGAGTCTAGTGGGTTTTGATGGTCTTTTATGCTTGACTCTAAACTTTGTAGGTTATCTAGTAAGTGTTTTTTCTGTGTATTATTTTCTATTGGGCCAAAGAGCTTGGAGAAGTGGTTGACCCACACATCTCCATTTTGGATTGGTAGATCCTCATGTTTTTTGCTTGTTTAGAGTGTTCCAGTTTTCCCAGAACTTGTTTGTTTTTATGGATTCCTCAATAGCATGTAGCTGGTTTTTAACATGTTGATCCCTTTTTTCCTTCTTGTATTTTTGATATTGTTTTAATGTTTCACTATAGCATAGACGTGCGTTTGTGTTACGTTTTGTGTTACGTTATTAAACCGCCCACTGGGCTTGAACCTAAACTTACGCCTCCTCCATTGCTGTGCGCCTGGGTCTTACCCCCACACCCTAACAATGTTTTTGGTTTGATAAGTTCCGTAATTTCTTTCGAAGGTTTTTATATTCATTGTTGAACCATTTATCATTGCTATTTTTATTAGTTTTCCTATTTGTGGGTTTTAGGTTTGCCAGGGATGCTGAAAGGTCAAATATATAGTTGAGGTTTTCTACTGCCTTGTTTACATCTTCATCATTGTACTGAAAGTCTTTTTCCAGGAACTGGTCTAAAAGTAATGGGACTTGTTGTTGCCTAATAGTGTTTTGGTATGTTTCTACACTACTTTCCTTCCATTTGTAGCATTTTTTTTTAATAGTGTGGAGTTTGTTTGGCTTCAGTACTTCTTGATTGGGTGTTGCTCTGTTCAGGTAGACTGTGGTTTTGCTGCTCTCACACAACACTAAAGTGCATGGTGGTGTCAGATGTTGACTAAGTAGTGTAGGGTGCAGGGGGGGCAGACAAAAACAAAATGGTATACGAGCCTAGCAATAAAGATGAAAAACAAATGTAATGTGGCAGTGTGTCACTTCATACCATGCGGCTGCAGTGACTCAACTGGTCAGGACACATCTCATCCATTCCCTCTGGGCACCCCAATGTCCCCCAATGTCCCCAAATTGGGACCGTTTTCACACTCCAAAACACAAAACACCAACACAAAAATAGCCCGGTCTAAGTTCTGTCCTGTTCTGAATGGGAAAACTTGCCAACACAAATATAGGCTGCTAGAAAATACACTGCATTAATAAAAGATGCACGTCCATTTGTGCAATATACCCAATTACACTATCAATTAGAGACTTTACCCTCGATTATAGCGCCCAGTGTGGCCAATTAAGGAATTGTTTTTTTGCAGGCATTGACAACTGCTATTTGCATCATATCTGCAGCTTTGTTTAATAATATCTTTATCTTAGAGTCCATTAAAAATAAGAAAGGGTTTTTTTTGCTTGCATGCTTTGGACACAGAGAGATACTATAAATCTGGCATGTGTTCCACCTTTTATTCCCAAAGGATGAATTCGTCCATTTTCTACAGCACCCCCTAGTGGGCACTTGTAGGTATTCTATTTAGGTCTTTTTTTTGTGAGGTATTAGTATGAGATCGTTTGTTATTCCCATAGATTGTAGGTTATTCCACATTTAGAATGACATAAAGAAAAATGTCATAATGCTAATAGTAAATAACTATAAATAAATGGTGATACATGAGGCAGACTGGTGCATCAGATAGATTGTGTTTGATTGCTTTGTTGTTTAAATTTGTATGCATTACTTGTATTTCTTGTGTGCAGTGCAGCCCAGATTTTTGAGATTGGGACCATTTCATGATGGTTGTGGAAATAATATTATTAGACATGCACATGTTATTGCCCATCCATGGCTCACTGCCTCTTGTATGTACTGTAATGTCCTCACCACCACCAACACCCGATCAGGGAGCAGTGGTGTACTGGCCATGGGGCACCGCGGTGGGCCATCGCATGAGTGGGCCGGTGGACCAGCAAAAAGATGCTAACGTGATGATGATAATGTTTTAACTGGCCCTGTGTGCGTCTTTACCGGCCCTCTCTGTGTTCCTGTCATTCCTGATGCAACCAAGTTAGTTAATGCACGGGGCTCACTGGCCAATCACAACCAAGTTAGTTAATGCACGGGGTTCACTGGCCAATCACAACCAAGTTAGTTAATGCACTGGGCTCACTGTCCAATCACAACCAAGTTAGTTAATGCACGGGGCTCACTGGCCAATCACAACCAAGTTACTGAATGCACGTTAACATTCTAAAGTACACACTTAGTACACAGCAGTCAGGTGGGCGAGGAAAGCCACGGACAAGAAATTGTCAAAATGTAAAGTGGGGCTGAAGGAAACAGGCATTAGAGGCAAAGGCTTTCACATGTAAAAAGATCCACACACTGCTTTGGCAACCAGCCTCCTCAAGTGGCCACCAGCAACGCCGTTCTCGTGGTCAGAGAGTCCCGGAAACATGTACGCAATGACAGGAACACAAAGAGGGCCAGTAAAGACGCACACAGGGTCGGTTAAAACATTATCGCTTTTTTTTGCTGACAGCTAAACAATTTGCCCCCCCCAGGGCCGAATTTCTTTCCCAGTACACCCGTGTCAGGGAGCCAGGGTTCAGCTGCACTGGTCCTGGTAACAGGACACCTCATGGGTCACCGCGCTGGGCCTCATTACAGGTGTCAGTACAGTGGGAGGCCTGCGCTGGCCGGCAGCAGGAGGAACACTTGGATGGAAGCTGGAACACGGACTCTTAGTGGGCCTGACCTAACGCTGCAGAGTCATCTGGGAAGTCGTCTTCGGGAAACTGTCTGGAAAGAGGGCTGGCTGACTTTCAAAAAAGACTTGGCAGGTGATTGGATGAACTCTGTCTATCACCGTGTTGCAATTTCTTGAGGCTGATGCGATGTGGCTTTTAATAATTGCAACTCAAATTCAAAAGATCAGCCAGTGGGATAACAAAGTATAATATATATATATATACTGTATATCTCTCGGTAGGGGCACGTCTTCGGGGTTACGGCGTCGGCCTCGTCTCCGGGTATGGATCGCCGTCTGAACCCAGCCACCTACTGTGGGGAGAGCAAACACGTGTCAATATATAGCTGCCTAATCAAGCTCATCCCCTACAGCTGCGTCAATCTCAGGAATTCCCCGCTCCGCCCTCCCCTGTCTCACCTGCCGATGCTAAACCACGCCCCCCCTTCACACCACACCCCATTGTCGTTGTTTCCGAAACAAACAGTTGCTTCTCCCCTGTCGTCTCCATGCACCTAAACCACACCCCCCTGTAGCTGCCAGTCAGTCGGACGCTGATTGGCCACTCCGAACTATTAGTGGTGGCTCGGACTCAAAGGGGATATCTTGAAGGCTGGCCAGACCGATCTTAAGAGAGGAACAGAATGTGAATTTGTGCGGTCTGAATGGTCTCCCAAGGCTATGATACATAAGACCTTCATCATTCGTTAT
>PIJE02000100.1:581650-684240 GCA_002895965.2 Coryphaenoides rupestris | reverse complement strand
TGTACTGTAATGTCCTCACCACCACCAACACCCGATCAGGGAGCAGTGGTGTACTGGCCATGGGGCACCGCGGTGGGCCATCGCATGAGTGGGCCGGTGGACCAGCAAAAAAGATGCTAACGTGATGATGATAATGTTTTAACTGGCCCTGTGTGCGTCTTTACCGGCCCTCTCTGTGTTCCTGTCATTCCTGATGCAACCAAGTTAGTTAATGCACGGGGCTCACTGGCCAATCACAACCAAGTTAGTTAATGCACTGGGCTCACTGTCCAATCACAACCAAGTTAGTTAATGCACGGGGCTCACTGGCCAATCACAACCAAGTAACTGAATGCACGTTAACATTCTAAAGTACACACTTAGTACACAGCAGTCAGGTGGGCGAGGAAAGCCACGGACAAGAAATTGTCAAAATGTAAAGGCGGGGCTGAAGGAAACAGGCATTAGAGGCAAAGGCTTTCACATGTAAAAAGATCCACACACTGCTTTGACACCAGCCTCCTCAAGTGGCCACCAGCAACGCCGTTCTCGTGGTCAGAGAGTCCCGGAACATGTACGCAATGACAGGAACACAAAGAGGGCCAGTAAAGACGCACACGGGGTCGGTTAAAACATTATCGCTTTTTTTTGCTGACAGCTAAACAATTTGCCCCCCCCAGGGCCGAATTTCTTTCCCAGTACACCCGTGTCAGGGAGCCAGGGTTCAGCTGCACTGTCCTGGTAACAGGACACCTCATGGGTCACCGCGCTGGGCCTCATTACAGGTGTCAGTACAGTGGAGGCCTGCGGCTGGCCGGCAGCAGAGAGGAACACTTGGATGGAAGCTGGAACACGGACTCTTAGTGGGCCTGACCTAACGCTGCAGAGTCATCTGGGAAGACGTCTTCGGGAAACTGTATGGAAAGAGGGCTGGCTGACTTTCAAAAAAGACTTGGCAGGTGATTGGATGAACTCTGTCTATCACCGTGTTGCAATTTCTTGAGGCTGATGCGATGTGGCTTTTAATAATTGCAACTCAAATTCAAAAGATCAGCCAGTGGGATAACAAAGTATAATATATATATATATATACTGTATATCTCTCGGTAGGGGCACGTCTTCGGGGTTACGGCGTCGGCCTCGTCTCCGGGTATGGATCGCCGTCTGAACCCAGCCACCTCCTGTGGGGAGAGCAAACACATGTCAATATATAGCTGCCTAATCAAGCTCATCCCCTACAGCTGCGTCAATCTCAGGAATTCCCCGCTCCGCCCCCCCCTGTCTCACCTGCCGATGCTAAACCACGCCCCCCCTTCACACCACACCCCATTGTCGTTGTTTCCGAAACAAACAGTTGCTTCTCCCCTGTCGTCTCCATGCACCTAAACCACACCCCCCTGTAGCTGCCAGTCAGTCGGACGCTGATTGGCCACTCCGAACTATTAGTGGTGGCTCGGACTCAAAGGGGATATCTTGAAGGCTGGCCAGACCGATCTTAAGAGAGGAACAGAATGTGAATTTGTGCGGTCTGAATGGTCTCCCAAGGCTATGATACATAAGACCTTCATCATTCGTTATTAATTCATTTAGCCACCCTCCCATCCATCAATCTATTCATTCATGCACTCAACCAGAAAGAGAAAGAGAGTGCAAAGTGTAACTCAACCCACATGCAGCACACATCCTCTCCTCCTCCTCCTCCTCCTCCTCCTCCTCCTCCTCCTCGTCCTCCTCTTCCTCTTCCTCCTCTATCGCATCACGCATCTAAGGAGACAAATATATAGTGGCTTTCATATCAGCACATCCAGCCCAAGCAGACTGGATGGTGGGTGTGGTGGCGCTGCCGCCAACCCAAAATGGATTACAGAAAACTAGATTAAAGTCGGATAGCGGGGAAGGATAGATAGATGGATGAAGAAGATACCAAATCCGGATTACCGTTCTGATGGATAAAGGTGTGAGTGTGCGCGCGCGTGTGTGTGTGTGTGTGTGTGTGTGTCGTGCACACACACACACACACACACACACACACACACACACACACAGGTGAGGTGTCTTTTTTTGTGGTGTATTTTATAATGCATGTTTTTTTGTTGGTTTGTTTTTTTTGGTTTCATTTCAGCCACGCCGTCTGTGTGTTGTCACGGTGATCATTTTCCTGCGCTTGCTCTCATGTGTTGAGTGGGACCACCACCTGTATGCCAGCCATCTGCCCCCCTTCACCAGTCTCACCATTTGAAGTCTGGTTTTTTGTCATCTTGGCTCAAAGTGTTTTAATAGCTCCTAACAAGCTCCGTTTTTTGTTTACCAATTACTTTTGTGTGTGGCTGCTGGTTACGGATGCGTACCGATGCTCACTGATTGTAACCCTGGGTCACCGCAATTTTGATTAAAAATTTTCTTCCTGAAAGGAAAACGCAGGACACAAACGAAATAATAATAATAATGCTCAGGGGAAATTACGTAGGTCAACAAAACCGGCATTCTTTTTTTTTCCTGTTCTAAAAGGGAAGGCGCTGTTTATTTTATCATACAGGAAAATAGCCTTGTTACCCCCTGCTGGGGGATCGAGTGACAGGGACACACACACACATACACACACACATATACCACACACATACACAAACAGAATGATTATGTTGTGAATTCCAGAAGGGTGAATGAGTTGCTGCATTCGTAAATGCCCTCACTCTCGCGCACGCACACACACACACACACACACACACACACACACACACACACGCACACACACACACAGATTGATTTCCGGATCCTTGAAGTTTAAATGAGTTGAGTAAATGCATTCAGAATGCATTTTCGTTTACAATTATGTTACAGCCTTGCCCACCGAAAGAAGAGGGGGGTTTGTTACGTGTGGATACTTATGGTGGCTGTTATCCAAGTGTTGCACACGTTCACAACACTGCAACGCGGATGCCTCAGCCAGGCCATGTAAACCAGCCCTCTTCAGAGGAACACATAATCACTCTTCAGAACCACTTTCCCCCGCAGCTCGCTCTAATCGCTGTGGTTTAGTGTCTGCTGTTGGCTGCGAGGTGCAAGGTGCGAGGTGGAGCTCAGGATTAAGCAGCACCTCAGGAGGAGACGAGGGCGCTGTGTGGCTCTGAGTCATCATCAGGAGCATTCCAAACAAACAAATAAATACGGTAAATTAATTCACGACTGGCCACCGCCATCATATATATGTATATATATACACCATCCCTTCATAATCATATTCAATTCCTGTCTTTGCATTTGAAACTACTCCCCTTAAAGAGTCGTTCTTTCTCTCTCGTGGAGAGGGAGCAGATGGGAACTCGTCGTCTGATTATTCAAATGAGATATATACGTCGTCTGCTAAGAGTCCCCGGGGCCAGAAGATGAAGAAGAGGAGAACAACAACAACAACAACAACAACAAATGACAAGGAGAAAAAATATGGAGTTTCAAGCACAGAAATATCCCTGAAACACGTAGAGAAACGGATTCCCATCCCTCTCTCTCTCTTCTCGCCACTCTCCGGACACCTGGAAGAACCGAGACATGGTGATGAGCATATTTGAGTCAATCAACAATGAGCATTGTTGCAAATGTACGGGTCACACTTCTACAACCATGGGTAGGTCTGTCTGCTGCACCATCACAGTCACTGTCCACCCCTTGGCCCGACTTCACCTGGTGGCCATCTTGGTTCTGAACTGCGAGTTCAGAACCAGAGTTCCACTATTGCGTTTGAACCCGAGATGGAACCACGGTGGGACCAAGATGGAAAAGATGGAACCAAGATGGAACCAAGATGGAACCAAGATGGGACCAAGATGGGACCAAGGTGGAACCAAGATGGAACCAAGATGGACCAAGATGGAACCAAGACGGAACCAAGACGGGACCAAGATGGGACCAAGATGGGACCAAGATGGAACCAAGATGGACCAAGATGGGACCAAGATGGGACCAAGATGGAACCAAGACGGAACCAAGACGGGACCAATACGGAACCAAGATGGGACCAAGACGGAACCAAGAGGGAACCAAGATTGAATCAAGATGGAACCAAGATGGAACCAAGATGGAACCAAGATGGAACCAAGATGGAACCAAGATGGAACCAAGATGGCCGCTTGGTGAATGAGGCCCATGTGGATAGGAAAGGCCCCAGATAAGTGCCCCCAATGAGTAGAAGAAGACAAAGAGCAAAATCATTTCAAAAATATTCCACATCACTCAGGGTAATGACTGTGGTTTAAAAAAAAAAAGCTGAAGTAGGATGCGATTAAACCCGACAGCAGGTGTGCAATGAGGAGGAAAACGAGGGTGAGACCGAGGGTATAAATACAGGCTGACTGATTGAGCTGGATCTTTTAGCGGTATTTTTAGTTGCATTTTTTAACTGTATTTTCTTTAGCGGCGGGGTGACCATCATTTATGTATCAATTTCACATAACTTGCGGTGGCAACCAAAAGAAGGGGAGAAACGCAACTCGTAGGCTAATATATGCGTGGCGAAAGACGCGGAGCGCCAAGGTAAAGGATGCGACACACCAGAAGAAGTGCAACAGTACACCGCCATCGGCAAGAGAGGAAGGGAATTTACAGAGCGCACTAATTAACTCTCGGGCGCCAAGACTGAGAGGCTCCTCCGCCATATAGCCTCGCACTGACTCAGCAGAAAATGAGAAGACTGCGGGAAGAGAAATGGGGGACGGGGGTCGGCCCCCTTGAACCTGGCGGAGAACGCCGCCGCGGCATTCTGAGTCTCCGTAAAAAGCGAGGTCAAATAATGAGAAACGCGACCTAATTGTACCATTTTCCATTGCGGCTGGAAAAAAACCTACACCACGCCACATGATGTGTCGTAAACTATCCTCTTTTCTTCTGTAATCAAAGTGGTGTTCCATCGCAATGGGGTTTTTTTTGTACATAACCACATATTCACAAGAAAATGTGTGGTTGTGGAGGTTAAAACGAAGACGCCAAGGGCGTGGCAGAGATGTGACCGTTCGACGAAAGGCAACTCGGGCCTCACGGCGCAACGACAAACGA
Organism: Coryphaenoides rupestris; assembly: GCA_002895965.2. Lineage (NCBI taxonomy): Eukaryota > Metazoa > Chordata > Actinopteri > Gadiformes > Macrouridae > Coryphaenoides > Coryphaenoides rupestris. Next base: position 679,215 of record PIJE02000100.1, on the reverse strand, counting down.
TTAAACCGCCAGTAAACCTTGGCAGAGCATCTTGGCAGGGTCTTAGACACCCGCGCAAGTGCCCAGGCGTGCACACCCATACACACACACACACACACACACACACACACACACACACACACACACACACACACACACACACACGGGCAGGCAGGCACACATAAACACACGCAAACACATATAAATCTGTGCCACTGGGCTGCCACAATCTCCAAAACAAAGAGAGATAAATGTATCTCCTTCTGCATACGCATCACAATGACCCTCTCCCAAGTTTGCTTCGCCAGCTCCTCTGTGTGTGTGTGTGTGTGTGTGTGTGTGTGTGTGTGTGTGTGTGTGTGTGTGTGTTGTCAGGACGTCAGAGTCGCTCAACAGCTTCCCGCAAGAGACTCAAGACCCACCTGTTCAGAGTTCGCCTGGACTCTGCATAACACACCCCCCCCCCCCCCCCCCCATTACCTCTCCTAACCCTAGCATTATCTTTTGCGCGTCTTGGCATGAAACAATAGTACTTAGCATTGTTTTGCACATTGTATGTTCTTAGATGTCGGTAATGCACTCAGAATGGCACTTCTGCTCTTATCCCAGCTATTATGCAGGCAACCTAGCAATTATGAAACTCTATTAACCTTGCAATTATGAATGCTTGAAACCTGTTCTATTCTTATCTTTATGTAGCCTGGAAATCCAGACCCACATCTAGAAAGCTGTAGGGTCTGGTAATGAGTAATGAAAATGGCCCAACTCGAGGGGCGGCACCAAGCATGCGTTTGAAAATATCACTGCACGCAATTGGATAACACTACGACCAATCAGAAGAATACACGGGGTGACGTATCCAGAGAGACGGAAACGAGTTTGTTTTGGAGAATAGTTTGACAGAGATGTAAATGTAGCCTAATGGAAATGGAGCCACTGAACGACTTTTGCCGTTTTTGCAAGCAGAATATGAGAATAGTTGGTTTGTACAGATACTCAGTCAACATTTTCGACAGATTTGCCGGTAAACCAAGTATATCCGAAAGACTTTTTCATGTTGGCGTGACGGTAGTAAACAGACCAGTAGCCATCTTGCAATGTTTACTGACTGATTCCGGACTGATTCCGTCGCAGCGCTGACGTCATCTGTTTAGCCCGCCTCTGGCCCGCCTATATCAGATACACCGATGTGATTGGTTTACGTTGGATCAACAGGAATTGGTAATGAGCATATTACTGATCACCAGAGTGACTCGCTGAGCAAATTCAAATTGTGCTCTCGCGAGAACTCTGGATTTCCAGGGTAATCTTTATGTACCACAGCGTCTCATTCTAAGTCGCTTTGGATGAAGCGTCTGTGCCAAATGCCCGAAATGTAAATGTAATGGGTGTGTGTGTGTGTGTGTGTATATGTGTGTCTCCCCACCTGGGCCGTCGGTGCCACGACCTTCAAGACGGCAGAAGGTCACGTGGACAAAGACACTCACTTCCCTTCCATGTCTTTAGCTTGTATTTAATAGCGCCTCAACCTGGTAGTGTTTGGGCTGGGAGTGGAGCACCTGGTCGTAGCCACGGGATCCATCGTTCGCTCACCGTTTACACTGCGCTGCCGTTCCAGTGAACACCGAGGTGCTGTTCAGATTACACAGGTGGGTTTTGCAACTGACGACAGCTGCGCCACATCGTACTGCAGACACAGAAAGCGCCACGAAAGCCCCTCACTTGTGTGTCTGCCCTTGCTTGTACATTTAGAACACTCAATATTGCCACCTTGTTTTGCTGACTGAATGTCGTACCTATATTTTGTATATTTTGTATTTCTCTTAGACTTACTCTCTTAGGCTCAGACTGTAAATTTGTAAATGTGTTATTTTGTGTGTTATTTTATTATTCTATTCATCCATCTGCAGTCTGCTCAGGGCCTCGACGTGGCCTTCAGCACTGGACGTCAACAGCAGCAGCAGCAGCAGCAGCAGCAGCAGAGTGGAGAGTCCAGCCAAGTGCTGTGTGTGTGTGTGTGTGTGCGCGTGTGTGTGCGTGTGTTTGGCGTAGCCCTATATTGGATTAAATGTGTTGCTGTACGTGCTGCGCGAGGATGATGTTCGCCGTGCACAGGCGCCGTTTGTGGCAGAAAATAGATCAAACTTATCGTGTTCTAAAATGCTAATAAATGCAAATGATTGGGCTGTCTTTTGCACTGAGTGCTTTCGGTCTGGGGTCTGGGGCGTTGGGGGGGGCATTGCATATTCATAGGGCGGAGCATTCGCCAGAGAACTTGAGGTGCGGAAATTCTCAATTTCAAACGAGTTAACCGACTCCCACACAAAAAAAGTCCAACAAATATCTATTATGGTGTTCAGCGCAGTATTTGCTTTTAAGGATTTAAAATATGTGGAAGGGGGGTGAGGGGGGGGGGGAGGGGTCAGGGGGTTTGCTAATGCACTTCTTAAAGATTGCTTTTGACGCATTACCGAAGATATCTTTCATGACATGACCTTGATTTATTTAAATGGGCGGATGAAAGCCCGAAATCTGCGGCGGAGATAAGGAGCGACTTTAAAGAGGTCAAAAGTTTTCATCTTAGTAAACTCGTAATAACAGATGGGGCGCGATGAACTCGCCATTCAAGTGTTTAACGATACTCTTTAAGAAGCCATTATGGTCGGGGAAGTGATTTGAGATCTATCCCCACCCCCCCCACCACCATACACACACACACACACACACACACACACACACACACACACACACACACACACACACACACACACACACACACACACACACACACCTCACCCCCCCATGACTTCTTTATCATCCCCGTTAGCAGAACAAACGGGCTCTGCAATATTTAAGCACACTGGAGTAGTACACTAATGAGACGTAGTCAACAATGAAGCCAAATGTAAGTCAGGGCCCTAACACCGCGACATGGTTCAACAGCGACACATAAAACAAGTATAAAACAAGTTTATCAGATTAATACACGTAATAATGAGTTGAATTGGTGAACGGCCGTCTCTTGGAGGTCTCCGGTGCTTGCGGCACCGAGTATTTCAGCACAGCACAATGTACAATTAAATAAATAAGGATGTAATTTCAGAATAGAAAACAAAGAAAGAACGCCAATAACCCAATGGGCAGAAAAAAAGGGTAACACGAGAAATACAAGAACTTGTATTTCCAGCTCGGCGAGGCTCCGTTTCAGAACCAAATAACCAAAAAATGGTTGACGTGCGCTGGATCGTCTTCTCCTGTCCTGTTCTTGGCTCATGTATTGTTCATTGTTTTCTTACTGCGTGTGTGTGTGTTGCACTTGGACTACAAAACCGTTGCCCTCCGGGATCGAATGCAGCTTGAACTCGAACATCGCGTCGAGGATAAATCAAATAATGAAACAATAACACAATCCAACAACACAGTGCAGAGGGGTGCACGGGGGCAATGGAACAAGTCCAGGGCAACATGTGTACTTTTCCCCCCCATTTCTTTTCAAAAATGCCAATAGATAGTGTGTTTGTGTATTTACACCGTTCGAGGCGAGGGGTCCTTATCCATTTCTTATGGCGAAACCTGCAGGAGCGTTTAAAGACTCTTGCAGCAGAGGGCTTAAGGGCTCTCCTTGAGACACGGGGCAACAGGGACTTGGAAATACACCGGAAAGTAAGTGCGATTCCATTCCCGAGTTTCATGGACACGCTTAGGTACTTTAAATTCACATCTCGCAGACATTTAGCGAGGGAGCCGTGGTACAGAGCTGGGCCACGGCGTCGCGGCGGCTTTTCTGAAAATATCTGGTGAGAAGTGATTTTCGGTAATGGTTGCTTTGCCCCGGACCCTTCGCCACACCGAGGCCTGAACCTGAACCACGTAGAATTCAAAACTGCTTAAACCTCTCGAACACATCCCGGGAAATAAACACCCCGGAAATTAGAAAGTTTCGTTTGATCCCGAAATACAGAAAAAAAAACCCAAAACCAATTTACCCAGAAAAGCGCAACCATGTGACTTAAAACTACAGAGATATAAAAAAAAACATACAATAAAATGGCACAACGTAGGCCGACGACATTTCTCATACGCAGCTTTTCGACTTGGATAGCATCACGACATAGCGTGCTCCGTTAATAATTCATCTCAAGTGCTTTCCCCCCCGAACAGCGGAATGCGGTGTTGAGATTGTTTATACAGCCCGGGCGTAACGCGTCCCCCCGGAGTTAGGGGGGGCCCGCTATATTTACACAACTTTCACACTTGATCCGGGCCCTAGTACTAATAATACCGTGCTCTGTAGGCGCACGCAGGACCCCCCGGCGGAGCGACCGTGAACGACGTATCATCCACGGAGGAACGGAGACGGGGCTTGTCGGCGTCGGGTTGTTTCATATTAGAAGCGTATCGCGAGAGGTCCGTCCTGTTCCTGTCTTTCGCTGGAGGCAGAGCGTGGACAGAGAGAGAGAGAGAGAGAGAGAGAGAGAGAGAGAGAGAGAGAGAGAGAGAGAGAGAGAGAGAGAGAGAAAATATATGCAGATGGCACTCGGGTGAAACTGTAATCGGGAAACGCGGCCCCGCCCCCCCCCCCCCTTGCGGAACACACACTCGACTCAGGGCCAGGCCACTTACCGCTCCTCCTTCATCAATTACCAAGGGAGCGAGCACTTTAGCGGGAGCCGCCGAAGACGTACGTGCTCTCAGAGAGGTTCTGGAAAAACAACGCGGGGATCGATAGCAAAGACCGCATTCTAAGCTAATTTCTTCCTTTTAAAACATTTGGATCTGGCGTTTTGCAGGCGCACCGTCAAGACTCCACAGATTAAGCGTGACGGAAACTCGACGAGACTCGTCTTTTACAAGCCAGAAACGTCCCGTCCCGTCCCGTCCCCCCCCTGTCCACTCTCCTAGGGGCCTACGTTTGAATACTATCCTTGAGGTAAGCGGGTGAAAAAGGACGGTATTTGGAGTGTCCTTTATACGCGAACGGTGTCTTCTCTGCGACGTGGAGATAAGGCGACGACCACTCACTTTATAGAGAGGATTATTGAAGGCTGCCTGCATCTGGTTGTCCCACAACTTGGCGGAGGAGGATGAGGAGGAGGAGGAGGACGAGGAGGAGGAGGGTGGAAAAAAGAGATAATTTTCTGGGTTAAAAAAAAAAGAAATACCCCCGACTATACATCATTTGGTAAGCCAGGTGCAAACATAAAACAGAGACGACAGAGGCACTGAGGTGCTTTATTAAGGCTGACAGGCTCTCCGCCAATTTCCACACGTTTGCAGCTTGACGGGGGGGGGGGGGGGGGGGGTGGGTGGGTGTAGGTAAAGGACACAGTAGAGCGGGGAGTAGCAGTAGCAACAGAACTAGCACAGTACAACACAACACACACTGAGCAGACCGCGGGGGAGACGGCGATGGGGAAGGGGGGGGACGGAAAAACTGGAAAATGGAGCACCACAGTCTTAGCCTCGCTCCCGGTGGAAAGGGAAGAGCAAACACAGCACACAGCAAGGATGACACGTAACACGTCCGGGCCGTCACACACCAGTCTCTGTGACGGGGCGGCGGGGGGGTTTTTTTTGGTCTATATTAAGGGGTTTGTCTCGTGCTACGTTTTACAGGACGGGCAGACAGACAAAACAACTCGAGACGCTTTTCATCGTGATATACAGGAGTCACTCGTAAAATAATGTGTTGATTTATGGCGTTTTATTCCAACACAAAGTGAAGCGTCCGTAATCGATACAGCCCGGCCCTTTAGATTTACGTCATTCGCTTCAGCCTGAAAGCCGTCATGATCACCGTGACTGTTCCTCATCGCAAGCATAGGTCATAGAAGCACTTCTAAGAGACGTGGCGTGGCTGTTTCTGTCCACAAAAATACCTGTGACACCCTTTTATATGCATGCCATGCAGATCAAGGGTTTAGGGTTAGGGTTAGGTGTTTAGTGCTGAAGAGTTCAGTCTTCCCTGTGAGGTGTTAGGGTTAGGGCCAGGGTTAGGTCCAGGTCCTTAGGTTTAGGGTTAGGGTTAGGTCCAGGGTTAGGTCCAGGTCCAGGTCCAGGTGGTTAGGGTTAGGGTTAGGGTTAGGGTTAGGTCCAGGGTTAGGTCCAGGTCCAGGGTTAGGGTTAGGGTTAGGTTTAGGTCCAGGGTTAGGTCCAGGTCCAGGTCCAGGTCCAGGGTTAGGGTTAGGGTTAGGGTTAGGTCCAGGTCCAGGGTTAGGGTTAGGGTTAGGTCCAGGCGGGACAGGACCTGCGGCATCCAGGGGGTTGACTGTCCTGCTCTGAGCCACATGGAGATGGAAGAGCACCTGTTTTGTCCAAGAGGGTTTTACTTCTGCTCAGATTGGCTCTGCCCATGGTAACTGCAGGCATGCACACATGGCACAGATACTCAGGATTCCATTCAGGGTTGACCAATCCCCCACCTGTGTGTGTGTGTGTGTGTGTGTGTGTGTGTGTGTGTGTGTGTGTGTGTGTGTGTGTGTGTGTGTGTGTGTGTGTGTGTGTGTGTGTGTGTGTGTGTGTGTGTGTGTGTGCGTGCGTGTACTGCTGCCCACATTATGTGGCAGCCCGGCCTCGCGAGACAGTGTAGTGGGTTGACCAATCGTAATAAAGCAGACAGAACCCGGGTGACGGCATAACAAACTCGGGTATTTTATTGACAAAAAGGATGTGGGGAAAAGGGAGGGGAACAAAATGCAACTAAAATCTTCTTCTTAGGATCCACCACAGGGCCCCTTACCCTCAGACTGGTCTTTGTTCTCTGTCTTATATACTATCTGGCTTGATTGGATGGATCAGGTATCAGGCCCTCACAGTGTGCACACACACACACACACGCACACACACCAACAAACTACTTAAGATTCAGTGAAGTTGGAACTTTACTTTCCCTGCAATTACCCATCAAAATAAATTACTGAGATTCAGACATGTCCTGCTGTGAGCCAATCCCATGCAAAGCTATCCAAGGTGAGGGTTAGGGCTAACCCCCTCCTCTCTCGATTTTTCTTTTCACCCTCTTCATCGCGAGGTGGAATATTTCCATGGCTACTTCAGCAGTATACCTTATTTATGGCAGTATACCTTAATTATGTATAATTTTCTCTTTTTCAAACGTTCTAAAATAGCAAGCAAACAAGTTGACTGACTCGTCGTCATGCATCTCTAATGCATCATCTTGGACTCAAGCTTCTCCCGCTAAACAAGTACCCTTCCGATTGGCTCATTCAGGTCAGCTGATCCAAAAAATTAAAACGCTCCGATTGGCTGGAAACGCTTGCGCGAAGCTTGACGACAATGGCTGTTCGCTGAATCCGATCTTTACCAAACTAACGTGTCGTCAGGAGGAAATGTTCTGCACTGAGCCGAGTAATCCTCTGTGTATACATAAACAATGCTGTCCACTGTTTCGATGAGAGTCTACGGATTCAGGAGATTAATAACTATCGCCCCGTCCAGCGCACCGTCGACAGTTTTGGCAACATTTTAAAAAAGGATCCTAAGCTAGGATCCAGAGGGTTTAGCGCTACGTCCGAACGCTGTACTGGGGGGGTCTGGGACCAGCATGCTTTAGCAACCGGCGGGTGGCTGTGTAGGCCTGCCGTTGAAGGAAAGGCCGGTTGACTGACCAGAGAGCTGCATGGACACACTTTCCAATATTGGGGGGGGGGGGGTATGTTCTGCCATCTATGATTCTTACTGGATCTATTCATGTCGTCGATTTTAGTTGTATTATTTTGCACTTTTATTTCGTTGTTTTGTTCTCAAATGCATCATAAAAATGTTGTAGGGCATTGAGATAGTTATGTTTTTTGTAGGGTTTTTTTACAGAGCTACAGATATGTAGCCCTACAGTGGGCCGAGGCTACTTCCTGTGTTAATTTTAAGTGTGTTCTACGTTGGCAGCTTAGCTTGGAAGGCAGAGGTTGGGAAGAATGCAGAGGCGCAGGCGTGTGTGTGTGTGATGTGTTGTGTAATAATACTGCGGTCACACACCACAGAGTGTATAAATACACCCGTGGCCCGCGCTCCAGAACATCACGTTAGCAGCAACAGCAGCAGCAGCGGCAGCGGCAGCGGTGGTGCAGAAGACTGGAGGCCTGGAGCCGCCCTCAGACCCCGGGCACTTGGAGGGCTGGCTGCCATTTGTAATCTATTGATATCTGCCCTCTCTCTGACCCTGCTCTCCCTTTCTGTCCGCTGGTCCCGTTTCACCAGGACAGCTGCAGTGTTCATTCCCAGGTCATGGGTGCACACAACAGTTCATGTTAAAGTTTAAGTCAGATACGATGAGATAAAACTTTATTGATCCCGAAGGAAATTCTTGTGCCAGAGGTTGCATCGCAAGAGTATTAATAGAGAGAAATAATAAGAGAATAATACAAATAAAATCACAAATTTACAAATTTACAGTGAGTCTAAATGTAAAAATATAGGTGTGTGTGTGTGTGTGTGTGTGTGTGTGTGTGTGTGTGTGTCACTCACAATGGACCTTTCCACCCTGTCAGTCACGCGGAGAATAATAACCAATAAGATTGCCTGATTTCTTAAGACCACGCCCCTTGCAACAGAGCCGCCATGATGTCCCACAAACAAAGCTTGTCCCGCGTTGTTGTGTTCATAGATTAGACTACAGCTACATTTAGTTAGAACAACATGGTTCTTAGATGCGCTTGGGGAACGTGCAATAATGACCACAGATATCCACAGAGATTACAGGGAGTATCCATGCAGTCTGCAGGACTTGTTTTTAATACATGGATAGAGCTTATGGATTTTAAATTTGGACAACTACATATGGCCTCATAGACATTATTATTAAAAACATGCCTGAAAACTTTAGAAAATAATGTCCTTCTACTTTAGTCATTATTGATGGTACTGAATGTAAGACCCAGGTGCCATCTGCACTGGCTTTACAGAGTCAGCTTTATAGTGACTATAAGTCAAGCACAACCCTCAAAGCATTGACTGGATGTGATCCAAGTGGTTCTGTCATGTTTGTGTCCGAGTTATTTACAGGTGCTGTATCTGATAAGACAATTACTGAACGCAGTGGTTTTTATGATTTACTTAAAACACTGAAAGTTCACAAGTGCAACAATCAAATGGTTGATAGCGACTCCACACATCAATTTACAGCAGCGCCGACACAAAAAGCTACAAAGCTCGCTAATTAGTTAAAATTCAAAGGTTTATTTGTCACCTATTTCAGTGTACAGGTACATTGAGCAGTGAAATGTTTTTTTTCGCTAGGACCAGATTGCTACCGCGCCATCGTGTGATTAGCATAGCTAGGTGATTAGCCCATTGTAGCTAGTAGTTAGCAGATCTTAGTCTTATTTTCATTGTAAACACATCACTAACGTACTCACCCTGCTTTACATGTGCAGTAGGACTCCACCATTTTGTCCCGACGAATTTCAATGTGGAGTTTGTGAGGCGTTTGTGTCTTCCGCATAGATCGCCAACACTTAGCATCAAGTTTTATGTTGTCGTCTGCTCCGTCCGAAATCAGAATGTCATGGATATATCCTTGTGTCAAATAGTTCAGGCCTTTCTGTAGAACTCTCTTAGATAAAGTAGCGGCATTTGGCAAATAACATCCAGCGATATTGAGAGAGAATCATCAGCAGGGGGGCGTTGTTCAGTGGACATTTTGGTAACATGCTGCAGAGCTGTGGGAAAGCTTGTGGGGCATAGCAACAGTAACTAGGGGGGGCGGGACTTGCCGCTTTGAATAGGAAAGGTCCATTCACTGGAGTGTGTGTGTTGCGCAACATCGTCACCCTTTTCATTGGCTTTTTGTAAAAGCTGCTATTCTACGATCCGTCCACTAGAGGCCGCTACAACACAACGAATACACAAGGAAAAAAGGTGCCACCTTTTACAACGTGCACTCAATACGAGTGTTTATTGGGCATTTAACTCTATTGTCTGGTTTATTTATTTCAAATCAAATGACTTTGAATATTGTTGGTGGTTATGTCGCCTTTCATCTGCACACACACACACACACGTGTTCCTTTTCCTGAAGTGATGTTTTCCGTTATTCAAACACAATTCCCAACACGCACAACATGAACAATTCAATAAAGCGCCGTGTGTCTGTAACACGACTTTAACACGGACGCTGGATCCCAGCAGATGACTAAATGGGAAAAAAAAACAAACCTCCCTCAACCCGGCATATCTGCAAAAACAAACGATGTGTGTGGTTTTGAATCCATATTCAAAGGGCCTTGTTGCTGAAGGGCCCATCACTGCTAATGGTGTGGGTGGTAGTTAACGAAAAGCTAAAGTCAATCAAATGACGGCGACCTTTTGACAGCAGAAGTTACAACACTGCGGAAGCACAACAACCAAGTGTCCAATTAGCGGACGTTCATTCGTTCTTCGTCTGTTCACATCGCATTTTAAATCATTATTTCGGTATTGTAATGATTTGGTGGGGGTTTTCGTAAATGGAAGACAAAGTGGCTTCTCGAAACAAGCGGGAATTATGTATTCCTTGGCAGCGACATCGCTCCAACAACATAACTTTCTTCCCACACAGCAAAGCATGGGAGCGTCCGTCGACAACACGAGACTCGCACTAAAGTAATACGAACAAACAAATAGATACTTCTGAGTACTATTCAACAGATATTGAACAATCTTCAACTAATGCGTGCGCTAGACTGAGAGCATTCCGGCTGCACTACACACGTCATTAGCAGTCCCACATTGTGACGGTTATTGAACTAGTTTCCAGAGCGAAGGCCATTGGTTGCGTTATTTATTTGCCCGAATTTAGATCATAAAAACATCATTAGAACTGAGTGCAATGCAGCGTGCCGTCCCTTTGACTGTCTGGTGTGAGTCCACAGACGTGCGGGCGGTGGCACAGCCGGTATCCAGAGGTACCTTGCAGTAGAAACCAATGACTGAGCCTGAGAGTCCATCACTGCAAACGTGCGTTCCCCTTCAGCGAGAGCTTCGATATGAACCACGCTAAACTATAAGGGAGGTAGATTGTTCTGTAAGGAGATGCCACCGCAGGTCATGTCACTCGTTACTAAATGCCACTCGTTAGGCGACAGGACTCATTCAGTGATGTCACATGTGTGATGTCACTCTTTAGGTACCGGCGATGTCTCTCGTTAAGTGATTGTCTTGGCATTATTAACAGTACTTAGCATTGTTTCGCATACTGTATGTTCTTAGATGTTGGTAATGTGCTCAGAATTTGCACGTCTGCTCTTATCCCAGCTATTATGCAAAGAGGCAACTCTTTGTACATTTGTTGTACTTGTCGCGTTGGATAAAAGTCTCTGCCAAATGGCCTAAATGTAAATGTCATGTCTTGTTAGGTTTAAAAAACAACAACTCATCATGGCCGCTGATACAGTGTGTGTAGAGTTTAGCGGGAGAGTACAACGCGGCTCGCTTGAATACAGATTCATTTATCAAAAAACAGAGACGGACGGCTCGGAACGTACATAATTCATCCAAAACTACACACAGAAAATATAACTGTCTAAATGCCTTGAGGGAAGCTACGCCCAAAAAAGGGAAAAGCAGAAGAGATATTGGTCGGTATAGGTTGGCCTGATCGGGGTGGTGGTGTTAGCTGCAGAGCGCCCCCGCTATGTACCAGCAGGGGACCAGAGGGCTTCAAAGCTATGTCTTCCTGATCTAATTGTTCCTCACGGGCCGAGAGATGCGTGATAGTTACCCACACAACGATGGAGGGTGGATTTCCTCCTCTCTGGTTTAGAGCCAAGATGGCCGCTGGGCGAATAACAATTGAGTTCTGCTCATATCAGAGGCCCGCCTCACCTCGGTGGACATGACGCGCTCACAAGATGGAGGACGAGCAACTCTGAAGCGAAGAAGCACTCTGCACCAAAAATGGATTTCGAACAAGACGAGAAAGAAAGCGTGTCGGGTAATGGACAAGGTAGGACCGGGGACCTTGAAGGAACCTCTGTGGCTTTCAGTGCCAGTGCAGACGGAACAACCTTCCATCTGCGTGAAAGGAGTGGAACAAGTGACTCGTTTGTTTACGGCGTAACCGCTACCCCCCCCCCACCCCCCTTACTGTCGTCAGGGAGAAATCATATCAAGTAGAGTTGGTGCCTTCGAGGAGAGCCTGAACAAACAACCTCCTCCGCGTGGGACTGCAGTCGGAGCGCTCAAGGACTTGGAACCTGCACAAAGCAGGCTGCTGTATGTTCCCGAGTGGCTACAGAGCAGTGGTCAGCTCTCTGCATTGTGATCATGAAGCTCGTGTGTCCGCTGCAGCACACGTTCCGCTGCGTTCATTGGTCACCAAACACAAATAGATTTATACCGTTCAGAGTCACTGGGTCTCCTGGACCAAATTACCTCTTGCCCAGAATGAATGCATGTTATTATAAATGTGTGAGAACTACTCCTGTGGAGCATGAAGATACAACTTTCATTTGTTCATTTTTTGGATGCGTATCACTTCCAACTAAAAAAAAAGGTGCCTATAAGACCCCCCTGCTGTGCCGGAATGAGAGGCAGGTCACGTCCTACCGAGTAAAATTCTCCTCCATAACCCTGTGCACTTGAGAAACCCCAAAAGTGATTCTAAACTGCAAACTGATAATAAAAAAAAGCTGAAATATAGACTCCTGTTCCCACCCTCCCACTGGCTGGATGCTTTGATCCACCGAAATAGATCCTTACACATTGATAACGTGATCCTCCCACATATATCTGGAGCCGGAATCTGCTCACTTCTGAACTCACCCACTCCCTCGGCTCCTCTCCATCAAACTGACAGCCGCTACTGGCAGCCCCCCACTGTCACTGTCAGACTCTCTCTCTCGCTCTCTCTCTCTCTCTCTCTCTCTCTCTATTCTCTATACTGGCGCGTTTCCCTACACATGGCTGGCTTGGCTCGACGCGGTACGGTGTGTGTCAGCCTGGGATTTGCATCTTCATTACATCAACAGGGGTTAGCCCGCTCCCCGGCGCTCCGCAGGTGTGTGCAGCAGGTGATGGGCTTTCCTTGAGTCGGCGGCGTTGAGTGCTTCGTTTACGATTGCACTGTGCGACGGTTGTTGGTAGTTGTCGTTAGGTATGCAAGAATTACCCAAACACATTGAATCCAAGTATATAATATACTATGCTACGGTAGGCTATACTTGTTTTGTTAGGCACTTTTTGCGCACATTGGTGCAAAAAGTGATAGTTGTTTCCACCAATGTACACGTCGTCAGTTCAACCAGTGTACACACCGCTAGTCCTCCATCGCCATGCCAACCTTTGTCCCGACAACACCACCTTTTTTTCCCCTCACGTTCCTGGACACTCTACACCGCGTCTTCATTCCAGCCGAGCAGAGCGGTTGTTCGGAGGTAGCCCATGTATGTGGAATTAACATCCTCTGGGACGACAATGCGCTTTTCTAAATAGGTGTTTTACGACCGTAGTCTCACCCCCGTTACGCCAATTCCTGAGGCAATGGAGGATCCATGTGAAGGTGAAGTTGATGTGAGGGTTCTTTCGCCGGCTGGATGATCCGTTGCTCCACAGTTTAGCCAGAGAGAGAACATCACTTGAGGTCTAACTGAGGTGCTGTGGCCGGGCTGAAGTAGGAGAAGCATTTTGCATTTATTCTCTTCTTTTTGTCTTTAGAGCTTTGAATGAGTCACTTATTTTTTACAGAAAATCTGAAAGTTTCCCAAATTTTCTCTGTAAAGTTTGACAAAGTGTGCATTCATGTGTTTATTGCTATAACATTGAATATATAGGCATACTGTAAAAAAAGATTTACATTTACAGTGTAGCATTGAAAATGCTAAAAACATATAAACCTACTGATAAGATATTCATCGTGTTGTTTTGTGTTTTGTGTTGAGCACATGAGTGGTTGGTTGGGAGAAAGAAGTATTTATATGATGGCCTGTGTGTGTGTGTGTGTGTGCGTGCGTGCGTGCGTGCGTGCGTGCGTGCGTGTGTGTGTGTGTGTGTGTGTGTGTGTGTGTGTATGTGTGTGGAATGTTGATGCCAAAAACATTTTGAAAAGAGAACCCAGTTTTGAATGCAACACCTGTTTTTGCCAGAGAGTTGTAGAGTTTAGCATTTAGTGTCTGTGGTTTTGTGCTTAGTGATTTGTGTGAACAGTGATGAACAAGTGTCGCCGCAGCTTCTCATCACGAGTCAACAGGACGACTGCATCTCCAACATGCAGCCTTGGTGTGTCAGAGAGAGGGAGACACAGAGAGAGACATAGAGGGACAGAGAGGGACATAGAGGGACATAGAGGGGACAAAGAGAAACAGAAGAGAGGAGAGGGAGACAGAGAGAGATGGTGGGAGAGAGATGGAGGGGAATAGATAGAGAGAGTGGGTGGAGAGAGGAGAGGAGAGAGAGAGAGAGGAGAGAGAGAGAGAGAGGGAGACAGAGAGAGATGGGGGAGAGAGATGGGAGGGGAATAGATAGAGAGAGTGGGTGAGAGAGAGAGAGAGAGAGAGAGAGAGAGAGAGAGAGAGAGAGAGAGAGAGAGAGAGAGAGAGAGAGAGAGAGAGAGAGAGACTACAGCAGCACCTTGATCTTCTGCATAACTCAGAAGCCAGGCCGGGGCCTTGACAGTGAATCTAACCAAGACAACAACAACAAAATACGACGGCCCTCAAATACATAAAATTATACCGACCTCTAAACATCGGCACCACAGATCACTTGGACAAAGCTGTGAACAAGACAAGAAGGGCTTTGTTACGCCATCACAAGGAACAAGCAAGCTGGACCATCCAAATTCCAAAATCCGACCAAAGTACTTAACTCTGTTATTAGAACCCATTTCCCTTCATGGTTGCCAGGTCGCGGGTCCACTTGCTACGCACGATTTTACAAAATGGGACAAACACCAAATTGAGATTTTGCATGCAGAGTTCTGCGAATCCATTCTCAGCATTCAATGGAAAACATCAAATTGTCACGCCCTCCACTTCTAACTACTAGCTATGCCTCTACCTGTGTTAAGAATTAAGAATATTAAGAATATTGCACATAATGATGAAAGGTAATGTAGCATGGTAATATCGCAAGGATTGAGAATATTGAATATTGTGTGTGTCTGTCTGTGTGTGTTGTGTGTGTTGGGGGGGGGGTGTGTGGTTGCTCCCTGGCTCATCATCCACCGCGCTCACCTGTTCTGGTCTCTCACACCCGAGACCCGTCAGCTACTCAGTAGAAGAACCTCGGCTTTCCATCCACTCACGCAGGCATTGGTATTTTCCCCCGTCACTATCGCTTCTTGGCTTGTTTTCTTGAAGCAAAGTATTTTTCAGTCCCGTAACTGACCTCCGTCTACCTTGTCAGATCCCGCCCGTCCTGGAATTCCTTCCTGCCTGTCAACCTGCTTCTTCCTGCCTGCCTGCCTGCCTGCTTGCCCGTCTGTCCTTCTCGGTTCCCTACCCTGTCGTCCAGTCACCCCGTCCTCGCCCGAGGACGGGGTGTCTGCCTCTGTACCCGGCTTCCCATGTTTTGTTCTATTCTGCCTGGATTATTATTTTGTTGATCACTCAGTAAAGCCCTTTATTCTTCCACGTTTCCCGCCCTACTGTGTCCGCTGCACCTGGGTGCTGCGTACACAACACCTGGGTCCCACGTACATAAACGCTAATGATCTCAATTCGAAAGAGAATAAAGTGACCCCGACACGACACACTCCATAGCAAAGACCTCACCGGCTGTGAGACTCCAGAGAGATGCCCCCTCAGCCAGCTGGTTCTGGGAAATCAGTTGTTCACAAACGTAAGTGGAGCCGCCAGACAGAAACCTCTTCAGACCGAACCCAAATCATAAGGACGCAAAAAGAACACATGTGACACGTTGGAAAGAATCACCCCACAAAAGCGGAAAACAAATCGGAACGCCGTTTGGAACCTGCCACCGCCGGCGGACCCGACTCCCGGGAGCAGGACCTGACTCCCGAGCCGTCTAGTGACCATTATGTATGCGTCCCACAGATTACAAACAGCCCCGAAAGACGTGGAAACCTGACTTGACTAATAACGAAGAAACGTCGCCGGCTGCGGGTGAAGTACGGCAACGTGCTCAACACAGCAACAAGACTCAGTGAGCTGTTGTGACAGGAAGGGGACGTCCAGTAGAACACAACCACACAGGCTGTCAATCATCTGAGGGTTCCTGCACCCTGCTGATGACTGCACACGTACATACAAACAAAACACGCACACACATACATTTGTTTATTTGTTTTACTGTCACAGCAAAAGAGCACGTTTTATTTTTGAATTTTGAAGTGATTTTTTATATTTAAGCCCCTGTGAATTGAAATTGAATCGATGGAGAGAGAGAGAGAGAGAGAGAGACGGGTGAGAAAGAGAGACCGAGAGAGACAGAGAAAGGGAGGGGAGAGAGAGAGAGAGGAGGTAGAGAGGGAGATCCAACATTCTTAAAATGACAATCAGCCATTACATTTGTATTAAAATGCCAGTAAGCACTTTTTGCCTTCACTGAGCTTAAAGATAAAGAACAAAATACGAAACAGTGATCTGGAAAAACCAACTGGAATGATGAAGCAGTTTCTAAAAAGGCTAAGATGGTGTTTAAAACCATTACATAAAACCTATCTAGTCCTGCCAAAGACAATTGATTGTAAAAGAATGAACCCATGTATATTGCTTTCTGACCCATATGAAATGAAATTCCGTCCAAATATCAGCAATATCATTGGAATTCTTTAACTCAATTTTGAGCCATCTGCGAGGAGGGGCATGTGTGGCTCTACATGATTCCTATTCAATGACATTTTCTGTACAATCCCCTCCCAGTCGCTAAAAAATCCTCAAATTCCACAGCTATGTAGAGCATTGTCTAAAATATTTAAAAAGACCATTCGGTCAATTGCTTGAGTGTGTGCATAAACACACACAAATACAAAAAAGGCGTTTTCAAATTGGGCTTTAACTTGTAGCAGTCTACCTTGGACAATTTCCTCCACCTGATAGGATAAGGGAGTAAATGATCTTGAAAATAAAATAGCAACCCCACCACTATTTGTTGTGTTGTGACTCATAATGGACAAACCATCAAACTCTCTTGACCAGTCAACTGCATTGATTGCATCAGAATGTGTTCTTGCAGANGACAGTGAATCTAACCAAGACAACAACAACAAAATACGACGGCCCTCAAATACATAAAATTATACCGACCTCTAAACATCACTTCGACAAAGCTGTGAACAAGACAAGAAGGGCTTTGTTACGCCATCACAAGGAACAAGCAAGCTGGACATCCAAATTCAAATCCGACTCAAAGTACTGAACTCTGTTATAGAACCCATTTCCCTTCATGGTTGCCAGGTCGCGGGTCCACTTGCTACGCACGATTTTACAAAATGGGACAAACACCAAATTGAGATTTTGCATGCAGAGTTCTGCGAATCCATTCTCAGCATTCAATGGAAAACATCAAATTGTCACGCCCTCCACTTCTAACTACTAGCTATGCCTCTACCTGTGTTAAGAATTAAGAATATTAAGAATATTGCACATAATGATGAAAGGTAATGTAGCATGGTAATATAGCAAGGATTATATTGAGAATATTGAATATTGTGTGTGTCTGTCTGTGTGTGTGTGTGTGTTGGGGGGGGGTGTGTGGTTGCTCCCTGGCTCATCATCCACCGCGCTCACCTGTTCTGTCTCTCACACCCGAGACCCGTCAGCTACTCAGTAGAAGAACCTCGGCTTTCCATCCACTCAGCGCCACGGCATTGGCATTTTTCCCCCGTCAGTATCGCTTCTTGGCTTGTTTTCTTGAAGCAAAGTTTTTTTCAGTCCCGTAACTGACCTCCGTCTACCTTGTCAGATCCCGCCCGTCCTGGAATTCCTTCCTGCCTGTCAACCTGCTTCTTCCTGCCTGCCTGCCTGCCTGCTTGCCCGTCTGTCCTTCTCGGTTCCCTACCCTGTCGTCCAGTCACCCCGTCCTCGCCCAAGGACGGGGTGACTGGACGACAGGGTAGGGAACTGCCTCTGTACCCGGCTTCCCATGTTTTGTTCTATTCTGCCTGGATTATTATTTTGTTGATCATTCAGTAAAGCCCTTTATTCTTCCACGTTTCCCGCCCTACTGTGTCCGCTGCACCTGGGTGCTGCGTACACAACACCTGGGTCCTACGTACATAAACACTAATGATCTCAATTCGAAAGAGAATAAAGTGACCCCGACACGACACACTCCATAGCAAAGACCTCACCGGCTGTGAGACTCCAGAGAGATGCCCCCTCAGCCAGCTGGTTCTGGGAAATCAGTTGTTCACAAACGTAAGTGGAGCCGCCAGACAGAAACCTCTTCAGACCGAACCCAAATCATAAGGACGCAAAAAGAACACATGTGACACGTTGGAAAGAATCGCCCCACAAAAGCGGAAAACAAATCGGAACGCCGTTTGGCCCTGCCACCGCCGGCGGACCCGACTCCCGGGAGCAAGTCCTGACTCCCGATCTGTCCAGTGACCATTATGTATGCGTCCCACAGATTACAAACAGCCCCGAAAGACGTGAAGCCTGACTTGACTAATAACGAAGAAACGTCGCCGGCTGCGGGTGAAGTACGGCAACGTGCTCAACACAGCAACAAGACTCAGTGAGCTGTTGTGACAGGAAGGGGACGTCCAGTAGAACACAACCACGCAGGCCGTCAATCATCCGAGGGTTCCTGCACCCTGCTGATGACTGCACACGTACTGTACATACAAACACGCACACACATACATTTGTTTATTTGTTTTACTGTCACAGCAAAAGAGCACATTTTATTTTTGAATTTTGAAGTGATTTTTTATATTTAAGCCCCTGTGAATTGAAATTGAATCGATGGAGAGAGAGAGAGAGAGAGAGATGGGTGAGAAAGAGAGACAGAGAGAGACAGAGAAAGGGAGGGGAGAGAGAGAGAGAGGAAGACAATTGATTGTTAAAAGAATGAACCCATGTATATTGCTTCTGACCCACATGAAAATTCCTCCAAATATCAGCAATATCATTGGAATTCTTTAACTCAATGAGCCGTCTGCGAGAGGGCATGTGTGGCTCCACATGATTCCTATCAATGACATTTTCTGTGCAGTTAAAATCCCCTCCCAGTCGTAAAAAATCTTGAAATTCACAACTATGTAGAGCATTGTCTAAAATATTTAAAAAGACCATTCGGTCAATTGCTTGAGTGTGTGCATAAACACACACAAACACAAAAAAGGCATTTTCAAATTGGGCTTTAACTTGTAGCAGTCTACCTTGGGACAGTATACACAACCCCACCCACCACTATACACCACTATACACATCAAATAGTGACTCATAATGGACAAACCATCAAACTCTCTTGCCAAGTCATCTGCATTGATTGCATCAGAATGTGTTCCTTGCAGAAACACACAACACACACAACATCGAAAGCTTTTTGTCTGATTGTCTCAAACGAACCAGCTCTCTTATTTACTTCTCCAGCTCATTTATATTTAAAGAAGCCACACGGACAGCCACAATAAATAAATAAATAAGAGAATAAAAGCCGTACGACCACAATCATCCTGGAATACGGGGAATTAGGCTTCATCAATATCAGCTCTATTATTCATTAAAGCGCTCCGCTTGGTGAGCATTTTCCTCAACCGGTGGACCTCCTGCTCAGTAAAGCAGCCGTCACTAATACAAGACTTGGTTTTTGTGGAGAACTGCTCCACATCAGGGAGAAGAATCATCAAGGAGAACATTTCTAGCGTGCTGGGTTTCTCTCAGAAACGCTCTAATGTCCTCCACGCCGTAGACATGGCTGGTGAAGCCACGTCTACAGCGTGGAGGACATTACAGCGTTTCTGGTGAAGCCACGTCTACAGCGTGGAGGACATTAGAGCGTTTCTGGTGAAGCCACGTCTACAGCGTGGAGGACATTAGAGCGTTTCTGGTGAAGCCACGTCTACAGCGTGGAGGACATTAGAGCGTTTCTGGTGAAGCCACGTCTACAGCGTGGAGGACATTACAGCGTTTCTGGTGAAGCCACGTCTACAGCGTGGAGGACATTACAGCGTTTCTGGTGAAGCCACGTCTACAGCGTGGAGGACATTAGAGCGTTTCTGGTGAAGCCACGTCTACAGCGTGGAGGACATTAGAGCGTTTCTGGTGAAGCCACGTCTACAGCGTGGAGGACATTAGAGCGTTTCTGGTGAAGCCACGTCTACAGCGTGGAGGACATTAGAGCGTTTCTGGTGAAGCCACGTCTACAGCGTGGAGGACATTAGAGCGTTTCTGGTGAAGCCACTCTACAGCGTCTGGAGGACATTACAGTGCAGTCAAATCACTCTCAGCATCACTGACGTCACTGAGAGTGTCTTTCTTTTTACTATTTCTATTGACACGGGGCCGTTTCTTTTTTGGGGCTCTTTAAAAATGTTTTCCTCCATTTCCATCAGACTGTCGTCTATGGATGCCTGCATCTGATCACTGTCCGCTATTGAAACCTGACTGTTTTGAGAGTCATCAGTAATGTCGGGTTCGGTATTGTCCATTACAACTCTCCTCCGATATTGTCATCTCATTATATACCTGTATATATTTAGTTCTTTATAAGTATACATTAGAAACTCAAAACTCAAAGAAACTCAAAACTGCAATATTGCAGCCTTGTGTACACATTCGTTTATGATAGAACATCTGCATTGTACATTTGTAAATCGACAATTGTAAATTAGATTAGTTTTTTGTTTTATTTACCACTCGCTTTGGCAATGTAAATGTACGTTTCCCATGCCAATAAAGCTCTTAACATTGAAATTGAATTGAGAGAGAGAGAGAGAGAGAGAGAGAGAGAGAGACAGAGAGAGAGAGGGACACAGAGACAGAGAGAGAGACAGAGACAGAGAGAGAGAGAGAGAGAGAGAGAGAGAGAGAGAGAGAGAGAGAGATGGGGGGGGGGGTGTTGTATGAAGTCACCTGGACAAGAGGAGATCGAAGACGTTGAGTTTCCAGACCCAGATCCTGTGTGTCAACACAACGGATGCTCAGAAAGGCTCATTACACTGTAGGCCTCCCAGAGACAATATTTACCTATCGCAACAGCAATTAGCTCCACTCCAATTAATCATCTGTGTTTCTCCCCACGTGTTACTACCTCGTTGCACTCTCTCCTGGGGGTGTGCACGGAGTTTAGACTGATGATGAATATTCGCCATCATGGGCAAAAATCATCATTATCATTTATTACAGTCATTCAGAGCTGTTTGTCGTGCATGATTGAAGGTTAAACTGAAAAATGCTGCATTTATAGAGTTTGTACTTTGTGAACTATGTATGAACGTAAGTTTCATAAGTATTCAAAACAGGATTTAATGTCTCACAGTCCCACTTTCAGAAGGTAAGTTCAGGAGGTGATAGTAAGTAAGCAGTTCGCGACAACGCCTTAGCGGACCTCACGGGGGCGCACTGTCACCGCTCCAGAGCAGACCGGCTGGTGGTCACTGACTGAAGACTCCTTGGACACAGAAACATGTAATGTGCAGTTTGGGGTCGTTTGGTTCTGGACAGCCACACGTCTTTTTTATTTTTTTTTTATAGCCCATAAGAAAAGAAAAGAAGAAAAAACAATTGCGGAGAAAAGAAAGTCAGTTCTTTTTGGAGTTTCTCGACTCTCGAGGTCAACTGCAGTTGTTTTCTTTGTGCTGAATTCAATATTCAACGAAACATAATTATGATGAATATTAATACAGGAGCATGTGTGGGCGGAAAATTAGCCTCCGAAGAGCGTAAGGATCTAGGTCTCTGCGTCCCCGGCCGTATATAGTGTTCTCACTGCTACCGGTGTATGGACTGTGTATGTGTGGGTGAGGCTGAGTGGAGTCCTAGGGATTTGTAGGCGTCACGGGTGCTATACCTAGGGTGTGTGTGACCGGGCACAAAACTCATGACCACCCATTCCTCCCCACCTGGACCACGGTAACTAAAACACCCGCCACACCCAGTGAGTCTGATGTACAGTATAAGACAGAATTGTAAAGGATAAAACACACATTTATTCTAAGGATTATCAATTGGGTCAACAGGAACACTTAAACAATAAGCAACTTGGTTTAAATAAAAAATGGAATATTTGTACCTTCAGAAACCGGTTCTGCTAAACTAGTACGGTGGGGTACCCCTTATATTATCACGCTAACCACCTACTTCAAGAAAACATACGGCAGACTCTCAAAACAGACTACTTTTAAACAAAGCAAAAGAAAACAAAAGAAAATAAAGAGACACTGTGGGCTCACACAGAATACTAACTATTCAACATTTTCAATGTTACTATAAACTCAGCGCCTCAACCGTTCCTACACAGACAAACACACACTCCCTCGTCAGTAGGATGAGCATACAAATGAACGTACAAATTAGAGACACTTTAGATCAGTAGAAACAGTTTTTAAACAAGAAAACTCCTTTAGCAACGTCAACAGTCCTTTACAACGATACCAACGCGTATCCCCGACGTGATCCTTTCACGCTCGAATGTTCCCGGATTCTCCTCACAGCCACCGAGAGCGGCAAGCCAGGAAAGGGCGTTAATAAAGAAAGATTTCACCTGAGAGAAAACAGCTTGTGGGGGGAAGACCAGGAGAATGGCTTAGCCTGGCTGACGAGCCGAGGTAGAACAGTGACGAGCCGCAGCAGGTGTCCCTTGTAGTCCCTCACTGAGATGTCCTCCACTGAAGGCGCGAAACTAGCTAGCTAAACCGGCTAATAGCGAGCTACCAATACTGTTCACCTGGCTAATCTGGTGCTGTTACCACGCTAGGCTATCTCACTGTTCCAGGCTAACCGTGACACGTGTCCGACTGTCTCCGTCTGCTTTCTCTTCACTCTGTTAACGCGACCTAAACCCAAGACACTGTCGCAACTAACACATATCTTCTCCGTATCTCCAG
The DNA here is from genome assembly GCA_002895965.2 of Coryphaenoides rupestris. Classification (NCBI taxonomy): domain Eukaryota; kingdom Metazoa; phylum Chordata; class Actinopteri; order Gadiformes; family Macrouridae; genus Coryphaenoides; species Coryphaenoides rupestris. The sequence continues at coordinate 656,285 of PIJE02000100.1, read as the reverse complement.
TATCTCCTGTATCTCAGTATCTCCTCTTGATTCCAAGATGGCGGCACGTACACATCGCGAGGCCCAGCGTCTCACCAGATTTTGCAAATTAGCGGTGATATACCTAATTATTCGAAGTCTGTTCACACAGAACAGTCTTGCTTTCATAACGTACACCTGACAGGACCTTTTTGAAATTGGATTACGACATTCTTGCAACTTTATCGCCGATCTTCAGCTCCCCGCTGAAACGCCGGTGAATCTCATCACAGCACGGCCGGCTGGCCGGGCTCATCGCCCGCGGAGAGACCGCAAACAAAGGAGAGGTAGACAGGGAGGGCTACGGTCTAAGCTAAGAGCTAACCCACATCGCCCGTCGCTACCCAGCGTTTTCCTCGCCAACGTACGGTCTCTGGCAAACAAAATTGATGAACTACGGCTGCGGATCATCAACCATAAATGGATTAAGGATTGCAACGTCATGATTTTCATGGCTCAACCTGAACAAAGGCATCAAGCTGGCCAAGCTCAACCACAAGCATAGGGTTGAAGATCACTTCAACAACTCTGATCCCCGACGCATGTGGCAGGGCATACAGGCCATCACGGACTACAAACCCTCCAACATCTCCCCCCCAACCACTGACTCATCCCTCCCTGACGAGCTCAATAACTTTTATGCCCGCTTCGACCGGGACAACCACGAGCTGCCCACCAGGGCTACTCTCCCTGCTGACCACCAACCCCTCACCCTCTCCCCCACAGATGTGTGTGCAGCACTGAGCAGAACAAATGCACGTAAGGCTCTGGTCCTGATGGCATCCCCGGTCGCGTGCTCAGGAACTGCGCTGAGCAGCTGACAGAGGTCTTAACTGACATTTTCAACCTGTCACTAGCTCAGGCAGTTATCCCAGCGTGCTTTAAAACCACCTCCATTGTGCCAGTGCCAAAACACTCCTCTGCAGCGAGCCTCAACGACTTCCGCCCTGTTGCACTCACCCCCATCATCATGAAGTGCTTCGAGAGGCTGGTCCTGGCTCACCTCAAATCTGGCCTCTCACCCTCACTGGATAAACACCAATTTGCCTACCGTGAGAACAGGAGCACGGAAGACGCCATCTCCTCAGCTCTTCACTCTGCTCTCTCCCACCTGGATGAGAGCAACACCCACGTGAGAATGCTGTTCATTGACTTCAGCTCAGCATTCAACACCATCATCCCCTCCAAACTCATCTCCAAACTTGGCGACCTCGTGGAAACCAAGAACCTTGACATTAACCCCTCTGTCTGGAACTGGATACTGGACTTCCTAACCAACAGACCCCAGTCTGTTAGGTTAGACAATCTCACCTCCTCCACCCTCATCCTGAACACCGGCGTCCCGCAGGGCTGTGTGCTGAGCCCCCTCCTCTACTCCCTCTTCACCCACGACTGCACTCCTATACATGGCACCAACACCATCATCAAGTTTGCAGACGACACAACGGTGGTGGGCCTCATCAAAAACAACGATGAGGCAGCCTACAGGGAGGAGGTCCAGCACCTGGTGGCGTGGTGCGCCGACAACAACCTGGCCCTCAACACCAAGAAAACCAAGGAGCTCATCGTGGACTTCAGGAAGACCAGAGCTCTCACCCCAACCATGGACTGTTTGCCCTCCTTCCCTCTGGGAGGCGCTACAGGAACCTTCGTTCCAAGACAAGCAGGCTCAGGAACAGCTTCTTCCCCTCAGCTGTCATCTCCCTGAACTCTGTACCACGATGACAGCCCCCCCCCCCCCACCTTGCCTATACTCTAGGCTCCGCTGTCCACCCTACGAACTCTCTGTTGACTATATCATATCACCATCTATGTCTTCTACTGCCTTGCACTGTAATCACAACATTATTGTTTACATACCTGTATGATAGCCATGTACATTCTACTGTACTTACCGTATATATATTTATTTACTTATTTACAACCCCTGCTCATTACCTGTTGATACTGTATACTTACCGGAATATATATCTATATCTGTATATATCTATATATATATATATATCTGCACATATCCCATACCCACTCCATTAAGTTATTACTACACTGTATCTCTGTACATAAATATACTGTATATACACCTATATATTATACCTAGTAGACTGTTCTATATCCTATTTAACCACTGTACACTGTATATTACTATGCACTTTACTGCCTCATTTGCACTCTGGTTAGACGCCAACTTCTTTTCGCTGTACTGTACTGTACTTGTGCTGTGCAATGACAATAAATTAGAATCTAATCTAATCTAATCTAATCTTGGGGGAAAAGCTGCTGTCGGAATACCGGCGTAGTCTCTCTGCTTATGACTCCACAGAGGCCGGTGTTCAAGGTGTTCGGCTGATTTATTGACTCGTGGGATATCGCTGGCAAACAGGCTAAATACCCTTCGGCCAAGTACACACAAAACATATATTTAAAACACATCCCCACACATGCATATACAATCATGGTACATGTTTGCATCACACAAACCACACACACACACACACACACTCCATAATACCCCGCTGAGTGTTACTTCTTGTTTGTGTTGCAATCAAATCGAAATCAGTATCCCTATACATCAACATTATATATTATATAGCGTCCAACTTTCCCCTCAACAGACCTCAACCCCAAACCCGGCAACAAATCAAACAGCTTGACAGTGATCGAGCAGCCCTGGTGGGCTAACTCGCGGCATAAATTGGGTCCTGGTTGAACATGAGAAGACATCCAGGTTGAGAGACTCATTTAAGCCTCCTTCTCTCCCCTCTGAAGGCTACATCTAAAGTATAGCCTTGGGCTGCCTCCTATCCTACAGCAGGGCCTGAGAAAAAAAAGAGAAAGACGGGAAAAAGAAATTGTGCACTTAGAAACAGCGAGGATTGCTCTGGCCTGCCTGCTCCGAGGAACACAGGTAAAAACAGGTCACGGAGATGGATTTATTTTTCAAAAAAGGAAAAAGAGAATGGGATTTGATGCATAATTTTGGGGAGGTTTTTTTTTTTTTTCCAATGCCGCCTTGTACCTGCCTCCACGGATCCCTTTGGAAAATAAAAATACAAATCTTATTATTTTTATTATTAGATTAAGGTGATGAAATGCACAAAAATTGCCACAAAAACACAGCATGCTGCAGGCGTGGAATCAAGCAAACGGATTGGATAATCCTAACATATTGTAACGATCCCCGGGGTGAGAGATGAATGTTCAGTCAGGATTAAGCACGTCCTCATGCAGGGAGCGAGGCACCACCACTTGCCACCTCACCTCTCCCGTGGCCGGTTCCATCCAGGCCCGCTGAAGCACGCCACCACACAGCCGCAGCGCCCCTGAACTCGGCCCACGGTCCTTCGGTGACCGGGGAGAGAATGGCCGCTTCTTCCCACGGAGGCCGCTGCTGTAGCTCCACCCACCGGCGCACTGGTTGAAGGTCTGTGTCCTCCTCCTGCTGCTGCTGCCTCGACCCCGTCGCGTCAACCTCCCGGAGTTCACAGACAGACCACCTCCACCGCAGAGCAGAACCTCCTCTTGGCTGAGCGGCTCCTCCTCGCGGCTCTCCCTCCGTTCACAGTGACGGCAGCCGTCCTCGCTGCAAGGGGCGTCGGGAGAGGGCATCTGCATTAGCATGGCGTGCCCCTGCCCTGTGTTCCACAGTGAAGCTGTACGCCTGGAGCTCTTCGATCCACCGCGCCACCTGCCCTTCTGGCTCCTTGAAGGACATGAGCCGCTGGAGCGCGGTGTGGTCAGTCGTTACTGTGAAGGGCAGGCCGCAGAGGTAGTACTTGAAATGGCAAACAGCTCTGACAATGGCCAGCAGTTCACGTCGGGTGACGCAGTAGCGGTGTTCAGCCTTGTTAAATGTCCTGCTGTAATACGCCACTACCAGCTCTCCCTCTGGCCCCTCCTGCGCCAGCACAGCGCCGGTGCCGACGCTACTAGCGTCTGTATCTAGGATGAAAGGCAGGGCAGGGTCAGGGGGAGAGAGTACCGGGGCTTTGCTAAGAAGTCCCTGGAGGGCCTGGAAGGCAGCCTGGCACTCCTCTGCCCATACGAATTCCTTGTCTTTCTGTAAGAGACTTGAACAGAGGAGCGGCCACACAGGAAAAGCCCCTCACAAAGCGCCTATATTAGGACGCTAAACCGAGGAAGCTTTTCAGTTGTCTGGTGTCTGTTGGGGTCGGCCAGTCGCGGACAGCTTTCACTTTGTCCTCCATGGTGCTGATGCCCCCCGCCCCCGCCTTGTGTCCGAGGAAAGTCACCTCTCTCCTCAGGAAATGACACTTGTCGGGGCGGAGCTTCAAACCTGCCGCAGCTACCCTCTCCAGCACCCGGCGTGGTGAGTCAAGTGCCGCCTGGAAGGAGCCCCCGTGTGCCAGTAGGTAGACGATACACTGCTGCCGGGGGATGCCAACAAGCACCCTGTCCATCAGCCTTTCAAAGTTTGCAGGCGCATTGCAGAGACCAAAGGGAAGGACCCGAGACTGCCACAGTCTGGCCTCCGGAGCAAGAGGACACTGGAAGTATCCGGAGCGGAGGTCCAGTGAGGAGAACCAGGACAACCCAGCTACAACATCTAGGGCCTCGTCTATGTGTGGGATGGGGTAGGAGTCCTTTTTCCGTCACTGCGTTCAGGGGCCTGTAGTCGACGCAGAATCTCCACTTACCCCCCTTCTTGGGCACCATCACCACGGCTGCTGCCCAGGGACTGTCGGAGGGCTCTATGAGGCCCGCCTGCCGCATCTCCCACAGTGCCTGGTATGCAGCCTCCTGACGAGCCAAGGGCAGGCGGCGTGGGCGCATTCTGATGGGCCTGGCATCTCCAGTGTCAATTTGGTGCTGCACCAGATGCGTCTGACCCAGGTCGCTCTCACTCAGGGCCGAAGCTGTCCTTAAACTCCGCCAGTAGTTGCCACAGCTGCTCTTGCTGCTGGGGGTCAAGTCCATCGCAGTTACCCTGCCATATGACCCGTACAGCCGACAGCGCCGTCTCATCCTGTCTGTGGAAATTGGGCAGAGCAAGGGATGGGGACTGGGCTCATGGAGGGCGTTGCCAGGGGGTCCGCGGGGCTAGGGACGTGTGCCTGCGCTGTCATCGGCGGGGGCTGGATGTTGGGGTGTTTGATGGGGCCCATGATAGACCGTCCGGCCCAGGCCTGTGCAACTTAGGAAGTCCAACCCCAGAATACAGGGGTCCTGTACAGCAGCTACCACACTGGGTGGAGGACCGTCTTACCCCCCACACTGATGGACAGCAACCCTTTCCCCTTCATGGGTGCCCTCTCCCCCGTGACCGTCGCCAGCTGCACAGTTGTAGGCTGCAATTCGGTCCAGCTTGGTAAAATGTCCGGCCTCACTAGAGTCACCGTAGACCCTGTATCCACCAAGGCCGAACAAGCCACCCCCTCGACAGTGACAGGAACATGACAAAAGTCCCCCACCCAGGTGCGCACCAACCACGACAACGTGCTCTGGACTGCCGTCATCTGCTCCTGGGGCCGAGTTGCTGGTCCTTCGACCGATGACGACAGGGGTACTGAGCCGGGGGTCCACATTATCCCCACTTACACGGACCCCGAAGCCGTTTCCCTGGGTCCTCGCAGCTTGAGGGCGATGGTTGGCCTGAACGGAGACGGCACGGACGAGTTCGGTGAGTTTGTCTCTGGGAGTCCTCACCGCTCTTCCCTGTAGATCTCACCGGCCCCACACCAACACCCCACTCGATAGCCATCTCCAGGGCCTTTGTAAAGTCTGTGGGTGGGCCAGCTGGGTGTGGTGTGTGCGCAGGTCTACAGGGGACGTCCAGGGTCACTACTATAATATGTAATATACCGTATGTGTATAGTTACTAGCTGAACATACCACTGACGTTGTAATAATCTGTGTGACCATCTACATGGCCAGTCATGGATCTAGCTGACATGATGAGAGTTATAAAATGCACATGAGATAGTTTATCATTTGCAAACAATGAATAAATTGCATTCAACGTATACATTAGCTGATCAACATACAGTGTAGGATTTTGTTTGTCGCTTGTCATTGACACAATAGAATAATTATAATACTTATTACTCGGTATGGAGCCTGCATTTAGAACCAAAGCTAAAAGGATAAAGTTCTACAAAGTGCTCTGAGTCTGGACTGCTCAATCAGGCTGCTGCCAGTCAAACACTAAAAATCATCATTTATGCTTTTCAAACCTGCCATCTGTGTCCACTAATATTCATTACAGCCTACTTCTGCATTTACCCTTTTTCAGTCTGGACAACAGACACAAGAATAATGTTTTAGGACTCAGGAATTATATTAATTGCCGCCAAACCGCTAGCATGAAAGCACTTTTAAATCCATGAAAAGGGGACATATTTTGCCACCAGGCGTGAGTGTGATTAGCCATTGTAAGCCGTTTCACAGTCGCCATGTGACTACCGTCTAGTGACATCACAAGTGGGAATGTCCAACCTAGATGTATGATTCCTAGATCGGTATACCAGCCTACCCAGTGGGCTGTAGTACCGACATGTAAACTGATCTACAGTAGTCAGCATACATCTAGTGTCAGCTCAAAACATTAGAGAGAATATTCCCTGCATGTAATACCAGATTTAATGACGAGACCAGATTTAACCCCAAAACAAACGTCCCATTATAACTCCCCCCCTTTAAAGTATTTAGGGTTATTCCCCCAAACGCCCACTTGGGGGTGGTAACGCCCACTGGGGGGGTGGCACCGCCCCTGTTGAGAAACCCTGGAGACCTGCTGGGCTTCTGGGCCTCTACATGGGCGCCAAATCATTTTTATCCAGCCCCGCTATAATAACAAGAACATTAAAGTTAACATACAGAGACATAAAAAAACCTCACTGACAAATGGGCATAATCCTGTGTGTGGTGTAGTGTGTGTGTGTGGCAATCGCGTGCCGTGATGTGTGTGTGTGTGTTTGATCAATTAGCTATGTCAACTCCTTTAAAAACACATAAAAAATCTATTATACAGTAATAGCCATTATGGGCTACCTCAGTGTACATCTATGGGCTTATTGAAGTTATTAACAATGTTGTCGCATATCAACCTAATTGTAGTTTTAACAATACCTAATATATTATTAAACAATACTTCATGTCTTAACAATATACAGGGAAGACGCTACCGTACCATTTGAAGCTCAGCCCCCCCCCATCCCCCCCCTGTCCCACCCCGCAACCACCACCACCCCCCACCCCCCCCCAAATTGGCTTCACGATAGGCCAAACAGCAGCCCCCTGCTCCGCCCGGATTAACCCCTGGATTGGGAACAACTCGACAGAATTAAAAGTCCTGGTCTGGATCGCCGCACGACTCGAGCGTCGGCAAAAACGCCAACGAGGAGCCGTGAGCGAACGCTGACCCACTTCCGCTGCGCTGGGCCGGCCCCCCCCCCCCCGGAACGTAATCCTGCTCCACCGCAACGACCGAGGGTTTACTGCCCCGCGGGACGGTCTGTTTTCTGCTGTTCTGTCTGCGTCTTCAAACCATAAGATAATTGCGTCTTTAATCGTTGCCGACACAATTTTCAACAAATCACATTCACAACCTTTGTGAAGAGATAGCTTTTTAAAAGGTTCGTACAGACGGCGAGATGAGGGGGGGTTTATCCGTAAGTGGATTTTTTCCAATTTGTGGCACTCGGAGCTGCGCTTTACGATCTCTATTTACTGGCGAGCGGTATAACCACGGCGCACTCCTCTTAGCCCCCCACCTCCCCCCCCCCCCCCCCCAAGCCTCTCGGTATTGACTCATATGTCATCCCCAGACACACACACACACAGATCCGGTCAAAGGTGGTGGAGAGCACATTACGCCCTCCAGAGGGCCTTCACGCATACTCTCCAGGAGAATGTCTTTTTGACTTCTTCTTTCTCCATTGTCATCGCCCCGTCCTTTGCAGGAATCTTCTCCCCGAGGAGACAAAACGCTCCTTTCCCTTTACCTCTGAGACGCCGCTCCCCTCTCGTAACCCTCGTGCAAATATTTGAAGGACCGCTAACTCACCGCGCTGCTGGAGGCAGGCGGGGAGGCGGGGGTGGAGGCGGGAGCGGGGAAGAGCCGACGTGCGGCTTAGAGTTTGCCATGAGGAGCTACTTGAGGACAGGATACGTCGCTCAAACACCTGCGCGCCCAAAGCCTATAGGGCTGCAGAGCGGTCCGGGGAAGGTGAGCAGGCAGCGCTGTTTGCCTGCCGCCCCGGGCTGGCCCAGGGCCAGGAGGCCGGATCCATGGTTGCCTCTGGGTCCACCGTTCTTCCAGAGCCGGCGCTACATCCAAGGAGAGAAAAACATTCCTGTTTGGATGTTGTGGGCTCCCACATTTTTTGTATTATTATTATTATTATTATTATTATTATTATTATTAATAAGATATGTATTGTCTTCATTTCAAGTGATGGTTGAACAGATTCAAATGTAATGTATCACTCAATTGTTGCACAAGGCGACTCAAAAATTGCTTTACAAATAATTACAAATGTATTCGATATGTACTGTATGGGTAATGTGCGTTAAACTGAATCCGTTAACAATATGCTTTTGAGGGTCAGCATCACAACAAAGTGAAAGGTTAAGGCTTTGTTCAACAAAGAACGTTCAAGTATGAGAACGTAGTGAAACCTCTACAAGCCAGAGTTGAGCCTCATTTAGCCTTCGTATTCTCTTCGTATTCTCTTTGTATTCTCTTTGAGATCGCTGTGTGGCCGCTTCGGACTGACCAGCAGCAGCAGCAGCCTCAAACCGAGGAGCTGTCTGACCTTTCCTTGGTCCAAGCCCAAAGTTCACCCCACGTTCTGGACACATTTGCGGCAACAATATACCCTGGAAATCCAGATTTCTCGCGAGAGCACAACTTGAATTTGCTCAGCGAGTCACTCTGGTGATCAGTAACATGCTCATTACCAATTCCTGTTGATCCAACGTAAACCAATCANCGGCCGAGTTGCTGGGTTCCTTCGACCGATGACGACAGGGGTACAGAGCCGGGGGTCCGCGTATCCCCACTTACACGGACCCCGAGCCGTTTCCCTGGGTCCTCGCAGCTTGAGGGCGATGGTTGGCCTGAACGGAGACGGCACGGACGAGTTCGGTGAGTTTGTCCACCCAGGCTGGTTTCTGGGAGTCCTCACCGCTCTTCCCTGTAGATCTCACCGCCCCCACACCAACACCCACTCGATAGCCATCTCCAGGGCCTTTTGTAAAGTCTGTGGGTGGGCCAGCTGGGTGTGTGTGCGCAGGTCTACAGGGGACGTCCAGGGTCACTACTATAATATGTGTATACCGTATGTGTATAGTTACTACCTGAACATACCACTAACGTTGTAATATATCTGTGTGACCATCTACATAGCCAGTCATGGATCTAGCTGACATGATGTGAAAGAGTTATAAAATGCACATGAGATAGTTTCATCATTTGCAAACAATGAATAAATTGCATTCAACGTATGCATTAGCTGATCAACATACAGTGTAGGATTTGTTGTCGCTTGTCATTGACACAATAGAATAATTATAATACTTATTACTCGGTATGGAGCCTGCATTTAGAAGCCAAAGCTAAAAGGATAAAGTCTACAAAGTGCTCTGGAGTCTGGACTGCTCAATGAGGCTGCTGCCAGTCAAACACTAAAATCATACATTTATGCTTTTCAACTGCCAATCTGTGTCCACTATATTCATTACAGCCTACTTCTGCATTTACCCTTTTCAATCTGGACAACAGACACAAGAATAATGTTTTAGGACTCAGGAATTATATTAAATTGCCGCCAAACCGCTAGCATGAAAGCACTTTTAAATCATTAAAGGGGACATATTTTGCCACGGGGTGCGAGTGTGATTAGCCATTGTAAGCCGTTTCACAGTTGCCATGTGACTACCGTCTAGTGACATCACAAGTGGGAATGTCCACCTAGCTGTATGATTCCTAGATCGGTATACCAGCCTACCCAGTGGACTGTAGTACCGACATGTAAACTGATCTACAGTAGTCAGCATACATGTCAGCTCAAAACATTGAGAGAGAATATTCCCTCCATGTTATACCAGATTTAATGACGAGACCAGATTTAACCCCAAAAGAAACGTCCCATTATAACTCCCCCCCTTTAAAGTATTTAGGGTTATTCCCCCAAACGCCCACTGGGGGGTGGTAACGCCCACTGGGGGGGTGGCACCGCCCCCGTTGAGAAACCCTGGAGACCTGCTGGGCTTCTGGGCCTCTAATGGGCGCCAAATCATTTTTATCCAGCCCCGCTATAATAACAAGAACATTAAAGTTACATACAGAGACATAAAAAACCTCACTGACAATGGGCATAATCCTGTGTGTGTGTGTGTGTGTGTGTGTGTGTGTGCGTGCGTGTGTGTGTGTGTGTTGATATTAGCTTGTCAACTCTTTAAAAAACATAAAAATCTAATTATACAGTAATAGCATTATGGGCTACCTCAGTGTAATTATGGGCTAATTGAAGTTATTAACAATGTTGTGCATTCAACAATTGTATTTAACAATACTATATATTATTTAACAATATCATGTCTTAACAATATAGAGGGAAGACGCGACGCACCTTTGAGCTCAGCCCCACCCCACCCCCCACAAATGGCTTCATAGGCCAAAAAGCAGCCCCTGCTCCGCCCGGATTAACCCTGGATTTGGGAAAACTGACAGATTAAAAGTCTGGTCTGGATCGCCGCACGACCTCGAGCGTCGGCAAAAAACGCCAACGAGGAGCCGTGAGCCAAACGCTGACCCACTTCCGCTGCGCTGGTGCCGCCCCCCCCCCCCGGAACGTAATCCTGCTCCACCGCAACGACGAGGGTTTACTGCCCCGCGGGACGGTCTGTTTTCTGCTGTTCTGTCTGCGTCTTCAACCATAAGATAATTGCGTCTTTAATCGTTGCCGACACAATTTTCAACCAATCACATTCACAACCTTTGTGAAGAGATAGCTTTTAAAAAGGTTCGTACAGACGGCGAGATGAGGGGGGGTTTATCCGTAAGTGGATTTTTCCCAATTTGTGGCACTCGGAGCTGCGCTTTACGATCTCTATTTACTGCGGCGGTAATAACCACGGCGTACTCCTCTTAGCCCCCCACCTCCCCCCCCCCCCCCCAAGCCTCTCGGTATTGACTCATATGTCATCCCACAGACACACACACACACAGATCCGGTCAAGGTGGTGGAGAGCACATTACGCCCTCCAGAGATCCTTCACGCATACTCTCCAGGAGAATGTCTTTTTGACTTCTTCTTTCTCCATTGTCATCGCCCCGTCCTTTGGCAGGATCTTCTCCCCGAGGAGACAAACGCTCCCTTTCCCTTTACCTCTGAGACGCGCTCCCCTCTCGTAACCCTCGTGCAAATATTTGAAGGACGCTAACTCACCGCCGCTGCTGGGAGGCAGGCGGGGAGGCGGGGAGGCGGGGAGGCGGGGAGGCGGGGAGGCGGGGAGAGCGAGTGCGGCTTAGAGTTTGCCATGAGGAGCTACTTGAGGACATGGATACGTCGCTCAAACACCTGCGCGCCCAAAGCCTATAGGGCTGCAGAGCGGTCCGGGGAAGGTGAGCAGGCAGCGCTGTTTGCCTGCCGCCCCGGGCTGGCCCAGGGCCAGGAGGCCGGATCCATGGTTGCCTCTGGGTCCACCGTTCTTCCAGAGCCGGCGCTACATCCAAGGAGAGAAAAACATTCCTGTTTGGATGTTGTGGGCTCCCACATTTTTTGTATTATTATTATTATTATTATTATTATTATTATTATTAATAAGATATGTATTGTCTTCATTGCAAGTGATGGTTGAACAGATTCAAATGTAATGTATCACTCAATTGTTGCACAAGGCGACTCAAAAATTGCTTACAAATAATTACAAATGTATTGATCTGTACATGTACTGTATGTTGTAATGTGTGTTAAACTGATCCGTTAAACAAATATGCTTTTGAGGGTCAGCATCACAACAAAGTGAAAGTGAAGTTGTGAACGTTCAAGTATGAGAACGTAGTGAACCTCTACAAGCAGAGTTGAGCTCATTGAGCCTTCGTATTCTCTTCGTATTCTCTGTGAGATCGCTGTGTGGCCGCTTCGGACTGACCAGCAGCAGCAGCAGCCTCAAACCGAGGAGCTGTCTGACCTTTCCTTGGTCCAAGCCCAAAGTTCACCCCACGTTCTGGACACATTTGCGGCAACAATATACCCTGGAAATCCAGAGTTCTCGCGAGAGCACAATTTGAATTTGCTCAGCGAGTCACTCTGGTGATCAGTAACATGCTCATTACCAATTCCTGTTGATCCAACGTAAACCAATCACATCGGTGTATCGGAATCAGTCCGGAATCAGTCAGTAAACATTGCAAGATGGCTGTCGAAAATGTTGACTGAGTATCTGTACAAACCAACTATTCTCATATTCTGCCTGCAAAAACGTCAAAAGTCGTTTAGTGGCTCCATTTCCATGAGGCTACATTTACGTCTCTCTGTCAAACTATTCTCCAAAACAAACTCGTTTCCGTCTCTCTGGATACGTCACCCCGTGTATTCTTCTGATTGGTCGTAGTGTTATCCAATTGCGTGCAGTGATATTTTCAAACGCATGCTTGGTGCCGCCCCTCGAGTTGGGCCATTTTCATTACTCATTACCAGACCCTACAGCTTTCTAGATGTGGGTCTGGATTTCCAGGCTAGGCAAGAATACAAAATAGGGCCAATTCTATTCTTTTTGGTAAGCAATTGAAAAAACCCACACAATGCGATTATTGGTAAATGTGGAGTAAGTGGACCGCAATTTGCGTCTGGGACTCGACGAGAAACCCGTGTTTTCAGAGGTAAGTGGTTATGATTATGATTTTCACGAAGATGACAGAGACAACAGATAGCAGCCAAAGCTGAGACGCAGGGACACAGCGAAGGAGAGACCGGCTGCTCCACCGTTCGAGCACACACACAGGACTTACTGGTGTCACTGGTGTCCACTGAGGTGAACGATCACATTCAAAAGCTTTTTACGTCAGACATTTGCTTTAAAAACTCTTGTGTGTCTTCTCGTGACAGCGGCACATTACTTTATTCTAACGGGCGAGCCATTATTAGAAACAATGACGTAATCATCTTTTTAAAAAAAATGAGAATTCTAAATTAGTAAGTGTTGAATTTGAGATGAGAAAATTAAGAACATTAAATAAATTATCAAAGCCTCCTCTTCAAAGGACCAAAATATTCCCTTTAATGCTCAAGTACTTACCAGAATTAGTAAACCTCCACTCATCAAAAATAGATACACAGCCCGATTATGAATTAGTCTCTTGCGTTGTGTGTGTGTGTGTGTGTGTGTGTGTGTGTGTGTGTGTGTCTCTTATTTTAGACACACTCCGATGGGTTTAATTGGCGAGGGTACAAGATGATTGGCCACGTAAGAAGGAACGCCAGGCCAGCCAGGAAGAGCACAGCATCGGTGTACAAGTACACAGGAGCTATGAGCAAAGCCACCGCCAAGTGTTGACAGCAGATATTTACTGTGGTTTCAAAAATATTGTTCCCCGTTATAAATCATTTTGTCCTTTAAATATGCAAAACCGTGACATTAAAAATCCGACTACCACTACTTCTGCCGCTGTATGTTCTGTCAACATAACAACAAGTCGACTTAAAAATGTGCCGTCGCAGCGAGAAGAAGTGTGACGAGATGCCGCCCGTGTTTTTTTTTATATACGAGCTTCCAAACTTTTCACACTTTAAGAAAAATGTATTAGACAATTACTGGCTTTCGATGTGTTTGTTTTTATGTTTCGTATTTTCGGACATTGACAACAATAGTCAGCCTATATTAAATATGTTGTGTCTTTGAGGTTTATGAAGTGTAATATAAATAAACAGCATCATCTAGAACTGAGTATTAATCGGATAAATCCATTCCATTTGTGATTTAAAAACAAAAAAAACCTAGATCTTGCCTATTTGTAGATCAAGAGTTGTCTTCACCAAAATCAAACAAGAGAACCAAGAATCAGGGGGAGTCCTGCGGCTCGATACGCCCGGCAGCATCTGAGTGACCCCACAGTCCAGGGTTTCCTTGCGGTCGCACCCAACCCCATGGGAGAACCAGCAGAAACCAGGGGGACATTTCAAATCGCCTATGGGGGCATGGGGCAGCTCATCAGCGGGCCTTAAACGTGTCCCAACAGCCCCCCGGGCAACCTCCAGCAAGCCACAACATCTCTTTGACTCTGTTTCCAAGATAAACAGAAAAGCTATTAAGACCTCTCAGATAATCAGGAAATTACTTTGTAATCCATTTTGTTATGTAATATGTTTATTACAAAGTCATTTACTTTCTCCATCTGCAGACCCCAGCCTGGGACTTTGGGGGGTCTGTGGGACAAAGCGACGCCAGTGACAGGCCTCATAGCCGCCATTAAAACCTCCCGCTGGCTCTCTGGTTCTCTTGGCTTACTTAGAATAAGGTCAGTAGTCTGAATATTGCTGTCCATGTAAACATGGCCGTTGTACACGCTGTAGCATTTGTTGTCTCATCTGTTCACCTGTGCTGCTACACTGGGGACTGAATCTCCATTCCGGGATTAATAAAGTCTTATCTCACTGTGAGAAGTGTGAAGTGTGATATTGTGTCCGATCACAAGGGTCTCTTCCTTCCCCCACCAGGGTTTCTGGAGGGTTTGCGTGTGGATGGGGGGACGCCATTTTGTGACGCAATCAGTTGAGTGTTGAACGTCTTCGACAAGTTTATTCTTCAGGTTTCATATTCACGTTTGTTTGCTTTTCGGTCGGGTTTAGCAAATTTTCGGTTTTATGAAAGGTGATTGATCGATTTGTTGATTGGAGAGAGGGGTTCTGTCTTTTCTTTGGGAACATTACTCATGATCTAATCACCGAAGTTATTCGAATGAGAGGATAAACGCACCACAGGTGTGCAGTGCCACCCAGCCTCAGACCAGATCAGCCAGGGTCAGGTGAGGCTGCGTGAACCAGCCACCAAAAACACACACACACACACACACTGCACACTTGTGAAGTAGTTTCTCGTCTTCCACGGACTGAAATCTTGTCTCGTATCGCAGCAATCATGCGTGTTCGTATCGATTGCGGAACCTCGGCTTATTCGAGACCTCATAATGAACATCTTTCTCCTGAACGCACACCTTCAGATTGATTTTGCTCCTCTGTGTGCGAGAATACAAAAAAAAATGTTTTTTAATTTATAAGCGCTCTGTCCGCTGTGAATTATCATTCTATTAATTAGGAGCAGTCAGGTTTTATTTTCATGATGAAGATTTTATCAACACTCCGCCTGCAGGTTTGACCTCAGGACATTAATTAACGTTAATATTTTTCAATGCAAAACAAATTTCCTTTGAGTAGTTCTTGGTTTCACTGGAAAGTGGTTTCTCTAATTAGTCGTCCGTCTTAGTTCTGGTTCAGGTGGAAGACAATCCTTAATATACGCCCGTCACAGTGTCTGATACAGTCTATGTCCAGTGCTAGATCAGGGTGTTGGTGAATATCTTACACAATGCTTTTCCAATACTACTTTATTGATTGCTCAACATAACACGGGGAACAACGATCACGTTCGGATCACTATACAACAGTGATTATTGTATGACTGTGGTATTGGAGTACAATACTGCATTGACACCGTTTGACATTTTTAGATACCTTATGAAAGCTATTTCAACAGATGCCATTAAAAACACTTTCCGTTCATCATTGTTTATGGTATCATCATAACATTATTAATATATTACTGGACAGTTCATTTGGGACCCAGGAGACTTCGTTCAACTTGTCGTTACATAACTGATGGTTATTGTACTCAGAACTATGATGTTAGCGTCCAAACATGACGGAGTAAACCTCCTATTGATTACCCAAGCTCAACATTTAGTTAAAGGGGACATATTATGCCACCAGGTGTGAGTGTGATCAGCCATTGCGAGCCGTTTCACAATTGCTGTGTGACTGCCGTCTAGTGACATCACAAGTGGGAATGTCCACCTAGATGTATGATTACTAGATCAGTCTACCAGTCATCTAAACTGATCTAGTCAGCATACATCTAGGTGGACATTCCCACTTGTGATCGGCTTGCAATCGCTAATCACACCTGGTGGTATAATAGGGGACCTTTAATGGTGAAGAAAATTAGTGAAAGAAGCACAAAACATCTTGAACATTAATATCTTTTTTTATTAAGACAAGAACTCTTCATTGTTTTGTAAAAATGTCTATTTATGAACCAATACAAAATGTGTATGGGAATGTGAATCTCTTTTTATTTCTCCATCGATACACATTAACATTTTCCCAAGAACAGCAAAGAGACAAAATAAAATAATCTAAAACCGATGAGTGGTAAAACCATCAAACCATCTCGGGGGTGAAAACCAAAGTCTCCGAGGCCAGTGAAGTCGACATGTTGTACAGCCACTACCAAGACTCTGAATCCACTTTAGTCTAATAAGCAGAGTCGCCATTTGTGATCTATGTTGTTGACACAAAGCAATACTCAACACGATTTATACAGTGCACAAAATATTCAAGAAAAAGAAAATACATTAGGACATGTACAGCTCATATGCAAAATATTCCACAAATTTAGACTTTTGGTGTCTTTATTGTGGAGGTGGGAGGGAGGGAGGGAGGGAGAGGGAGGGAGGGCTTTTTCTGAACGAACGTGCCGATGTTACGTTGATGCTGATTCAATGTACTTAATGTACGGATGTGGGTAATAAAGGTATGGACACCTAATCGTTTTGCATGTCTACCCGGGATGGTACAACGCATGGACCTGAGACGGAACAGTGCTGACTTGAAGCCGCTGATATGTGGAGGATGGATAGCTCTCTGAGCCACACTGTTAGACCCACGTCTACCATGTCTCAAGGTTGGCGGGGAGTTTAATACAAAGGAATGTATACACACCCCCCCCCCAAAAAAGCACGGCGACTAAAGTGATGTTTTGATGTTTTTCAAACGGTGAAAAATTGCTCCCTTCAAAACGTTTTTCCTGGTCCCAGTATGATGAATTGAACCAGTTTGGTGATTTGTTGAGTAGCATTTTCTTATTGCCATGTTGGAGCGTTTCTGAGTGGTGCCGTGTCAGGACGAGGGTCCCGGGGTTCAGATCAAACTTGTGGAAACTCCTCCAGCTATTTTTTGAGTGACAAGAATATTTTATGAGTAAAAAATAGTCATTACTGCGTCAGCTTGGAGGAGACGCTCTCCGTCTCTCGCCTCTCTTGGCAAGCATTGCTATTTTTTTTTATCTCTCTCTCTTTTGTTTCCTGTTTAAATGGAAGCTGTGACTGAAGCACCGAAAAGAAGAAATAAAGAAATAAATGTGCTCACTTTTTTTTTAAAACATTCACAATTTAACAGATGGAAGTGGAATCGCATCCAGGATTCTGTGAAATAAAAACAAATTCAAAACCAAAAACACTTGACCGTACGTAATGCAGTGGAACCGTCCCGTCGCCACAACCCCAACAAACAAACAAACAAACACCCAAGTGCCCCATTCCCACCCACCCCACCCCACCCAACCCCACCCCACCCAACCCCACCCCACCCACGAGCACCCACATCCATTAGGAAGCGGAGATATTCAAGCCATTTTCTCCGTAGCGCCAGACAGTGCAGTTTAGGGGCCGCCGCCGCACGCCCAGAACCCGTCATCACGCACCATCGCAGCATCGTACCGTCGCAACTTTCATGAGTGAGACGCGGTTGAATCTCTATTTTGATGCGCCGGCCGACGTAACACACGCTGTGATCCGACCGAGTCGAGCCGTTCATCTCGCTTTTTTTTTGTGCGCCGAACGAGACGGGAAAAGAGACACAAGGAGGGGCCGCCTCCCCCTCCCCGATGTGTCAAATGGCGGCAACGTTGATGTGTAATGAAAACAGGGGCGCCCCCCCACGTCGCCCGCAGCACTACAGAGAGGGGCGTGGTCGGGTGGTGCACAGAAGAGTGGGTGGGGGGGGGGGGGGGGGGGAGGGATGGGGGATGGGGGATGTGGGCAGGGCTGCATCCGCAGGGAACGCCTCCCAGCTCTGAGTGAGTTCGGACGCACGTCGGACACCCCCCCCCCCCCCCCTTGCATACGAGCATCACCAATAAAATCACATCGGGGGGGAAAACAAATTAAATAAAATGTTTTTTTAAACAAACAATAGTAATAAAATCCGTGTAAAATAAACAACGCGCTTGGTCGACACTAAAAAAAACATCTCTGCTACCTTATCTTTACAACAGGGCTATGCCATAACCATTCACTAATTTTATTAGCTCACAACAATAAGCAAGATATAAACAGAATCCACAAAGCACTCCCGTGAAAGAAGAAAGGTGGGGAAGATATCTCCTGTTTATGGGTTAGTGTGTGTGTGTGTGTGTGTGTGTGTGTGTGTGTGTGTGTGTGTGTGTGTGTAGTTTAGATTCAGTCAGTGGGGGGGGGGGGGGGGGGGGATTCACATGCCAGTAACACAACAACATGAACCACTTGGCTGTACAGTATTAGTACGGTGACGCTATGTAACAGAACCACACAACCAAAGCCAACCACTGATGGTGCTGACGGGGGAGGGAGGGGGATGGGGGTGGTGGTGGTGGTGGTGGTGTTGTTGAGGGGTGGAGGTCCATGCAGCTTGCTTTGGGCCGGGGGGGGGGGGGGGGGGGGGGGGGGGGGGGTCCACGCGAGACACACCGGCGATTTGTCAAATTGAGTGTTTCTACGGCGCTGGTGAGTGGCATTGAGGCTTCAGTGTGTCGAAGTATATTAATGCTAAACGGCGGCTAATAGGCTAGTCTGCGTCTTCGCCGAGGGACCGCGAGGAAGCTGGCAGCCATATTGGTTCTTGTGAAATTCCAAAAAAATGGACTCAATTAAAATAAACACAGTCGCAACTCAGTCCGCAATCTGTTTGGCCAAATGCAGAAATTAAGGATCCATATTCATTTCAATGATGGAGAATAAGACTTCATAAAAAGAAGGAAACTCAAGTAATAAAAAGAACAAAATCCAATGCTGGAATGAAAGAGTGATCATATTTCAACGTTTGATATGAGGCACATGATATGCAACACCAGCAGGGGTGGTAGTGAGGGTGGTGCTAGTGAGGGTGGTGGTGGTAGTGAGGGTGGTGGTAGTGAGGGTGGTGGTGGTGGGGGTGAAAACCACAGAAGAAGAAAGAGGCTCAGAGCTAATCACAGCATCACAGGGAAGGGGAGGAGCATACCAGCCTTGGTCATGTCATGTGATTTTAGGGGAGGGGGGGGGGGGGTGGGGGGGGGGGTGGGGGGGTAGCGGTTTGTACCGACACCTCTCCTGTGAATATTATGAAGCCTGTACAACAGTGTCGCTGTGGTCTCGCGGGGGAAGCTCGCCACCCGCGAGGAGAGAGTCGTGGTCGTAAGAAGCAGACACACGGCGGCGGTGATGCTAATGAGGCTCAACACAAACCCGGTGTATGGCGAGAAAATAACGAAGAAATAATAATAATAATAATAATAACATTTTGAACAAGGCACAGAATTTTCTGCAAATGGTTGAAACTAAAAATTCGTACCAGCAGTTGTTGTTTTTTTTTTTTTTCGTTTTTTTCTTTTCGTGTATTTTTAAGGGGAGGTGTCAAATGGTTAGGGTCTTTAAAGTGATTCTTTTCTGGATAGATCTGGCAACACATCCCACCCCCCCCCCCACCCCCACCCCACCCGCCCCCCCCTCCCTCCTCACAAATCCTGCCAGCGTACCGAGAACAACAACAACAACAACAAAAAAAAAAAGACCCTTGAACAACAATTAAAACCCCTGGAAACCGTTGAACCCATGTCCATGCCCGTCATGCCTATGTCTGCTTTTTTAAACACATAAAACATTCCATCTACAGTCAGCATACTAAGACTAAACACACCTTAAAACCTGCCCTCTAAAATACTGCTCCTCCCCCACCTGGCCAGCCGCCCCCTGCCCCCCCTCCCCTCCCCCCTCAAAAAACTATTATACAAAAATCGAACCAGAAAATAAAACACAAAATAAAAACAACAACCAAACACAAAAGATCTTCCCAACCAACACTCACAACCAAAATCCCAAAACCCTGACCGGGACCAACCACCATTCCTATCACCCGGTCTCCCCCTCTCCCCTCCCCTCCCCTCCCATTTCCCCTCCACCACCAAACACCCGCGCCCCTCCCCCACCCAGTCCATCCCCGCCTCGCTGCGGGGTGCCCACCCAGCCCACCCCACCCACCCACCCCTCCCCACCCACCCCACCCACCCACCCACCCCCACCACACCACCCCACACCCACATCCAGCACACCAAACCACACCACAGGGAAGGCCTCGCTGGGCGACCAGGATCCCCTCCTCTATTTAGATGTAGTACTCTTTCTTCTCGTCCGAGTTGGTGTGGCCGCCCTCCGCGTTGATGATGGCTGTGTCGGCGTCCGCCGCGTCGTCCGCCCCCTTCGCCTCGTGCGTGAAGTAGGTACCTGGGGAAAGGGGTGGGGGTCAGATTGGGGGGTGGGTAAGAGAAATGTAAGGTCAACCAGGGAATGATAGGCTCGGCAGATACGCTGCAGTGGATTAAACGTGGCGTTACGGACGCTGCACCCCCTAATTATGCAAATCCGTCTCCGCGCGACAATCGGCACTAATCTCGGAGCGGAGTTCCGACACGACTCAAATTCTCGTCATTTCCCTTTTCCCCCCGTCGGCTCGGCTCGGCGGTGGAGATTGTCGCGCGGGTAAATCCGTTCCCCTGCAACGCCGGGCCCTCAGTGTGAGGTGGAGCGCAGCGGTTTCACCTCCAAATTGGTCGAGACAGGAGATGGGAAGTAGCAATCAAGCCAGAGTCCTAATGTGGACAGAATGTGTTCTTTGAGAGCGTGGAGGCGGATGGAGTCGGGAGGGAGAGGGAGGGATGAGGAGCGACTGTCACACGCTGGAAATAAGCTGGAAATAAAGCACGGCGGTGGAAATCCTCTCTGGTTTCGTGGTCGTGTGATACCGCAGGAGAACTGACAGGAACATTTGATTTTCTATCGAAGCCCCCTCCTCGACTGCAGGGCAAAGTCGATCATTATCGCCACAAACAATTTCCACCCCATAAATATTCACAACTTCTAACTACGACAGCTGTTCTGGAAAAGCAGCCGTGGTGAAGATGTTGGCCTCCCGTGTTCAAACCCAGACGACCCGCAGTCCACTTGCCGTCATCCGAGGCACCGAAACCCCCTCACGGCTGATTGACGACGCAATCGTTCACCGTGAGTCGTTTCGGGACGGGCGATAAATGTCGAGTAGAAGGAGAAGCCTTACCTTTGTGTCTCGCGAAGTAGCGTCCGAGGACTATGAGTAGACAGAGCATGGCGAACACCACCACCGCCACCACGCCGCCGATCACCGCGTGGTCCACCGTTCTCGGAGATCCCTCGCCGGCTCTGGAGTCTGCAGGGCACAAGACAAGACACAGGGCTTGGGTCTCACGGCCGCTGCTGCTGTTGCTGTACTGACCCTAACCCGACACAACACTCCGTCTGTGATGAATGGTCGGGTCGCTCGGCCCCCCCGAGAGAAGGCCGGCGGCGGCGGTGTTTGATTGCAACCTCAAAATCAACCCGAGCGTCCCGAGTTGAACTTCAATAATGTGCGACGGAGACTTTATAAAACGGTATAATATCTAAAGGTTCATACATCTCCATCTGCCAGAGGAGGAAAAAGCACAAACATTCACATGGAGACATTTGACGTTTGTCTATTTTTTCTGGACTGAAATGGACTCCAAGACACATCAAGCCAACATCAAGTGTTCAAGTCAGACTCAGACTGCTGACATCTTTTGACCAAATAGATAAATAAAAGCCCCCCTGCAATTAAAACCTCCGTCCCGACAAGCTGGTGCACTTTCACCGGACAAGGCCGGTGCACGGACACGGGGGGCAACTTTATTTCACTATTTTAGTTATTTAGGAGAGAGAGAGAAAGAGAGAGAGAGAGGCCTTTATCCCTGCTTAGCAGGTTGTGGTGCACTGCAGCCGACACCGAGGGCCGGAGGCCATAATGATGTGTGAAAGCTATTGATTATGTGTAGGGATCCATGACAATCCAAAGTGAATGGCCGTTTGAGAGCGGGATTGGCCCTTCACGGCACAAAGGAGGAGCCAATTTTGCCATCGACAGCGCTCACGGTGCTAGCAAACTAAATCGGAAGAATTGGAGAAGTGTGTGTGTGTGTGTGTGTGTGTGTGTGTAGATGGTCACTAGCCAGCCTATTTATTGTCCTCCCTGCTGGTCGTCAGCGGTATTTGATGTGCATTTGATCTTTGAATACCAATTAACGAGGCGTCTTCTCACCTTGCAATCTGCTCTATATTCGTTGCACCGCGGCCATTCATTTTTAGTTTTAATTGAGAGCCTTGCCGTTTGGGAATCGCCGACTCTAACTTGGCCTCGCCTGGTGGCAAAATGTCTTTTGTTGTGTGTGTGGTGACAACACGTATTTAGCGGCGGGAGCAGCGTGGGAACACCGGTACAAAATAAACCGCCGCCGCTGCCGCGATGCAGCCCTTTCGTGTCGCCTGTCAGAGTCGATCCATCACCGCTAACGGGTTTCGATCACCTGTACGCCCCGGCGTCTCGCGCGCGCCTCAAATTGGCAACGAGGGGATTTCCCAACCCACCCCCCCCCACTCCGCACCCCCACCCCTCCCCCACCCGCCGCATGGAGCCTCCAGGAAATGTAGAGAAGATGGAGAGAGCGAAGCAGCGGTTACTTATTAAGGGATTAGGAGAGGGAAGAGAGGAAGAGCAGTATAGCACCCTACTCCCCCATTACTCCACTTCAGATGGAAGGTATGGGGAACGTGGGGGGGCGTGGGAGGGGAGTGGCCAAGCCAGACAAAACCTGACGTGATGGATCCGTGACGTTATTTTGACTGCAGAGATATGCTGCCTCAACGCTTTTCCCACTTTTCTCCCACCGCCCGGGCCCCTGTAGGCAGATTCAATTACAACCGTGCGGGGATCCTGTTAGCGTTCCGATTGGCTCTTGCCAGGTAATGTCGTGTGTCGTGGTTTAACACACCGTCTTGTTACCATGGAAATGGGCGGGGAACGGGCGTGGGGAGGTGGGGTCTCTCTCTGACCATGGCGTTCTGAGACGTCTCAGACTTCTATAGATATATCTACATCTGTACATGAATATTATGTGTGTGTGTGACTGTGTGTGTGTTTCAGATCGGAGGATAGGATAACCGTAGGCTAACCATAATTCCGGAAGGCGTGCTTACATGCTCTCTGATAGCAGAGAAACATGTGGGAAGATATTTGGGAGGAAGTGTGAAGTCAGTGGAACGGCTTCCAACCTGCCAACGCGAAGCAAAGGAGAACACAATGGCACGGGGAACAAGCCAGTAAGCAGCGCATGCAGGCGCACACACACACACACACACACACACACACACACACACACACACACACACACACACACACACACACACACACACACACACAGAGTAGCGTCTTTCCAGAGCAGGTCTCTCTACAGATCTGTCATTTCACAGGCGTCACAAGGTGGTGAGTGCATTAAGCCCCCCACCCCCCCCCCCC
The DNA here is from genome assembly GCA_002895965.2 of Coryphaenoides rupestris. Taxonomy (NCBI): domain Eukaryota; kingdom Metazoa; phylum Chordata; class Actinopteri; order Gadiformes; family Macrouridae; genus Coryphaenoides; species Coryphaenoides rupestris. Next base: position 632,613 of record PIJE02000100.1, on the reverse strand, counting down.
TCCCTCCTCCTTTCCTCATCCCGACGCAACCGCCGGGTGGCTTGACGTCAGGCTTCTGCAGGCAACCATTCGTTGACTTAACAGTAGGCGCGTGCGCGGATGACACGGTAGCGGCGAGCTACAATGAGGCTTTGGTGGAAGTGGAGGCGTGGTGCTGCTGCTGCTGCTTCTCTCTATTATGACTGTTAATACACCCGGAGACGCCGGCCCCCAACCTGTCAGCATTACAGAACCCCAAAAAAAAAAAACCTCATCGGTCTATCTTAGTCTGACGGGTGAAAACTGGTTGTTATGGACGGTTGTGCTAAAAGCTATGGTAAAAGGAGTTAGTGGTGGTGGTGGTGATTGGGTTTTTTAATAGATGGTCAAAACAAGGACGATTAATTAATTAGTCAATCAATTACTCAGTCGGAATCGACAGTAGGACACCGTATGGAGGCGTCTGCATTACTTGGGGTTTTGAGTCTGCTTAATTCAAATCTCATGTGGGCCACTTCAGAGGCTTGGGGGAAATTCTCTCATCTTCTACTCCTCTCCTCCTCCCCTCCTCTCCTCGTGTGGTCCTCAGGTGACGAGACGTACCATGACATCTTCCGAGACTTCTCACACATGGCGTCCAACAACCCCGAGAAACTCAAGCGACGCAGCGAGGAATCCAAGACCTGAAAACACACACACACACACACGCACACACACACACACACACACACACACACACACACACACACACACACACACACACACACACACACACACACACACACACACATATACACAGTGTGTGTCAATCCAGCTTCTGGCATCCAGCCACATGTTAAATCATAGGTCAGCTGCTGTGTCGTCTCGGCGGGAGGACGGAGAGACGTGTCTCCAACACAGTGGACTCTTTTGTGTGGACTTTTTAGACAAGAATACTAATGTTTGACCAGTTAACAGAAAGGCCGAAAGGAAGATGCCGGGCGTCCTGGGAGAGCAGCGTGAGATATCTAGGACATGTCTGGAATCCCTGCTAATGAAATCCTCCAATCCCCCTAGAAATACCTTCTAACAATGCGTTGTCTGGTTTTTTTTCTAGTTTTTTTTCAGATTTGAATATTGTTTTAGTTTTTTTTGTACTGTCGCCCTGTGCCTCAGCGGCACGAAATACATACTGTATGTCAGATGAACAAATAAAATGCAAATGCATGATCCTTTTACTCCTCGTCATAAGTTGCGTGCTTCCAAACGGTCAGTGTTAATATGAACGGTTATATTTGATTATATATATATGTATTATGTAATATAGTATATATTATATATATTTATATGTATATATATGTCACCGCTAGATGGCAGTGTGTGGGTTATATTTTATTTCACCGCTAGGTGGCAGTGTGTGGGTTATATTTGATTATATATATATTATGTAATATAGTATATATTATATATATTTATATGTATATATATGTCACCGCTAGATGGCAGTGTGTGGGTTATATTTTATTTCACCACTAGATGGCAGAGTGTGGGTTATATTATATTTCAGTGTGTGGGTTATATTTATATTTCAGTGTGTGGGTTATATTATATATATTTATATGTATATATATGTCACCGCTAGATGGCAGTGTGTGGGTTATATTTTATTTCACCGCTAGATGGCAGTGTGTGGGTTATATTTGATTATATATATATTATGTAATATAGTATATATTATATATATTTATATGTATATATATTTCACCGCTAGGTGGTAGTGTGTGGGTTATATTTGATTTCAGTGTGTGGGTTATATTTGATTTCAGTGTGTGGGTTATATTTTATTACAGTGTGTGGGTTATATTTTATTTCAGTGTGTGGGTTATATTTTATTTCAGTGTGTGGGTAACTACTGGCGGCCAGTAGTAGCACATACAGTAGCTAAGAGCTGTCTTCCAGCCAGGTAACAATGAGATTTTTATTTATTTATTTGTATTATTTTACTATTATTTAATACAACAGAAAGCAAATGTGGCGAGTTGCTAATAGGCCATTATCAGAGGTGTAACGGTAAGTGGTGGCAAATATAGGTAGCTATGGCTCATTATGGTCTGTACATGAGATGCACCGATCCCACATTTGCTTAGTTTTTTGTTACGCGACTTGTTAGGGGCCCTATGACACCACAAGGTGTGATTAGGATAATAAGATAAGATACAACTTTATTGATCCCGGAGGAAATTCTTAGCCATTCCAAGCCTTTTTGGTCTCCACTTATCTCAGTTTACCAGTCCGTACAGGCCACTGGGTAGGCTGGCACCCTGATCTAGTCAACATACATCTGGGCGGACATTCCCACTTGTGATGTCACTTCGCCACAGACAATTTTAGTCACGTGACACTTTTGAAACGGCATGTAATGGCTCACCACGCTCATGCCTGGTGGTCTAATAGGGCCCCTTTAAGGATGCCTCCAGGTCGAATGTAGGCACTGGGGATCAAACCTGGATCCTTTTGTCTGGCAGCCCTGAAACCAAAGATGAAATTCTAATTTAAAAAGAAATATAAAAACAAGGTTTAAGGATTTAGAAGTGCACAAATATTGCATGAATTCCAATTTTATTACAACCAACCAATAACTTCATAGCTGCTGATTTTGGAAACAGCTGATGCATTGAGTTCATAATTCTCTATGAATTCTTTTAAACAAATTTTTTTAAATATAATCGGTAAAGACAGTGCACAAGAAGTCTCAAGATTCTTACAAACTTCCTCAAAAGGGAGACCCAAAGACATTAAGGGCAAAGAAATACAGAATATTTGAATTACTTTAATTAATTTAACTAATTTAATTAATATTGGCCTCAAAATCACACTCGTACAAAAACCATTGCCTTCACTTCAACAGCATCACATTATATCGATTATAGCTCAGCGACACAAACCATTCCGAGGCTGCGGTTTTTATCTCCGTTTTTATGACATGTCGGTGACCTCGTGTTGAACAACCCAATGAATGCCAAACGAGGGGCCAATGAGTGGCAGGTCCACCAGACTAGGCCTGCCTGTGTTGTGTGTGTGGTGGACCGTCGAACGCTAACCTGCGGTTAATGTGTCAACGTACCACAAGGTCCATATGACCTCGTCTACTGTGAGTGGGTATCCAGCCTGGCTACCATGGCGACGCAACATTTGAAGAAAATACTTTCGTTTAGAACAAAAAAATATCAAAAATATGGTGTAAAATGTTAAGGCAATTCTTGAAATGTACAGTACATGTGTTATAATACTCTTTTCGCAGTGAGATGGCAGTTGTGTGTCACACACACACACACACACACACACACACACACACACACACACACACACACACACACACACACACACACACANAGAGGTAGAGCTCCATTGTGTGCACGGGACTCACACACACACACACACACACACACACACACACACACACACACACACACACACATATGACCAATTACTCAGTCAGCCAGCACCCCCCCCCCGCCCGCCGCACGCCACGTCAGACGACAATGCAATCGCACGGGTCATTGTTTTGCCTATCAGGGATCGGGGCAATTTATGTAATTGCATTTTCTTAGACCCCCCCCCTCTGTGCGGCCATGGATGGAGAAGCACCTGGCCGCATGTTAAACAGACCAGCAGCGTGACACCCGGGCTGCTGCTGCTGCTGCTGCTGCTAGCTCCATCCCCACTCTCTGCTGGCACGAGACCACATCGATAAGCACGGACGAAAATTAAACCGTTGGTGGGTGGGGTGGGGGGCGGAATACCGGCAAATACCAAACTAAATCCTTTTTCCGAGTCAGGTGTGCGGCGAGCACACTGGGAGCAGGTGCGTTCAGACGGACATGTTCTCGCGGTGTAATTACACACACGGCGACCCCCCGCGTCACGCTCTGAAAGTCACGCGTAAACACACACACAACACACACTGGTGCGGGGGGCTGCTTGACCGTCGTGTGCCTACGGTGGCTCTGAGGGGACACGTTTTGGCAAAAGAGTTCCAGCGGCACGGTGTGGCCGACCTGCACATGCGGGACGTATTTGAACGGCCCGTGACATTTGCGCAGCGCACTGTGGATAAACCCACAGCCGGGGGTCTGCGGGGGGGGCGGCGACGCAACCACCGTGTGTGTGTGTGTGTGTGTGTGTGTGTTTCTGCTCCTCCAGCACACGACAAAGGAAGTCCGCAGATCCAAGGGTTGCTCTCGCTCTCTTCTCTCCCATCTCTCTCTCTCTCCCCCCACCCTCTCTTTTCTCCCTCTTCTCTCTCTCTCCCCATCTCCCCCCGCCCACCGCTCTTCTCACAACCTTCTCCTCCTCCCTCTCTCAACTCTCCCCCCCCCACCCCCTGTCCCACCTCCCTCCCATCTCCCTCCCCTTCCCTCCCACCCCCCCCCCTCCTCCTCCCTCTCTCCAACCCCCCCCCCCGCCTCCCTCTCTCCATCTTCTCGGGAAAACAGCTCTGCTCTCATACGCCATAACCCGTGTCCAACCAGACCTTAATATGTCCGTACGTATGTATGAGGCTCCGGCCTGGCGGGAGCGCGGCCGAGTCGTCGGGCACGGGAGGCGTTGAACCGCGCACACACCCGGTCGTACGAGGTCATCGGCCACATGAGCTGTTGTGCAGAACGGTGTGTGTGTGCGCTGCCACGGTAACACAACACGCGGGGGGGGGGGGGAGGCAGCAATGGTACGGAGCAGAGGACCTGGTGGACGGTTAGCGTTTCGTTCTTTCGTTCCCGGTGAGTAACTTTGGTCTAACGGCAGAGTCAGTTCCTTCTGAGCCGGTGAACACACAGCAGCATGACGCTGGGTGATGCTGACCCGGGTCTCTGGTTGGGTTGGAAACGGGCATTGGTGCGAATGAACAGCTTTCAATGTGGAGCAAAAAACACCCCAAAATAAAGCGACACAAGTACCTCAAGCCATTCAGATGTACGTATATTTCACAAAACAAGCTGATTTTGGGCAAGTTATGCATGGATTACTGCTAGTATATACATACTGTATATACAAATACTTTGCCCTCTCATACACATACAAATATAGATACATACTTACATACATACTGTATGTATGTCTATAGATGCACACAAACCCATGAAGAACTGCACATTATTGCTCTAAGGGCCATCCACCTCAGCTATTAGAACCCGGTTTCACATCCAAAAACACATCCCTGACAGACTGGATCCAAACAAGGTGTCCACAGGGCTAAACAAAACACACAACACTTAATCAAGTGCAATCAGTTTGGCGGAGGTGGGGAAGGGGGAAGGGGGGGGGGGCGGGGGTGGGCAGCCGTAAGTGGCACACACACACACACACACACACACACACACACAGACACACACACACACACACACACACACACACACACACCTGAGTATCTCATTTCAGAAGGACGTAGTGACAGGGGCCCTGATACAAGTCAGAGATCTGCTAATAGGATCTTCCTAATCTGCTAATTAAGCATTAGTGATTGCCACGGCGTCGCCGGCACCGCCCGGAGATAGCGGGCCAATCAGAGAGAGGCAGAGGGTGCAGAGACCCCCCCCCCCCCCCCCACCCCCGGCTGCAGCCTGCTTTTAAATGCACCGGCGCTCTGCTACGCGAGCGGCCCGCTGCGCCGCTGTGCCCGCTGCGCCCCGGCCACCGTGGGTAAAGCGGGGATGTAACTAAACCTACGCAGCTCAGTGTAAGTGTGTGTGTAAGTGTGTGTGTAAGTGTGTGTGTGTGTGTGTAAGTGTGTGTGTGTGTGTGTGTGTGTGTGTGTGTGTGCGCGCGTGCGTGTGTGCAGCGGTTTAATGGTTTATTTTTCCGACTGCAACGCAATAAAACATGCCAGACATTATTGGGCAGTAAGCAAACAACGTTTCACGATTGACGTCCATTACGACGCTTGTAAAAACCTCCAAAGCATGCGGCGTTCCTTGTTAAGGGGACAAGAGGTACCATCAAGCCCCGGTTATTCTCATCCACGACGGCTGAGATCCATTTACTTTGAGGTGTGCTTTCAGGGCTCTAAAACGCAATATGAGTTGAAGCAGTTTAACAGAATACTAAAAAGCACTCATCAGAGCGTATATATATATGTCAAGTGCAGACAGTCCCAGCTCTCTGATAGCACGACTGTTACTTGGACCTCTATTACGCCGGAGATACTCGGTTCACGCACAAACCGCCGCGCAATACTTTCTGACCACTAGAGGGCACAACAAACGCTTCAAACTACTTTTCTGTCACCTTCTCTTCTCTCTCTCTCTCTCTCTCTCTCTCTCTCTCTCTCTCCGAACCAAACAGGGTTCCCAGTACTGCGCTACCTAGAGGTCCCCCTTAAGCCAGTGCAAAGCCTCGTTGATAAATGTCAACATATCCATTTAATTGCACCGCAAACAAACAAAGTCTGAAAAGCTGCTGTCTGCAGTTTGAAATCAGCACTTTCAGGCTGTATGTTGTGTTGTGTGCGCGTGTGTGTGTGTGTGTGTGTGTGTGTGCGTGTGTGCGTGTGTGTGTGTGTGTGTGTGTGTGTGTGTGTGTGTGTGTGTGTGGGTGGGGGGGGGGCGGGGGGGGGGTTGGGTAGAGCACTAGGCGGAACTAAGGGCTGGAGGGAGTGAAAAAACACTTCCTGAAACATCAGACACGCGTCCCCCTGGTGGCTCGGCGGGTGGGGGGGGGGGGGGGGCGGGGGGCGGGGGGTGGTAGCAGGAGGAGGACAGCCAATCAGTGGCCCCCCTCACGAATACGAATGTGAATATGCGCCAGGTCTATGAAACAGCTTTTTATTCATTCATGGGGGGTTGGAGGAAATTCCCTGGGAATGATATTCAAATGTGGTAAACAAAAAAATGTGACAGATGCGATTCTTAGACAACAGGTAATGGCGTATAATGCATTCCCCTCTCCGGCGCGTATGGCCGCCATAATCAAATGGCGGATGATTTACTTTGACATCTGGCACACAAAAGCAAATATCCCGCCGCCCGCTCTCTCCCGGGCCCCCCCCTCCCCTACCCCCACCCCCACACCCAATTCCTATTTTCCTCTGTGGCTGCTATTCATCATTCATCCAATCATGGCTCGTTTTCGTCCAAAATGTAATATAATTATGGGCTTAACTGTACTCTGGATATTAAAGCTGTATCTAGGCCACGGCGTGCTCGATAAACACCTTCTAATAATGGCTTTTAGCGGTCTCCGGAGTGACATATCCTAACACATCGAGGACTCCCGATGGCTCCCCGGCCAAATGACTGCGCCGCTCGTTGCCGAGACGACCATCACTCCTGTTAATGGGGGACTGTGGTTTTGGAGAAAGACCGAATAAACACACAGAGAGAGAAAGACACACAGAGAAAGAGAGAGAGCAGAGAGAGAGGGAAGGCTGCCGGGGCTGAGAGACCATTGCGGTGGCTGTTCCTTCTCCAGGGTGTCTTTTCTCCCCTCATGCGTGATTATCACCCCCCCCCCCGTCGGGCCCCGGCCGTCCCTCCCGCCCCGCCCCCCTCGGCTGCCTGCTCCCACCCAGCTGTCGGTGGAATATTTACTAAAAGGCTGCCTGACAAAAAACTACGCGGGATACCTGTTTCATAACGGGGTCCGGGTGTGGGTGTGGGAGGTGGATGTGTGCGATTTACTTGTCTTTCTTTTTTCGTTGTTTTTTGGGGGTTTTTTTTGGTTTCACAACACGGTTTATGTCACCGGCCGAAAACAGATTGTATAACCGCTTGTGACTCAAGCCCTTTGGTGGATAGTTAGCATGTACTAGCACGTACTCTGTGTATAATGTAAATGCGCGTACGTGACGGCTGCGTTTTGCGAAGCCCTGTGAGCCACGCAGTTTTTTGTTATTTATTCTTTTAATTGCGACTATCCTTGCACAGGAAGTTAGCAGTAAGTTCACTTACGACAGTTGTACACTTCTGGAGATTAGAACGACAGTCGCTCGCCGCCTACCGGAGTTTTTCAAGTCTTTCGACTCGGACGTCCCGCCCGGAGTCGTGGCTGGACTATCTCCGTCCATCTTAGGCGCGATCACACGCAGGCGTCGCCGACGGAGAGGGAAGCGAGCCGGCGTGCTGGTCAGGCTGCGACGTCGTGCCAATCGACCTCCACTACCCACCATTCTGGCTAATGTACAGTCTCTGGACAATAAGTTATGCGAGCTACAGGCTATCAATTCCACCGGGAAACAAAGGAGAACTGCATCATTCTACTGGCTAATGTACAGTCTCTGGACAATAAGTTATGTGAGCTACAGGCTCGTCCTCCACTACCCACCATTCTGCTGGCTAATGTACAGTCTCTGGACAATAAGTTATGCGAGCTACAGGCTCGTATCCAATTCCACCGGGAAACAAAGGACAACTGCATCATCTGCCTGACGGAGACATGGATGTCGGAGGGGGTTGCCGACATGATAAACAGATCTTGGTGCAACCAGAGTCATGTGCAGACCCTCAAGTCTTTCTGTTCCCCGGACCTGGAGTACCTGATGCTTATGTGCCGACCATTCTGGCTACCGCGGGAGTTTACAGCAGTAACCGTGACTGCTGTGTACATTCCCCCTCAAGCCAACACGGACATAGCGTTGAAGGAACTTTATGGGGCTATCAGCGAACAGGAGTCGGCTCACCCTGAGGCTGCTTTCATTGTGGTGGGGGACTTCAATAAGGCGAACTTGAAGAAAGTTCTCCCGAAGTTCTACCAACACATCACAAGCAACGGCTACAAGTCCCTCCTCCGCCCACCGTTCGGCAAATCGGATCACCGCTCGATCCAACTACTCCCCGCCTACAGGCAGAGACTGAAGCAGCAACCAATCGCTGTGAAGGAGGTCCAATGCTGGTCGGACCAATCGGAGTCTATGCTGCAGGATTGTTTTGATGACGCGGATTGGAATATGTTCCGGGTCGCGTCGGACAATAACATCAGCGAGTACGCGTCCTCAGTCACCGGGTTCATCAAGAAATGCATAGATGACGTTGTTCCTACTAAGTCGGTTCGGATTTATCCCAACCAGAAACCATGGATTAATGGCGATGTTCGCGCCGCACTCCGCACGCGTAACGCCGCCTTTGACTCCGGGAATATGGTGGAATATACGAGAGCCCGCTACGACCTCCGCAAGACATCGGCTCTGCCAAGCGGGAGTAAGAACAGGGTGGAGGACAATTCAAGAGCCCACGAACGTGAAGGGTGTGTGGAAGGGGCTGCAGACAATGACGGACTTCAGAGGGAGAACCAGCGGTGTAGAGAACTCCCTCTACCTCCCTCCCTGGCGAGCTTAAATACATTCTTTGCTCGTTCGACGTGAATGGCAGCCCGCCGAAGTCAGCGCTGCTGAGGAGCCCAGCCCTGCTGAACATCTCAGAGGCTGACGTGCGCAGAGCCTTCAAGCGGGTGGACATCCGGAAGGCGGGGGCGCCAGACCACATCCCCGGGCGCGTCCTCAGAGCATGCGCGGCACCAGTTGGCGGAGTCTTTCGCAGACATCTTCAACCTGTCCCTGTCCCAGGCTGTTGTTCCCGAGGGCTTCAAGATGGTCCATCATCGTGCCTGTTCCCTAAACACCCCAAGGTAACCTGCCTGAATGATGGAGCCCGTAGCCCTCACCTCGATTGTCAGTAAATGCTTCGAGAGGCTGGTCAAGGACTTAATTTGTTCCATGTTGCCTGCCACGCTGGACCCATGGCAATTTGCGTACCGTCAAAACAGATCCACCGACGACGCGATTGCCATGGCACTTCACACCGCCCTCTCTCACCTGGAGGGGAAGAACTGTTGTGTGAGAATGCTGTTTGTGGACTTCAGCTCAGCGACTGAGGAAATTCAACATGTGCCCCCGCATCCTCAGAACATTCTACTCCTGTACCATCGAGAGTGTTCTTACAGGATGCATCACCGTCTGGTACGGGAACTGCACCGCACTGGAGCGTAAAACACTACAGAGGGTGGTGCGGACGGCCCAGTACATCGTTGGAGGTGAGCTTCCCTCCCTCCTGGATATATACACCAGGCGGTGCGTGGCCAAGGCCAAACGGATTATTAAAGACAATAACCACCCCAGCCACGAACTGTACACACTTCTACCGTCAGGCAGGCGATACCCAGGCGGTGCGTGGCCAAGGCCAAACGGATTATTAAAGACAATAACCACCCCAGCCACGAACTGTACACACTTCTACCGTCAGGCAGGCGATACGCAGCATCAAGTGATGAGCAGACTCAGAGACAGCTTCCACAGTCAGGCCATCAGGCTGCTGAACAAGTTCGGCATCAATGTCTAAATGCTAGTGCTAAGTGTTACTGCTAGTGCTAGTCCTGGTGATAAGTGCTAGTGTTACTGCTGGAGCTAGTGCTGGTAGTAGTGCTAAGTGTTGGTGCTAGTGCTGGTGTTACTGCTGGTGCTAGTGCTAGTGTTACTGCTAGTGCTAGTGCTAGTGTTACTGCTAGTGCTAGTGCTAGTGTTACTGCTAGTGCTAGTGCTAGTGTTACTGCTAGTGCTAGTGCTAGTGTTACTGCTAGTGCTAGTGCTAGTGTTACTGCTAGTGCTAGTCCGGGTGCTAATTGCTGGTGCTAGTGTTGTTCTAGTGTGTTCTGGTGTGACTGTCTGAGGAAGTATTCTGTGACATTCTGTGAATGTCAAAATATAACAATGTATATTTTATTACATTGATTTATATTTGTATTGCTCCCTTTAATATTTTTTGTATACTTTATTTTATCTTATACAGTTTTCTTTTGTTTAGATTTTTTGTAACTTGTTAATATATTTTCTATTCTATTTCTATTTCTATTTGTATTCTTTTATAACTGCGGTCGGCTGTCGGGCGTTTTGCACGTAAGAATTTCTACTTGTGTAAACTGTGTGTGTGTTGTGTGTGTGAGTGTGTGCATGTGTGTGTGTGCTTGCGTGCATGTGTGTATGTGTGCGTGTATGTGTGTGTGTGTGTGTGTGTGTATGGTGAGACTACGCAACGCCTCTGGCTTTGAAGGAGTTTAGCAGAGCAAAGTTGCGCGGCAGAACTGCATCCGTTCTCTTATTTGAATACACACATCTTGAAGGCATGTTGACTCCTGATGCCAATATCCTGGCACGGTTATTTATTCATCCTATTATTGCCAATGCATTACGATCCTACCGTATATATATGTATTTAACCGTGGCCTGAGCCTCGTGTATAACTATGAATATGCTATGCTGCGCCGAGCGTGCAGAGACACATTATGTCGGCACTATTTGGAAGAATAATTGCGTAATTCCAAACACCCAGGAATAGTCATAACTTCCACTCTGAAATGTGCAATATGAATCAACTCCACCTCAGCACCCGGCCCTCCCCCTGGTCCCCTCGGCAGGAGCGGCCTCATTCCACTGGACCGGTGACAAATCCTTGATAATGGCTTCATGCATCCTCGTTGCCAAATAATTTACCTCAACCGTCTCTGCCAGCATCTGACCCACCGCCGCGGAGGGGAGGGGGGGGGGGTGGCTGGAGAGAATGGTGGACAGAGGATGAGGGAGACAGCGCTGGCGTGGGCTGGATCACCATGCTGGAAGCCTGCTATGTGTGTGCGTGCGGTGTGTATGTGCATGTGTGTGTGTGTGTGTGTGTGTGTGTGTGTGTGTGTGTGTGTGTGTGTGTGTTATTGAGCAGTGCACGTGTGTGTGTGCATGTGTCTATATTCACGCATATGCCTGTGCACAGCATGTGTGGATATCTCTGTGTCTGTGTGTATACTTCCGCATTCATGTGTGTGTGTGTGTGTGTGTGTGTGTGTGTGTGTGTGTGTGCGGGCGGAGCACGATAATGCAGTAGGAGGATTTCCAATTAGAAAGGGGGCGGGCGGCGTGATTACAGCCGCCGTGATTATACCGGCCGCCCGGAGCCCCCGGCAGCATGCTACGGCCGCCAGACGCTAACCACCACCACCACCACGGCGGCGGCGGCGGCGGCGGCAGCCTGCTTAGCACCGCTGAGATGTGCCGAGTTACAAGAGGCAAAGTTGGGCCGAGGTCAGCTCCCGGCGGTGCTGGTGATGGTGGTGGTAGCGGCGGTGGTGGTAGTGAAGAGAGAATTAAGTGGTGTTTGTCTCCCTAGACCGCAGTCCAAAACAAATACTCAGTATATTTACCGGTGGAACCAACGTGCTGCTTTGCATGCATGCGTGCCGCTGCTACGCTGGCCACTGTCAGATAGCTGCCACCGCACTGAGCTGTGCGGCGAGATGGATTACGTATTTTCTTTGTTATTCGAAGGTCCGATGGATTTTCGTTGCGGAAAGAGGAACAAAGTGCAACGTGTCAGCAAATGGAGTCGCCGTGATTGTGTATCGCAAAGGCACATGATCACTGCTTGAACCCTGTCAGCGCTTTAAGGAGCCTGTAAGGATGAAATAGTGCACAGATTCCTCGGTGCACGGCCGCGCCCACGTGCTCCTTCTCCTCACCGCTGCCAATGTTTTCCTCACGGATCCCGGAGAACCAGGAAGCAAAACGGCCCAATTTGGTGTTTCACATCACCTGGAAAACAAGCCAGACGCCAGCACAGAGAGCAGCTGCAGACAGCCCATATTCGAGGAGGACACACACACACACACACACACACACACACACATATACAAACTTGCACCTCACACACACACCTCTCACACACACAGACACACATACACACACATAAATACACCTACACAAATGTACACCTCACACAGACAAACATACACACACACACACACACATATACAAACTTGCACCTCACAGACACACCTCTCACACACACAGACACACATACACACACATAAATACACCTCACACAGACAAACATACACACACACACACAAACCTACACAAGCTTGTACCACACACACACACACACACACACACACACACGCACACACAGTTACTGCTGGACAAATGACACATAAAATGCACATAAATATAGCCTTCTCTCATTCCAATCCCTCGGAAAGCTTCACCGCAAAGACCGCTAAGTGCCGAGTGTGAAATGCAAAATACATTATTAGCACAGTGATTGCCAGCCACTTGTACCTTAAGGTGGCTAACAAAGTTGCTTCCTCCGTATTTCAAGTGAGTGCCTCACATTTCCGTTTCCATTAAATAAACATTAAACGCTGCGGCCGCAGTCGTCGGATTAAGCGGGAGGCTTTTCCCTTCGCTGTTTTGTTTGAAAACAGACACACTTCACGGCCGCTTTACACAAAAGCCGTTTTTTTTTTTTTGACTCCCGCGTTCCGGGGGGGGGACAAGGCTGCGTCTTTGGGGCGCGGGCTTCAATTATCCGTCAGCACGTTTGAGGCAGGCGTGTGCCGACAGCCGCCGCTGGCAGGTGGTGTCCTTTCCGTTGGCGGCAGGGCGCTCACCTCTCCAGACAGGGAATTAGCCGCTATCAGCCTAGCCATCAGCTCGATGGCTACTGACATCTTCCAGCAACACATGCGCCCCACCCCCCCCCCTCCTCAACCACCTTCATCTTTTGGGGAGGGAGGGAGATGGGGAGGAAGAGAGGGGGGGGGGGTGTGGTGGAGAGGGAGTGTGGAAAGAAATGGCAAAGTTCCCACAAAGGTAAGTCAGAAAGTGTGGGAGCTTGGTCTCTCAGAAGTAAAACGGGCTAACTTTGTTCATGTCTTACTTATTTATTATTTAGGAGCATTTGGGCAGAGCGCTTTTAATTTAGGGATGCACCGATACCGATACCAGTATTCGGTATCGGTCCGATACTGTGCTCATGTACTCGTACTCGTTAAACTACTCCGATACAACCGCACCGATACCACTTTGGCAACGCAACGTTAACCTTGTAATATTCTTAGCCAAGGAATATTGAAATAAAGAGATGCAACCGAGTTGGCGTTTATGGATGTTTAATAGAAACTGCGCATGGTACCGAGCATGGGCGTAGAATTTAGTGGGGACGCTGGGGACATGTCCCCACAAATTAACGGAGCACCCCCCCCCCATCAGAACCGCGAATTAACGGAGCACCCCCCCATCAGAACCGCGAATTAACGAGCACGCCCCCCCCCCCATCAGAACCGCGAATTAACGAGCACCCCCCCCCATCAGAACCGCGAATTAACGGAGCACCCCCCCATCAGAACCGCGAATTAACGAGCACCCCCCCCATCAGAACCGCGAATTAACGGACCCCCCCATCAGAACCGCGAATTAACGGAGCACCCCCCCCCCATCAGAACCGCCAATTAACGGAGCACCCCCCCCCATCAGAACCGCCAATTAACGAGCACCCCCCCCCCCATCAGAACCGCCAATTAACGGAGCCACCCCCCCATACCAATTAACGGAGCACCCCCCCCCCATCAGAACCGCAAATTAACAGAGCACCCCCCCCCCCCATCAGAACCGCAAATTAACGGCACCCCCCATCAGAACCGCAATTAACACCCCCCCCCCCATCAGAACCACAAATTAACGGAGCACCCCCCCCCATCAGAACCGCGAATTAACGGAGCACCCCCCCCCCCAGACAAAAAATAACATGTTTTCAAAGTCATTAGAACTGTAGGCCTAATGGTTTTATTAAGTACTCGTATCGGTATTCGGTATCGGCAAGTACCCAAATGTAAGTACTTGTACTTGTACTCGGTCTGAAAAAAAGTGGTATCGGTGCATCCCTACTTTTAACCAAAGTGACTTACAAAGAGTACATTTGTTGAAGGAGANAAAAAGATGAGAGATTTACACAACGCATCGCCACTATAACTCACAGGGTTGGGTGAAAGTGTGATGCTCCACACACACAGACACACACACACATCACACCTACACACAGTACACCTCACACAGACAACACATACACACACACACACACGCACACACAGTTACTGCTGGACAAATGACACATAAAATGCACATAAATATAGCCTTCTCTCATTCCAATCCCTCGGAAAGCTTCACCGCAAAGACCGCTAAGTGCCGAGTGTGAAATGCAAAATACATTATTAGCACAGTGATTGCCAGCCACTTGTACCTTAAGGTGGCTAACAAAGTTGCTTCCTCCGTATTTCAAGTGAGTGCCTCACATTTCCGTTTCCATTAAATAAACATTAAACGCTGCGGCCGCAGTCGTCGGATTAAGCGGGAGGCTTTTCCCTTCGCTGTTTTGTTTGAAAACAGACACACTTCACGGCCGCTTTACACAAAAGCCGTTTTTTTTTTGAGACTCCCGCGTTCCGGCAGGTGCGTCTTTGGGGCGCGGCTCAATTATCCGTCAGCACGTTGAGCAGGCGTGTGCCGACAGCCGCCGCTGGCAGGTGTGTCCTTTCGTTGGCGGCGGGCGCTCACCTCTCCAGACAGGGAATTAGCCGCTACAGCTAGCCATCAGCTCATGCTACTGACATCTTCCAGCAACACATGCCCTTTCAGTCTTTTGGGGAGGGAGGGAGATGGAGGAAGAGAGGGGGGTGTGTGTGGAGAGGGAGTGTGGAAAGAAATGGGCATGATACTAACATAATGAATAATAGTAATAATGTGACAATGTTATATTCTATTTACAAATATTATTTAATTATGGTTAAAAACAATATATTAATGTTGTTACTAATTATTGTATCATTATTAGTAGGGATGCACCGATACCGATACCAGTATTCGGTATTGGTCCGATACTGTGCTCATGTACTCGTACTCGTTAAACTACTCCGATACAACCGCACCGATACCACTTTGGCAACGCAACGTTAACCTTGTAATATTCTTAGCCAAGGAATATTGAAATAAAGAGATGCAACCGAGTTGGCGTTTATGGATGTTTAATAGCAACTGCGCATGGTACCGAGCATGGGCGTAGAATTTAGTGGGGACGCTGGGGACATGTCCCCACCAATTAACGGAGCACCCCCCCCCCATCAGAACCGCGAATTAACGGAGCACCCCCCCCATCAGAACCGCGAATTAACGGAGCCCCCCCCCATCAGAACGCGAATTAACGGATCCCGCCCCCCCATCAGAACCGCAAATTAACGGATCCCGCCCCCCATAAGAACCGCAAATTAACGGATCCCCCTCCCCCCATCAGAACCGCAATTAACGGATCCCGCCCCCCATCAGAACCGCAATTAAGAGCACCCCCCCCCCCCATCAGAACCGCCAATTAACGGAGCACCCCCCTAATCAGAACCGCAAAATAACGGAGCACCCCCCCCCCCCCATCAGAACCGCGAATTAACGGAGCACCCCCCCCCATCAGAACCGCAAATTAACGGAGCACCCCCCATCAGAACCGCGAATTAACGGAGCACCCCCCCCCCCCCCATCAGAACCGCAAATTAACGGAGCACGCCCCCCCCATCAGAACCGCAAATTAACGGAGCACCCCCCATCAGAACCGCAAATTAACGGAGCACCCCCCCACCGCCCCCATCAGAACCGGGAATTAACGGAGCACCGCCCCCAGACAAAAAATAACATGTTTTCAAAGTCATTAGAACTGTAGGCCTAATGGTTTTATTAAGTACTCGTATTCAGTATCGGCAAGTACCCAAATGTAAGTACTTGTACTTGTACTCGGTCTGAAAAAAAGTATCGGTATCGGTGCATCCCTACTTTTAACCAAAGCGACTTACAAAGAGTACATTTGTTGAAGGAGACAGCGATATATTGCTGTGGTACATAAAGATAAGAATAGAGTTGGTTTCAAGCATTCATAGTTGAAGACGCTAATAGAACGAGTTTCATAATTGCTAGGTTGCCTGCATAATAGCTGGGATAAGAGCAGAGGTATTCTGAGTGCCAACAACATCTAATAAACAGTATGAGCTAAGTAGTGAAGCGCCTGGTGTATTGTCTCTGTGGTCTTGGTGAAGCTTCTCGGTTTGACGCCCAATGTTTACCGCCTAGCTAGCTAGCTGTACGCTTCCTTGAGCAAGGCACGAATGCCGACTTAACAACGTGGATCTCAATTAATTCAATTAAGCTTCTGCTGAATGACTAAATAGTATCCTACTGTGAGTCCCAGTAATAGTCGTCCATTCCTGAGGCCACAGGTCTTGACGGATACGATAGCGGCACAGTACACACGGGACATGTGAGACAGACACACACACACACACACACACACAGGTGCGTACGCGGAGTGTAATCGTCTGGCGAGGCACGGCACCGTGGTGTTCATTAAAGACACAAAAGAGCCCGGCTAATGGCGTACTTTCCTTTTTTGTTTCATTAACCATCGTGGTCCGTGGGTCTCGTCTTTTTCCGGGCTACTCGGGTTCTTTTGTTCGCTGGGGTTGCATCTCTGTGCCCCCTTTTTGCTAGAGGTCCGGTGCTCTCTTCTGTGTTGCCTGATGTCGTGTTGCGGGTTTTCTTGTGTTCCGTTGCGACGCTGTATCTGTGTGCATTGCGTGTGCATTGCGCGTGGTTGTTCTCTGCTGCGTGTGGCGGCCGGAGCTGACCGGTCACCTTCTGCTTTCCCTTGGCTGCTTTTGGTAGTTGGTTGTAGTGTTGCGTGTTGTGTTTTTCCTTTGGGTCTTTTTGTCTCATGTGTTTGGTGCTGGTTTTTTCCTTTCCCGCAGCAAGGTGCGTACGCGGAGTGTAATCGTCTGGCGAGGCACGGCACCGTGGTGTTCATTAAAGACACAAAAGAGCCCGGCTAATGGCGTACTTTCCTTTTTTGTTTCATTAACCAAAAGCGAGAGCGTGTCTTCACAGGCGATTGTTAACCGACGGCCGTGACACAATGGCTTCCTTCCTGCATCGTTTTCTTTTCTTTCCGTGAAAACTTAATTTGTTTCCGTATTTTTTTATTTTTTGTCTCCCCGGTCGACGCGGAGATGATCCTCCTTGTCCACGGCCTTTCTCAGAGTGAGGCGTGTCCAATCACAGCCAGGCGCTCGGAGTATTGTAGCTGAGATGTGTGTGTGTGTGTGTGTGTGTGGGGGGGGGGGGGGGGGGGGGGGGGGGGCGGCGGGCTCCACATCACCATGGCTCGTTTTAAGACACACACAGGAAAAAGAAGCCGTCGCCATGGTGACATCTTCTGAAAGGATGCAACGGCCAAGGAAGGTCAGCGGCGATGCGTTCTCTCACAGTCTCCGAGACAGAGGAGAAGAAGAACTTATAAACTTGGTCTTTTTATGGAATAAAGACAATGGATGATTGTTTTCTATAAGGCATGGGCATTACTGCAATGCATGGTTTTAAAGAAACACGTATTTATCATTCATCAATATGCTGTGGCTGTTGTGTAGGAGGATCCATCACATGGACCGCGTGGGGTCTTCAGATTCATGCTGTTGACATCAAGGGCATCCAATCATGCCGGAGCATGGGGTAGGATCGCAGCAAGTATCGGACAAATTTGTGAACGGCAATATAAATGGGGGCCAAAGGTTTAGCCCGTGAACGGCAGGACCGCACACTCTCAGGCAGATCCATGCATGCACTTTGTGAATCTCCTCTGCGTTCCCCTAAATGACTTTCATAATGACTCGAGTCTCGTTAAAGTGTGCCCATCCCCCCCTGTTTACACCACATAATCATAAAGAAGCTTGTGCGCCACCGTGACAAACATGTGGCCTTGGAGAAGGTATAGCAGGAAAAAAAATCGAAATAATATCCGTAAGATATTAGCATCTCCCGACATTATGTGTTGGGAGATGCCGTCAGTCACACGGTGGGCCCAAGTTGTTAATGGAAGGCTGAGAAGCGCATATGGAGACTAACGCTGTTGGAAGCGTTGTGGTCATGTGACAAAACAAAGACGTCCTCAGTGATAGAAAAACATGACGATTCTTCATAGGCTCGTGCGAGGCAGATGTGACAGTCACCCTTAAACACATACAGTAATCTGTGCATAAGTGTACATATTCGATCATCAGTATGCAAATAATATCCCAATCTATCATTCTTTCCACCTTAATCAACACTTTTCTTTTAGCAACTTGTAGACATATCATTTTGACATTCTAAATTAATTAGTTTATTTGCACGACCCGCCGGGCAAGAACCCTCGTCAGTGTAACATACTAATATTACACTTCTCTCAACGATGTGCACACTTCTGCGGAAAATGTGCGTGACAACCTCGGTTATTTTTATCAAGGTGTCTTAGCAGCCAGCGAGAAGTAGATGATTTGTCAAATCACGTGGGCACCGACTTTACACCATTACACCTCTACCCTCTTCAGATTCACTCAGGCACTTTGGTATTACTACAGTACGAGTTCACTGAGTAGTCGAACAGCCACTGTAACACAGAGATCTTTCCACCATTGTTGACGCGGTGAACGAAATACATCTTGGAGATGAAGATGTTGGTGGCAACGGTGCACAAGCTCAACGCCCACCAATGAACGCCGTTGACCAATGAAGCCAACGGTAGATGTTGGTAAGGTCTTTGTAAGGTAAATATCGGGATGGACTCGTGGTACATAGGGTGTGCTACTCCCCACCGAAGGGTTCTAGGTTTGAACCCTGCAGTCCACCAATGGCAAACAATTACACACTTAATCAATGATGAAATTATTCGTCAATTTGTGCAGAAGTGTCTGCCTGAGACGAGAAATAGTGAAACACGAAATGTAAACTAAACATCCACACCCAGCGGGGAAGTCAGCAAGGGGTGCTTGATGTTCCAGTCATGTCTGACCATTCTGAGGAACCCCCTGTTTAACACACCATGGGGGGCACACAGTACATAAAACATCCCATAACAGCGCCATGGAGCCCTTAAAGAACGGGTGCAGATGGACTTCCATTAGCTTTTACGAGCAACCTCGTTGCCAATTGGTTTGGTGCGTGTCAAACTCTTTCGCCCCCTTAAGTTCCGCCGGGAAACCCAGCTTGGGAAGAGAGGCCCTGAGAGTACCCAGCAACACCATAGGGGAGGGGGGGGGGGAGAAGAATCTATTGAGCAAACACACAAAACAAACAAAGCGCAACACACAGCCAGGCAACCTTTCCCCCGTCCTGCAACATCAATGAACCGTTTAGCATCACCAAAGGTGCCGCGGAGCCCAGCGGGGTCACATGACCAGCGACAACGACAGCAACGGGAAAAAAACGAGACACAAGCAAGCGCGCCCCAGGAACAGAACAGTGAGCATGCGGCGGCATTAACGAGGAAAACCAAGGAAGCAATTCAAATCAAATAAGTACAAACGAAAGACGTACGAGAAAAATACAACCGGGGAACACAAGGAGAAGGGGGGCGGGGCGAGAACAAGAGAAGAGATACCAACCATGTGCTGCGGGTTCAGTGCTGGGCGGCGACTCTGAGCGTGTGAACAGGAAGGGAGACAGGACTGTCCCCTGAGGTGCTCCCGTGTTGCTCACTATAGTGTCCGACATGTTGCTCTGCAGCCTCACATACTGTGGCCGACCTGTGAGGTAGTTCGTAATCCAGGCCACTAGTGGAGCGTCCACCTGCATGTCCAGTAGCTTAGTCCCAAGTAGGGCAGGCTTTATGGTGTTGAAAGCGCTTGAGAAGTCGAAGAATGTGACTCTCACAACGCTGCCTGCCTCCTCCAGGTGAGAATAAGCCCTGTGCAGCAGGTAGATGATGGCGTCTTCCACTCCAATACGGGGCTGGTAGGCGAACTGCAGAGGGTCCAGTGATGGTTCGACTAGTGCACGGATGTGCTTCAGGACTAGCCTCTCCAGCGACTTCATCACATGTGAGGTCAAGGCCACAGGTCTGTAGTCACTGTGGCTGCTTGCGTGTCTTTTCTTGGGGACAGGAACCAGGCATGATGTTTTCCACAGGACAGGGACGATCGTCGTGCTCAGGCTCAGGTTGAAGATGTGCCGGAAGACGCCGCACAGCTGAGTCGCACACACCTTGAGCACTCTGGGGCTGAGGCCGTCAGGCCCCGCGGCCTTGCCTGGGCGTAGTCTGCCGAGTTCACATCTCACATCCTCCGCCGTGATGGTGATTGGCCCTGGAGAGAGGAGAGGGAGGAGAGGAGAGGGGAGGAGAGGGGGGCGGGAGAGTGTCACCGGAGGAGCTGGGGGGAGGGTGGAGAGGAGCCACATCGTCAAACCTGTTGAAGAACAGGTTTAACTCATTGGCCTCATCCAGGTTTCCCTCCCTCCCCTGGATGGTCTTTGCTCCATGGCCAGTGATGGTTCTCATTCCACTCCACACCTCCCTGAGGTTCTTCTGTTGGAGCTTCCTCTCGAGCTTTCTTCTGTAGCTCTCCTTGCCCTCTGTGATCTTTTCCCTCAGTTCTCTCTGCACCTTCTTCATCTCCTCCTTGTCTCCACTCCTGAAGGCCGCTTTCTTCCTGTTCAGTGATGCCTTGATGTCTTTAGTCACCCAGGGTTTGTTGTTGGGGAAGCAGTGCACAGTCTTAGTCGGGATCACACAGTCTGTGCAAAAATGTACATAGTCCGTTATGCAACCTGTGAGTCCGTCTATGTCCCGCCCATGTCCATTACAGAGAACATCCCAGTCTGTCAGCTCAAAACAGCCCTGGAGAGTCTCCTCTGCGTCCTGAGACCACCCCCGTACAGTTCTGTTGACCACTGGTTGCCTCTGAACTGCAGGTTTATGGAGGGGCCTCAGGTAGACCAGGTTGTGATTTGATCTGCCCAGAGGGGGGAGAGCTGTGGAGCTGTATGCCTCCTTAACATTGGCATACAGCAGGTCCAGTGTTTTATTTTCCCTGGTTTTGCAGTCCACAAACGACGCGCAGCCATGGAGTTGATGACGTCAGCAGCCCGCGACACGTTAGCCGCGGGAGGAATGTAGACGACAATAACAATGGCCTGGGTAAACTCTCTGGGCAGGTAGTATGGACGGAGATTCACTGCCAGCAGTTCGATGTCCGGACTGCACACACGTTCCTTCACTGTAATGTGTCCAGGTTTGCACCATCTTTTGTTCACATACACAGCGACTCCCCCTCCTTTCTTCTTGCCGCTTTCGTTGCAACTCCTGTCCGCCCGCACCAGCTGAAAGCCGGCTAAGTCCACTACAGTGTCCAGAACATTGTCATGCAGCCATGTCTCCGTGAAGCACATAACAGAGCCCTCCCGAAACACACTCTCGCTCCTTGTGAGTGATGTTAACTCGTCCATCTTGTTCACCAGAGATCCCCATGACGATGGACGGGAGATACGGTTGATATCTTCTCTTCTTTAGCCGTCTTCTCCTCCCGGCCCTGCAGCCCCGGTATCTCCTCCTCAGCTTCCTGGGGATGTCGGGTCTCTCACCGGCCCCACCACACAGTCGGAGGTTCAGCAGCTGATCTCTCTCTACTGGGCACAGTAAATGTACTATAAAAATAGCGACTAAAAACAGAGAAATAGCTCGCTGAGCCATCTTGTTCGGCTGTACAAATAACTTATCTTACTGATGAAATAACAAGAATTCTAAAACAAGTAGATAAAAAGCAGAAAAAGTACAAGATCGCTAGAAGCAACTCTGGCAGGCAGCCGCCCGAGACGGCGCCGGAAGTATAATGGAATGGTAACAAGGTAGATGGTAGGGTGGTGTAGGCTCGGTGCGTGCTCCGGGATAGCTGCTTAGTGGAGAGACAGCAGGCGACACCTTTCAAGACAGTTTCACCGTTTATTAAAGTTGGTTCAACGGAACGCCAGGTCTCCAACATACAAACTATATACTATAATGCACTCGTAGCTGGTTCTAACATCGTACACACGGAAGAGAAAACGTGCTCTCTCTCATATACATAGCCGGAAGTGGCTAAGACAAAACTTCGCTAAATAAGGTGGATAGAATGAGGTGCGCCCCCTAGTGGCGCTATTCAATACTGCCTTTGACTGTTCCAACACATCACACACATACTTGTCCTTGTGTCTCCTCCAGGCCGCAGAGGGTGAACTGGGTGAAGGTGGACGACGACGTCCCATCCCACGCCGTCATCACGGGCGGCGACCTGTACATCGAGAACCTCAACAAGTCGTACAACGGCACGTACCGCTGCGTGGCCACCAACACGGTGGGCGAGGCCTACGACGACTACGTCCTCTACGTCTACGGTACGCACCCTGACACACGGCCGGGGTGGGGGTGGTGGCACGTTGGGGTGGTGGGTGGTGGTTGTGGTGGTGGGGGTGTGGTGTTTGGTGTGTGTCTGACTGTTCTGTTCAGATTTTCAGGGTTTCCACAGGTTTTTGAAATGCTTGAGTTGGTGAAAATCCCAAGCTTTGTGAATTCCAGGGGGTAAAAATCAAGACCTGGAAAGTTTTTGAAAACGGACATAATGGGTCATGAGAGAAATTGAAGTTTTTTTTCTCATCCCAGCTATTATGCAGGCAACCTAGCAATTATGAAACTCGTTCTATTAGCCTCGCAACTATGAATGCTTGAAACCTGCTCTATTCTTATATTTATGTACCACAGCAATACATTGCTGTCTCCTTCAACAAATACTGTACTGATTGTAAGTCGCTTTGGATAAAACCATCTGCCCAATGCCCTAAATGTAAATGTAAATGTTAGTAAATGGGTTCCAGCTCATTGTTCACACATTCAAGCCTCTCTCTCTCTCTCTCTCTCTCTCTCTTTAATTGTGTTGTCTGTGAGACTCTGTAAAGCCTGCTATATACAGTATGTCATCATCATCCACATTCCCAGTGTCATAACAGTAAATTAACCTCAATCCGTGTCTCAAAGTGTGCTGCTGCGGTGGCCCGGATTGGTCCTTGAATTTGATGGAACCGGGGCCTGGAAAGTCCTTGAAAAGTTCCTGCAAAAGTCTTTTGAATGTGATGTTTCAGAAGTTGTGGGAACCCTGAGTTCTTAACTTGGCTGCTCTCTCTCTCTCTCTCTCTCTCTCTCTCTCTCTCTCTCTCTCTCTCTCTCTCTCTCTCTCTCTCTCTCTCTCTCTCTCTCTCTCTCTCTCTCTCTTACCCCCCCGCCTGCGTGCCTTGCTCCCTTTCTTCCTCCTTCTTAATGATTAATGATGTCTTCTTTCATGCCTACCTCCATTTATTTTTTGTCGCTTCTTTCTTTCATGCCTGCATGCCTTCGCTCCTTCCGCCCCTCTCTCCTCCCTTCCTCCCTTCCTCCCTTCCTCCCTTCCTCCCTTCCTTCCTCCCACCCATCACCATTCCCCCCCCCCTCATCTGCAGCATCTCTCTTCATTCAGCACCACTTTCTTCCGTGCTCTCTCTCTCTCTCTCTCTCTCTCTCCTCTCCTGTGTCTCTCTCCCTCTATTCCTCTGCCCATGACCGTGCTCCGTTCAGGGTTGTTGTCAAGGCGACGTGGAGGCGGCTTCTGAAACACGTTCAACTATTTCCTGCTTCTCCCATGAAATGAATGCCACTTTTCCAGCGTCAGCCGTGGAGTAATCACTGTCCATATTTTATCCTATTCTAAAAGCAAATATATACAGTATATGCATCACAGCATTGCGGCTGGGTGTGCCTGCCTCTCTCGCCCCAATATCTCCCCCGCGCTTCGAAAGCCGTCCATGCGTTGTGTTATGTTTCTAATGTGCTCATTTTGCTTCGGCCGCCAAATTACCGCTCTGCTATCTCCTTCGCTTCGTCCCCCCCCACCCCCCCCCGCAAGGTGCCCAAGCGAAGCCTCGCAGAAGAGTCGTCTGGCTGGCGAATATCGTCTTTATTTTCCTGATGTATTTCCCAAGCGGTAATTAACGCAGTGAAAAAATTTGTGCCACTCCGCTTCTTTCTTTCTTTATTTACTTCTTGGGTGTGGGGGGGGAGCACAACAGCACCCAGAGTGGCTGCCGGGGAATAAGCATCTGAAGGGATGCTTATTCACAGCGCTAATGATGAACACTGTCAAATAGCACACGGTGGCCAGGAGTACTGCTTCCACCGCCACCTGCTCCCCCCCCCCCCCCGGAAGCGGTGAGTCGTCTGCGTCTGTGGATAGAGCCGGAGCTCAGAGCCGCCGCTCGGCGACGTTCAACCGCTGTGTGTAACAGCAGATGTCTGACAATACAATTCACCGCAGTCGTCAATAGGAGCTCCTCTGAAGAAACAACATCTGCACACTTGAAAATACAGCTTGAGGTCCAAATCAGCCCGACCACGGAGGTGGTGTGTACGAGTCACTGCTCGCGCTCCATGAATAAATAGGATGCAGTATGGAGATCACAAAATCACCGAATTAATATAAGCTTACTGATCTTATGATTGTCATGTGCAGCAGACATGCTACGTGTGTGTGTGTGTGCGTCTGTTTGTGTGTGTGTGCGTGTCTGTGTGTGTTTCTGTGTTTCTGTATTTGTGTGTTGTGTGTCTGTGTGTGTGTGTTATGTGTTTTGTGTGTGTTCTGTTGTGTGTGTGTGTGTGTGTGTGTGTGTGTGTGTGTGTGTGTGCTTGCATTTGTGTGTGTGTGTATGTGTGTGGTGTGTGGTGTGGCAGTGGAGCCCTGCTTCTTCCCTCTCTCCTCATCCCACACCCATTGCCGCTTAGCTAAGACAGGCCCAAGACCACATCGTCCACCCCTTCGTTACCCCCCACTTCCATAAAATAAATCCCTGGAATATGAAGCTATGACAGGTAGCTGCGTGGTTGGTAGTTGTATCATGTTCATCGCCCTTGTGTGCATAGTGCGTTGCTCCACACAAACCTAGACCATTCCTCACATTACCGTGGGGGACGTGCTGGCCATGTCTCCTTCTAGGTCATCTTCTTCCTCTAGGATGTCACGTACTTCTCGTACCAATCACTCCTCTCTTCTCCATCATCAATAACTACTCTTTCGATGATAATTCTCACTCAATCTTCTCACACACACGCACACACACACACACACACACACACATAACACACACACACAACATAGACACACACACACACACACACACACACACACACACACACACACACACACACACACACACACACAGACAGATAAACACAGTAATGCAACATGTGGGACAACTAAAAGCCCTGTGACATAATACCTCCAGTCATTACATGAAAGAAAGCCTCTATTAAAGCGCAGTCTTTTGATGTCTCCCACTCCCGCCGCCCCACCACCCACACGACACTCTTAATAAGGTACCTTAATGCTAACGGCGCCACTGTCCACGGCGTACCACGGCGTACCAAAAAAAAGCAAAACAGGTCCAAAAAAAAGTTGCGCTAAAAAGTCAGTGCAGCAGAGACACAAGGAAAGCCCCCTCGCTCTCGTCGCATTCTCGTAGAACTCGGACCATGGTTGTACAATTATTGCAGTGGAAGGGGCAAAGACAGTTTCATGTCACAATAGAAGACATTAATAAGGGTGTCTTGCTCCATTTGCATTGACACTTCGTACGCATTAACGGTCAGAGTGGAGTAGAAGATAGGTGGAGCTTTGGGAGAACCATGAAAAACGTTTCAATACCAGAAAAATACAAAGTACCTCTTCATGTGCTGAACGAAGTACATATCACTGCACACAACTATGTATCATTTACATTTACATTTACATTTAGGGCATTTGGCAGACGCTTTTATCCAAAGCGACTTACAAAGAGTACATTTGTTGAAAGAGACAGCAATATATCGCTGTGGTACACAAAGACAAGAGCAGGTTTCATGCATTCATAATTGCAAGGCTATAGAACAGTTTCATAATTGCTAGGTTGCCTGCATAATAGCTGGGAGAGCAGAAGTGAATGTAATTCTGAGTGCATTACCAACATCATATTCTGAGTGCATTACCAACATCTAAGAACATACGATATGCTAAACAATGCCAACAGTGCATCAGGACACACGGGGCCTTGCCATGCCGCAGCGCCTCGTCGCTCCTCCCCCTCCCTCCAGCGGCCCCCGGCCACAGTTCCCGCCTGACAGCGGCACTCGTTTACAGCCAATAAAAAAAGAGCTGGCTCCTAAATTCTGGCTCGCCTCCCCGCGCCTCCTTCAATACTGCCCCATCTTTTTTTATTGCATGGTGTCGGCTTGTTTATTGACCCTGTTGCGCTCTATTCGTCTTCTTTTATGTCTTCACTCGTACCTCTGCGCCTGTTTCCGCCCCCCCCCGCCCTGTCCTGTCCCAGTCCACTCCAGTAGCTTTTGTCCAGGCCAGCCTCAGGGGTCCACGATCTGCCTAGCCCCACCAGAGCTGCCTAGCCCCACCAGAGCTGCCTAGCCTCACCAGAGCTGCCTAGCCCCACCAGAGCTGCCTGGCCCCAGAGCTGCCTGGCCCCAGAGCTGCATTGCCCCAGAGCTGCCTGGCCCCAGAGCTGCCTGGCCCCAGAGCTGCCTGGCCCCAGAGCTGCCTGGCCCCTTCCGACAGCGTCGTTAGCTTGTATGGTGAAGCCCGAGCGCCGGCAGCACGCCTGCCTGCCCCAGAGCTCCTGGCCCCAGAGCTACCTGGCCCCAGAGTTGCATGGCCCCAGAGCTGTCTGGCCTCAGAGCTGCCTGGCACTTGAGCTACATGGTCCCGGAGTTGCCCTGCCTAGCCCCAGAGCTGTCTGGCCCCAGAGCTGCCTGGCCCCAGAGCTGCCTGGCCCCAGAGCTCCTGGCCCCAGAGCTGCCTGGCCCCAGAGCTGCCTGGCCCCAGAGCTGCCTGGCCCCAGAGCTGCCTGGCCCCAGAGCTGCCTGGCCCCAGAGCTGCCTGGCCCCAGAGCTGCCTGGCCCCAGAGCTGCCTGGCCCCAGAGCTGCCTGGCCCCTTCCGACAGCGTCGTTAGCTTGTATGGTGAAGCCCGAGGCCACGACGCCGGTTAGCTGCTACCCTTGTCATATTGAATTTGACGATGTGGATCGCCTTGACTGTGGTCTTGGATCGGTTGCCAATTTGTATTGCAGGGTTTTTCGTTTGTGTGAGGTTGTTGTTGTTGTTGTTGTTGTTATTGTGGGTTTTTTTTTACTGCTGCCAGCAGCTGACTATTAGATGGGGTCTGGCTGTTGTTGCTGTTACTTTGGACAGTTTCTTGTTTAGTTTTTTTATTGGTTGGTTCTTTGTGTTGGGAGTATAATGGCAAGTAAACTACATTAAGGAAACATTGTGCTGCCTTATGTTTTTCCACCTCCCTTGAATAGAGATTGTGTGAATCAGATCGGTCTAAATCAGATTTCAACCTGGCAAGTTGAAACAGTGGAAGTGGTGTTGTCCAAAGTGGTATCGTGCTGGAATTAGAGTGGGGTTGTCTGAGGCCAATGCACTTGGTTTTCATTTCATTCATTGCAGAACATTGGCAACAAAGTAGAATTAGGGTTTTACATATATTAATGGTCTGGTTACTTGGGTTGATGTGAAGAAAGGAGAGAGGTACCTGTGATCACAGTGACATTGTTTTAAATCCTTTTCCATAATCAACCAGTACAAACAGTAAAACACAGATCTTCGTCAAAGGTTTTAGGTAAAACATGAGATGGCTAAATGACTCATATGGAATGACCCAGGACCTGGCTTAAAAATAAACCTTAAAGGTGCAGTGTGTGGATTTAGTGGCATCTAGTGGTAAGGTTGGCCTCTAGTGGTGAGGTTGGGGTATTCATTTGGCAAGGTGACAATAATGTCATCGTCTACGACCCGCATCGCAGAATCTGTCAAGTGACAAGTTTCTTTACATAGACACATTGAAATAGAATTTAGTTATTTAGTCTATAAAACTACAGGTCATTATATTATGTAAGACATTATGTAAGATAGTGAATTCTTCGTTAACTATTCTGCATTGTGTTCGTGTTTTACTGCGAACATTACGTCGCGGTTTGGCCGACGGCCTCCGTGGAAGGCGACCCTCTGCGTATGCAGATGTTGAAGGCCTCCGTCTAAGCTAACGAAAACACAACAGTTTCATGGGAGTATGCACATTAATGAAAACATAGTTGTGCATATTTTATTCAACGTCTGCCAATAGAGCCCCCTAAATCTTCCACACCGCGCCTTTAAACTTTTAAATTTAAGGAGAAGCCGTCTCCGTTGACCTCCTTGTCTCTCGGTCCCCGCCGCAACGCTCCCTGTTAAAAATTCATAAGTCATGAATGTAAAACAAAAAGAGCACGGCGAGTCAGCAAGGAGCAAATTCATCGGAAAGCTAATCAGCTACAGTGTGCTTTGATATCCGCGCACCGAATCCCCTGCGAAAACACAAAACAGGCAGCCGGGCCAAAGCATGCGGTAAACACAGGGCCGGTCTTCCAGGCTGTTGCCTTTTAATCTTTTCCTTTTTTCCTCTCCCCCCGTCGTCTCTGCTAAGTTTTTAATGAGCTATTGACACTGATCCCAAACATCTGCCCCTCGCAGTTCATGATGGGATAAAACCAATTAAGTGGAACCACTGCCGAGCTGGCCGAAGTGAGCCAGTTCTCCTGAGCGTGTGCGAAAACTCATCATCCCTCTCTTCTCGTCGGGCGCTCGCCAGACCTCCCTCTCTCTCTCTCTCCCCCTCTCTCTCTCCCCTTCTCTCTCTCTCTCCCTCTCTCTCCCCCTTCTCGCCCCCACGGCTCACAACCCGCCACCGTGGCCGTTCGGCGCAGAAGCCTTTTGTTTGCGGTTGGATCTCGTCTTTTTAAACAGTGGGTGAAATTATACGGGGGGAAAAGTGCGTGTTCGAAAAAAACTGCCGTTTCAGCACTGTGTGTGTGTGTGTGTGTGTGTGTGTGTGTGTGTGTGTGTGTGTGTGTGTGTGTGTGTGTGTGTGTGTGTGTGTGTGTGTGTGGTATTGATCTGCAGCACCTGCAGGCCTCCATGATTTGCATTTGAACTTTTGCTCCGGGCGCAATTCCGAGGAGCTCCGCAGACCTCCCTGCCTTCCCTGTATTTAAATCTTTGATCCTGTTCTAATGAGGAAGGAAAAAAACAACAACAATATTTTTGGGGAAGCCACGCAGCCACTCGTGCAGAAACACTGAACAAGTTCTGCCCTCGACGAAGACAATCTTGAAGACCACACAACAACCGCAGGGCCCTCTGGGAAGATGGAGCTGCTCTTAGTAGCTCTTTACCGTCTCTACCTTTTATGCGCTATTAGTCGTATTGAAATGAGACAAAACGTTCACTTTTAATTGCATGTACACCCAGAATCAGGGTTCTGGGTCCTGAGAAAAGGAATAATGTAACTGTTCTCGAGGCCTGTTACACCAAAGCAAACAAGGAACCAAAGAATCCCTGGTTACCTGTAAGCTGTGGTTGCCTGTAGCCATGGTTGCCTGTAGCCGTGGTTACTTGCACATGTGGTTACTTGTAGCCGTGGTTGCCTGTAGCCATGGTTACTTGTACATGTGGTTACTTGTAGCCGTGGTTGCCTGTAGCCATGGTTACTTGTACATGTGGTAACTTGTAGCCGTGGTTGCCCGTAGCTGTGGTTACCTGTCACTGTGGTTACCTGTCGCTGTGGTTACCTGTCGCTGTGGTTACCTGGTGTGTTTCTGTTACTGTGAACATCCCCCATTGCGTTGGTTCTTTAACCCATCCCCCTGGACTGTAACTCATAATTATAAAATAAAGACGCTGTCCTTGTAGAGGAAGGTTTCATCAAAAGGACCAACAAGCTCCGGTCAATGGATTTGGTTTTAATTTCTGCCATATTGAGCACTGGAGAATATGAGACCACGAGTCCGCAGCAAAACTTGTTTTCAGAGTTTGTGTTTGATATTGCCACCACGTCCTTTTCGATCAAGAGGCAGATATATTTCAGAGAAAAACAAATGTAAAGGACAATTCAAGCCAAGTGTACTTTGCAGGCTTTCTGCTTGTTCATCTCTGCCCCAATTTCATCGAAGACGAGTCACCCTTTGTCGCGTAGCACAATTGGGTTGGTCTGTAACACAACATATACTCTCGCTCTCTCTCTGTCTCTCTCTCTCTTCTGTGTGTGTCTCACTCTCTCTGTCTCTCTCTCTTCTGTGTGTGTGTCTCACTCTCTCTCTACTCTCTCTCTGCCAATAAAAAAAAAACGAAAACCGAAAGAAAGCAGACGCTGGTTGTCTTGTTTCTTGCACCTTTTGCCTAAGCCTCCCCCCCCCCCTGCAGTTTTCAGTCCATTTCCTGCAGCCCGGCGGCGGCATGCAGGGGCTGCTAACCGAGGGCCGCGCTGCCCCGTGGCTGCTTATCGCCAGGCCAACCTCAGCAGGGGAACTGTCACTGTTGATATCTCCCGTGGCTGCTTGCCCAGGTCCAAGGTTGAGGAGCCCCACCTGTCTCACGAAGTCCAAAAATAAGAACAGAAGCCTGGTCTCTGGCTAAAGAGGGGCATGTCTGTGCGTCACTAGCTCCTCCACCGCCACCATGCCACTTTCTGAAGCGTGTATTAGTGTTTATTACCGACACGACTTTTGCTATCGTGGCGTTGTCTCGTTTGCTTGTAGCTAATTTTTCACTCCCTCTGCAAGGTATCAAGTGAGTGCGTTAGCCGTAGACGTAGCTCCACGTAGCTCCACGTAGCTGCACGTAGCTCTGTGTAGCTGCGTGTATCTGCATGTAGCTCTATGTAGCTACACGTAGCCGCACGTAGCTGCACGTAGCACCATGTAGCCGCACGTAGCTGCACGTAGCCGCACGTAGCTCCATGTAGCCGCACGTAACTGCACGTAGCTGCACGTAGCTCCACGTAGCTGCACGTAGCCGCACGTAGCTCTGTGTAGCTGCGTGTAGCTGCGTGTAGCTCCATGTAGCTCCACGTAGCTCCACGTAGCTGCAACGTAGCTGCGTGTAGCTGCGTGTAGCTCCATGTTAGCCTCCACGTAGCTGCACGTAGCTCTGTGTAGCTCCACGTAGCTGCACGTAGCTGCACGTAGCCGCACGTAGCTCTGTGTAGCTGCACGTAGCTCCACGTAGCTGAACGTAGCTGCACGTAGCTGCACGTAGCTCTGTGTAGCTGCGTGTAGCTGCACGTAGCTCCATGTAGCCGCACGTAGCTGCACGTAGCCGCACGTAGCTGCACGTAGCCGCACGTAGCTCCATGTAGCCGCACGTAGCTGCACGTAGCTCCATGTAGCTGCATGTAACTGCACGTAGCCGCACATAGCTCCATGTAGCTGCGTGTAGCTCATAGCACCATTAATCACTTTTTAACAATGGGCCGGCCAGTCAACATTACAGCTCCTTCGTCCTCGCCTGCCTTATTTTAAACAGTGGACCTGGACTGTTTAAAGACCCAACATCTCACCTCCCTTCCTATCCATGCATTCCCAGTGGCACTATATTTGTATTTAATTTTATTTACATTTCTTTTCTCGTTTTGTTTGTTGTTTCGCCGTTCACTGGTTTTACTTTTTGCCCTCCTCCTGCTCCTCCTCCTCCTGCTTCCCGCCGGCCCCATCATGTGTTTGTTGTGTACTTTTTGTTTTCCCATCCAGATGCCCCCACCACCACCCCTTTACCCACCACCACCACCACCTCCACCACCCCCGCCTCCACCACCTCCGCCGCCGTCATGTCCCTCTCCCATGGCTCTCAAGGTACAGTATCCCCTCCATACGCCTTGTGTGCGTGTGCCACACGCACACGCACACAAGGCGTATGGAGGGGATACTGTACCTTGAGAGCCATGGGAGAGGGACATGACGGCGGCGGAGGTGGTGGAGGCGGGGGTGGTGGAGGTGGTGGTGGTGGTGGGTAAAGGGGTGGTGGTGGGGGCATCTGGATGGGAAAACAAAAAGTACACAACAAACACATGATGGGGCCGGCGGGAAGCAGGAGGAGGAGGAGCAGGAGGAGGGCAAAAAGTAAAACCAGTGAACGGCGAAACAACAAACAAAACGAGAAAAGAAATGTAAATAAAATTAAATACAAATATAGTGCCACTGGGAATGCATGGATAGGAAGGGAGGTGAGATGTTGGGTCTTTAAACAGTCCAGGTCCACTGTTTAAAATAAGGCAGGCGAGGACGAAGGTCGCCATGGTGACATCTTCTGAAAGGATGCAACGGCCAAGGAAGGTCAGCGGCGATGCGTTCTCTCACAGTCTCCGAGACAGAGGAGAAGAAGAACTTATAAACTTGGTCTTTTTATGGAATAAAGACAATGGATGATTGTTTTCTATAAGGCATGGGCATTACTGCAATGCATGGTTTTAAAGAAACACGCATTTATCATTCATCAATATGCTGTGGCTGTTGTGTAGGAGGATCCATCACATGGACCGCGTGGGGTCTTCAGATTCATGCGTTGACATCAAGGGCATCCAATCATGCCGAGCATGGGTAAGGATCGCAGCAAGTGATTGCGGACAAATTGTTGAAACGTAACGCATTAAATGGGGGCCAAAGTTTAGCCGTGAACGGCAGACCGCACACCTCTCAGGCAGATCCATCATGCACTTGTGATCTCCTCTGCGTTCCCCTAAATGACTTTCATAATGACTCGAGTCTCGTTAAAGTGTGCCCATCCCCCCTGTTTACACCACATATCATAAAGAAGCTTTGTGGCGCCACCGTGACAAACATGTGGCCTTGGAGAAGGTATAGCAGGAAAAAAAATCGAAATAATATCCGTAAGATATTAGCATCTCCCGACATTATGTGTTGGGAGATGCCGTCAGTCACACGGTGGCCCAAGTTGTTAATGGAAGGCTGAGAAGCGCATATGGAGACTAACGCTGTTGGAAGCGTTGTGGTCATGTGACAAAACAAAGACGTCCTCAGTGATAGAAAAACATGACGATTCTTCATAGCTCGTGCGAGGCAGATGTGACAGTCACCTTAAACACATTACAGTAATCTGTGCATAATGTGTACATATTCGATTCATCAGTATGCAAAATAATATCCCAATCTATCATTCTTTCCACCTTAATCAACACTTTTCTTTTAGCAACTTGTAGACATATCATTTTGACATTCTAAATTAATTAGTTTATTTGCACGACCCGCCGGGCAAGAACCCTCGTCAGTGTAACATACTAATATTACACTTCTCTCAACGATGTGCACACTTCTGCGGAAAATGTGCGTGACAACCTCGGTTATTTTTATCAAGGTGTCTTAGCAGCCAGCGAGAAGTAGATGATTTGTCAAATCACGTGGGCACCGACTTTACACCATTACACCTCTACCCTCTTCAGATTCACTCAGGCACTTTGGTATTACTACAGTACGAGTTCACTGAGTAGTCGAACAGCCACTGTAACACAGAGATCTTTCCACCATTGTTGACGCGGTGAACGAAATACATCTTGGAGATGAAGATGTTGGTGGCAACGGTGCACAAGCTCAACGCCCACCAATGAACGCCGTTGACCAATGAAGCCAACGGTAGATGTTGGTAAGGTCTTTGTAAGGTAAATATCGGGATGGACTCGTGGTACATAGGGTGTGCTACTCCCCACCGAAGGGTTCTAGGTTTGAACCCTGCAGTCCACCAATGGCAAACAATTACACACTTAATCAATGATGAAATTATTCGTCAATTTGTGCAGAAGTGTCTGCCTGAGACGAGAAATAGTGAAACACGAAATGTAAACTAAACATCCACACCCAGCGGGGAAGTCAGCAAGGGGTGCTTGATGTTCCAGTCATGTCTGACCATTCTGAGGAACCCCCTGTTTAACACACCATGGGGGGCACACAGTACATAAAACATCCCATAACAGCGCCATGGAGCCCTTAAAGAACGGGTGCAGATGGACTTCCATTAGCTTTTACGAGCAACCTCGTTGCCAATTGGTTTGGTGCGTGTCAAACTCTTTCGCCCCCTTAAGTTCCGCCGGGAAACCCAGCTTGGGAAGAGAGGCCCTGAGAGTACCCAGCAACACCATAGGGGGGGGGGAGAAGAATCTATTGAGCAAACACACAAAACAAACAAAGCGCAACACACAGCCAGGCAACCTTTCCCCCGTCCTGCAACATCAATGAACCGTTTAGCATCACCAAAGGTGCCGCGGAGCCCAGCGGGGTCACATGACCAGCGACAACGACAGCAACGGGAAAAAAACGAGACACAAGCAAGCGCGCCCCAGGAACAGAACAGTGAGCATGCGGCGGCATTAACGAGGAAAACCAAGGAAGCAATTCAAATCAAATAAGTACAAACGAAAGACGTACGAGAAAAATACAACCGGGGAACACAAGGAGAAGGGGGGCGGGGCGAGAACAAGAGAAGAGATACCAACCATGTGCTGCGGGTTCAGTGCTGGGCGGCGACTCTGAGCACACAAGGACGGGCGGAGTCGGGGCAGGGCACACACGAGGAGGGAGGTGAGGAGGAGGAGAGGAGAGGGGGGTGGAGGGGGAGAGGAGGGGGAGGTGGAGGGAGAGGAGAGGGGGGAGGGGGGGGAGGGAGAGGAGGAGGAGAGGTGGGGTGGAGGAGAGGAGGAGGGAGGGTGGAGGTGGAGAGGGAGGAGGAGGGTGGGTGGATGAAGGGAGAAGAAGAAGAAATGAAGAAATGAGGGATTTTGGGGGAGGATGCAGAGGGAGGTGTTTGGGGTGGGGCGGGTGTGTGTGTGTGTGTGGTGGTGGTGGAGGTGGCGGTGGAGGTGGGGGTGTGAGAGAAGAGGGAAGAAAACAAAATGACACCCATAAGCAAGCCATCAGAGGACCAAGAACAGGACCCAAAAGAAAACCACAACAACAATAACAACAACAACAACAACAACAACAACAACACAAGGCATCAAGGGAAATCAAAGCAAGTGGTGGGGGGGGGGGGTTGGCGGCGGTGCCAACGGCAGTGCAGAAGTAAACGCACACGTACATAATGCACATGCACATACTATCATCCACACTGATGGCCGACTAACAAAGACATAGTAACTAACATACTAACACAATAACTAAGGCAGGCGAGGACGAAGGAGCTGTAATGTTGACTGGCCGGCCCATTGTTAAAAAGTGATTAATGGTGCTATGAGCTACATGCAGCTACATGGAGCTATGTGCGGCTACGTGCAGTTACATGCAGCTACATGGAGCTACGTGCAGCTACGTGCGGCTACATGGAGCTACGTGCGGCTACGTGCAGCTACGTGCGGCTACGTGCAGCTACGTGCGGCTACATGGAGCTACGTGCAGCTACACGCAGCTACACAGAGCTACGTGCAGCTACGTGCAGCTACGTTCAGCTACGTGGAGCTACGTGCAGCTACACAGAGCTACGTGCGGCTACGTGCAGCTACGTGCAGCTACGTGGAGCTACGTGGAGCTACATGGAGCTACGTGCAGCTACACGCAGCTACACGCAGCTACACAGAGCTACACAGAGCTACGTGCGGCTACGTGCAGCTACGTGGAGCTACATGGAGCTACGTGCAGCTACATGCAGTTACGTGCGGCTACATGGAGCTACGTGCGGCTACGTGTGGCTACATGGTGCTACGTGCAGCTACGTGCGGCTACGTGTGGCTACATGGAGCTACATGCAGATACACGCAGCTACACAGAGCTACGTGCAGCTACGTCTACGGCTAACGCACTCACTTGATACCTTGCAGAGGGAGTGAAAAATTAGCTACAAGCAAACCCTGCGTTGCACCAGCAAACGAGACAACGCCACGATAGCAAAAGTCGTGTCGGTAATAAACACTAATACACGCTTCAGAAAGTGGCATGGTGGCGGTGGAGGAGCTAGTGACGCGCAGACATGCCCCTCTTTAGCCAGAGACCAGGCTTCTGTTCTTATTTTTGGACTTCGTGAGACAGGTGGGGCTCCTCAACCTTGGACCTGGGCAAGCAGCCACGGGAGATATCAACAGTGACAGTTCCCCTGCTGAGGTTGGCCTGGCGATAAGCAGCCACGGGGCAGCGTGGCCCTCGGTTAGCAGCCCCTGCATGCCGCCGCCGGGCTGCAGGAAATGGACTGAAAACTGCAGGGGGGGGGGCAGGCTTAGGCAAAAGGTGCAAGAAACAAGACAACCAGCGTCTGCTTTCTTTCGGTTTTCGTTTTTTTTCTTTGGCAGAGAGAGAGTAGAGAGAGAGTGAGACACACACACAGGAGAGAGAGAGACAGAGAGAGTGAGACACACACAGAAGAGAGAGAGACAGAGAGAGAGCGAGAGTATATGTTGTGTTACAGACCAACTACGCGACAAAGGCGACTCGTCTTCGATGAAATTGGGGCAGAGATGAACAAGCAGAAAGCCTGCAAAGTACACTTGGCTTGAATTGTCCTTTACATTTGTTTTTCTCTGAAATATATCTGCCTCTTGATCGAAAAAGACGTGTGGCAATATCAAACACAAACTCTGAAAACTAAGTTTTGCTACGGACTCGTGGTCTCATATTCTCCAGTGCTCAATATGGCAGAAATATTAAAACCAAATCCATTGACCGGAGCTTGTTGGTCCTTTTGATGAAACCTTCCGTTACAAGGACAGTGTCTTTATTTTATAATTATGAGTTACAGTCCAGGGGGATGGGTTAAAGGACCAACGCAATGGGGGGATGTTCACAGTAACAGAAACACACCAGGTAACCACAGCAACAGGTAACCACAGCGACAGCTAACCACAGTGACAGGTAACCACAGCTACAGGCAACCACGGCTACAAGTAACCACATGTGCAAGTAACCATGGCTACAGGCAACCACGGCTACAAGTAACCACATGTACAAGTAACCATGGCTACAGGCAACCACGGCTACAAGTAACGACATGTGCAAGTAACCACGGCTACAAGCAACCATGGCTACAGGCAACCACAGCTTACAGGTAACCAGAGATTCTTTGGTTCCTTGTCTCAGGACCCAGAACCCTGATTCTGGGCGTACATGCAATTAAAAGTGAACGTTTTGTCTCATTTCAATACGACTAATAGCGCATAAAAGGTAGAGACGGTAAAGAGCTACTAAGAGCAGCTCCATCTTCCCAGAGGGCCCTGCGGTTGTTGTGTGGTCTTCAAGATTGTCTTCGTCGAGGGCAGAACTTGTTCAGTGTTTCTGCACGAGTGGCTGCGTGGCTTCCCCAAAAATATTGTTGTTGTTTTTTTCCTTCCTCATTAGAACAGGATCAAAGATTTAAATACAGGGAAGGCAGGGAGGTCTGCGGAGCTCCTCGGAATTGCGCCCGGAGCAAAAGTTCAAATGCAAATCATGGAGGCCTGCAGGTGCTGCAGATCAATACCACACACACACACACACACACACACACACACACACACACACACATACACACATACACACATACACACACACACACACACACAGTGCTGAAACGGCAGTTTTTTCGAACACGCACTTTTCCCCCCCGTATAATTTCACCCACTGTTTAAAAAGACGAGATCCAACCGCAAACAAAAGTGTTCTGCGCCGAACGGCCACGGTGGCGGGCTGTGAGCCGTGGGGGCGAGAAAGGGGAGAGAGAGAAGGGGAGAGAGAGAGGGGGAGAGGGGGGGAGAGAGAGAGAGGGAGGTCTGGCGAGCGCCCGACGAGAAGAGAGGGATGATGAGTTTTCGCACACGCTCAGGAGAACTGGCTCACTCCGGCCAGCTCGGCAGTGGTTCCACTTAATTGGTTTTATCCCATCATGAACTGCGAGGGGCAGATGTTTGGGATCAGTGTCAATAGCTCATTAAAAACTTAGCAGAGACGACGGGGGGAGAGGAAAAAAGGAAAAGATTAAAAGGCAACAGCCTGGAAGACCGGCCCTGTGTTTACCGCATGCTTTGGCCCGGCTGTCTGTTTTGTGTTTTCGCGGGGATTCGGTGCGCGGATATCAAAGCACACTGTAGCTGATTAGCTTTCAGATGAATTTGCTCCTTGCTGACTCGCCGTGCTCTTTTTGTTTTACATTCATGACTTATGAATTTTTAACAGGGAGTGTTGCGGCGGGGACCGAGAGACAACGGAGGTCAACGGAGACGGCTTCTCCTTAAATTTAAAAGTTTAAAGGCGCGGTGTGGAAGATTTAGGGGGCTCTATTGGCAGACGTTGAATAAAATATTCACAACTATGTTTTCATTAATGCGCATACTCCCATGAAACTTGTTGTGCTTTCGTTAGCTTAGACGGAGGCCTTCACATCTACATACGCAGAGGGTCGCCTTCCACGGAGGCCGTCGGCCAAACCGCGACGTAATGTTCGCAGTAAAACACGAACACAATGCAGAATAGTTAACAACGACATTCACTATCTTACATAATGTCTTACATAATATAATGACCTATAGTTTTATAGACTAAATAACTCAATTCTATTTCAATGTGTCTATGAAAAGGAAACTTGTCACTTGACAGATTCTGCGATGCGGTCGTAGACGATGACATTATTGTCACCTTGCAAATGAATACCCCAACCTCACCACTAGAGGCCAACCTTAGCGCTAGATGCCACTAAATCCACACACTGCACCTTTAAAGGTTTATTTTTAAGCCAGGTCCCTAGGTCATTCCATATGAGTCATTTAGCCATCTCATGTTTTACCTAAAACCTTTGTGAAGATCTGTGTTTTATTGATTGTACTGTTGATTATGGAAAGGGATTTAAAACCAATGTCACTGTGATCACAGGTACCTCTCTCCTTTCTTTCACATCAACCCAAGTAACCAGACCATTAATATAGGTAAAACCCTAATTCTACTTTGTTGCCAATGTTCTGCAATGAATGAAATGAAAACCAAGTGCATTGGCCTCAGACAACCCCACTCTAATTCCAGCACGATACCACTTTGGACAACACCACTTCCACTGTTTCAACTTGCCAGGTTGAAATCTGATTGAGACCGATCTGATTCACACAATCTCTATTCAAGGGAGGTGGAAAAACATAAGGCAGCACAATGTTTCCTTAATGTAGTTTACTTGCCATTATACTCCCAACACAAAGAACCAACCAATAAAAAAACTAAACAAGAAACTGTCCAAAGTAACAGCAACAACAGCCAGACCCCATCTAATAGTCAGCTGCTGGCAGCAGTAAAAAAAAACCCACAATAACAACAACAACAACAACAACAACCTCACACAAACGAAAAACCCTGCAATACAAATTGGCAACCGATCCAAGACCACAGTCAAGGCGATCCACATCGTCAAATTCAATATGACAAGGGTAGCAGCTAACCGGCGTCGTGGCCTCGGGCTTCACCATACAAGCTAACGACGCTGTCGGAAGGGGCCAGGCAGCTCTGGGGCCAGGCAGCTCTGGGGCCAGGCAGCTCTGGGGCCAGGCAGCTCTGGGGCCAGGCAGCTCTGGGGCCAGGAAGCTCTGGGGCTAGGCAGGGCAGCTCTGGGACCAGGCAGTTCTGGGGCCAGACAGCTCTGGGGCTAGGCAGGGCAACTCCGGGACCATGTAGCTCAAGTGCCAGGCAGCTCTGAGGCCAGACAGCTCTGGGGCCATGCAACTCTGGGGCCAGGTAGCTCTGGGGCCAGGAGCTCTGGGGCAGGCCGCTCTGGGGCCAGGCAGATCTGGGGCAATGCAGCTCTGGGGCCAGGCAGCTCTGGGGCCAGGCAGCTCTGGTGGGGCTAGGCAGCTCTGGTGGGGCTAGGCAGCTCTGGTGAGGCTAGGCAGCTCTGGTGAGGCTAGGCAGCTCTGGTGGGGCTAGGCAGATCGTGGACCCCTGAGGCTGGCCTGGACAAAAGCTACTGGAGTGGACTGGGACAGGACAGGGCGGGCGGAAACAGGCGCAGAGGTACGAGTGAAGACATAAAAGAAGACGAAT
This sequence comes from Coryphaenoides rupestris, assembly GCA_002895965.2. Lineage (NCBI taxonomy): Eukaryota > Metazoa > Chordata > Actinopteri > Gadiformes > Macrouridae > Coryphaenoides > Coryphaenoides rupestris. The sequence continues at coordinate 592,158 of PIJE02000100.1, read as the reverse complement.
AGAGCGCAACAGGGTCAATAAACAAGCGACACCATTGCAATAAAAAAAGATGGGGCAGTATGAAGGAGCGCGGGGAGGCGAGCCAGAATTTAGGAGCCAGCTCTTTTTTTATTGGCTGTAAACGAGTTGCCGCTGTCAGGCGGGAACTGTGGCCGGGGGCCGCTGGAGGGAGGGGGAGGGGCGACGAGGCGCTGCGGCATGGCAAGGCCCCGTGTGTCCTGATTAGGGGATGGGTACCGAGAACCGGTTCCACTATGGGAACCGGTTCCCGTACAACCGGTACTAAACCGTACCGAATCAAAACGCATATTTCGGTGCCCTCATTTCGGTGCCAGCAGTTAAAATGCCATTTGAAATATCCACCGCATTCTAGCGCCCTCTAGTGCTCGGAAACGAAATATCGCTGATGCTGACGTCACGTTGCCCAACCCACAACTTTTAGTAAACATTTCATTCAGACAGTGACAGCAAGTACCCGCAAAATGCCGAAACCACGACGGTCGAAAGTCTGGCTGCATTTTACCCCAACAAACGCGAAACAATACTACCTGCAACAAATGTTTAAAAACCATTTGCATGCAAAGGGGGAACACCTCCAATTTGATGAAGCACCTTTGGCGAGTCACGGTATGAACCTGAAGGCCGAAGCATGCAGTGTTCGACCCATGAAATCGTCAAGCCCAGTACCAAGCACCTCAGCCCAGTACCAAGCACCTCAGCCGGTGGTGTGGGAGACCCCGACGACGAGACGATGACGAGGATTTCCAGCCGCCATTTCCTTCATGTTTAGTAACGTAACGTTAACGATGCAAATCTTGAATTTATAAATCAACGTTTTTTACGTGTTTACATACGTTAATAATAAATAAATAAATTAACAAATTAATTAATGAACATAATATATATTATTATTGCAGTAGTTGACCTTCACCTTGGCCAAGAAGGGAACCTTGCATTCTTTTTCCACTGTGGAATCTCCATAAATAAATAAATAAATACCATATCATTGTTTTAGGTAATTACATTATGTGAAAATAATATTTGTTTATTTTAGTGTGTATAATCTAGTTATGTGCCATTAAGACAAATAAGACTAATACACATCCTTAAATTTCTTTAATACAGAGAGATGACCAGTGCCCTTAATCCTCGCTACCGCCCCCGTCCAGGGATACTCGGACGAATGCCCTCATTCCTGCATGGTACTCTGTCGAAAAGCAGAATGTTGTTCAGGCATTGGCACAAGTGAGTAAGGCTGCTATTACCTGTGATGGGTGGACCAGTGTGGCACAGGACCATTATTTGACAGTCACTGTGCTGTTATTTTGCTCTTATTTATTATTAGTAGTTGTACTGTTTTACTTATTTATTGTTCAATTGTTTTGCTTTTGCAATAAAAAAAGACATTCTTTAACGTTGTTGTTTGCTCTTTATTTTAAAGAAGGTATCGGTTCTGGCACCGTTTTGGCACCGGTATCGTTTTAAAAGTATCGGTTTGGCACCGGTATCGGATAAATCTAAACGATACCCAACCCTACTCATAACACTGATGCACTGTTGGCATTGTTTAGCATATCGTATGTTCTTAGATGTTGGTAATGCACTCAGAATGTCACTTCTGCTCTTATCCCAGCTATTATGCAGGCAACCTAGCAATTATGAAACTCGTTCTATTAGCCTTGCAATTATGAATGCTTGAAACCTGCTCTATTCTCATCTTTATGTAACACAGTGATATATTGCTGTCTCCTTCAGTAAATGCACTCTTTGTAAGTCGCTTTGGGTAAAAGCGCCAAATGCCCTAAATGTAAATGTAAATGCAAATGTAAATTCTCTTCAACAAGAAGAAGAAGTTTGGGTTAGTCAAACGTTCTGGTTCCCCAAAGCCCACAGCTTCCTCACTCCGCCGCCCGAAGCCATCCTGGAGCAAGACACCCTTATTAATGTCTTCTATTGTGACATGAAACTGTCTTTGCCCCTTCCACTGCAATAATTGTACAACCATGGTCCGAGTTCTACGAGAATGCGACGAGAGCGAGGGGGGCTTTCCTTGTGTCTCTGCTGCACTGACTTTTTAGCGCAACTTTTTTTTGGACCTGTTTTGCTTTTGGTACGCCGTGGACAGTGGCGCCGTTAGCATTAAGGTACCTTATTAAGAGTGTCGTGTGGGTGGTGGGGCGGCGGGAGTGGGAGACATCAAAAGACTGCGCTTTAATAGAGGCTTTCTTTCATGTAATGACTGGAGGTATTATGTCACAGGGCTTTTAGTTGTCCCACATGTTGCATTACTGTGTTTATCTGTCTGTGTGTGTGTGTGTGTGTGTGTGTGTGTGTGTAGTTTATGGTTTATCTCACCGCCACGGGGGTGATGAGTGGGCGTCCGAGACAGAACACACAGCGAGAGTGAGAGAGAGAGAGAGAGAGAGAGAGAGAGAGAGAGAGAGAGAGAGAGAGAGAGAAGAAGAAGAGAGAGAGGAGAGAGAGAGAGAGAGACATCCAGCCCCCCCCCCATGGTGTAGTGCAGTGTGTGTACCAGATGAACACAAGGCACGGAACAATCCACCAGCACACTGTCATCTCAGCGGGGGGGCGTGATGTCTTTTCAGCAGGCTGGTGCATGAGGACAAGGGTCAAAAGTAGAGGCAGCGCGCGCACACACACACACACACACACCACACACACACACACACACGCACACACACAAATGCATGCACACACACACACACACACAAACGCATGCACACACACACACACAGCGACACACACACACACACAGACAATTACAGAAACACAGAAACACATACACACACACACACAGAAACACACACACACAGACAAATACAGAAACACACAAACACACACAGACACGCACACACACACAAACAGACGCACACACACACACACGTAGGAACCCCATTCATGTCTGCTGCACATGACAATCATAATGATCTATGATTGTAAGCTTATATAAATTTTGTGATTTTTGTGATCTCCATACTGCATCCTATTTATTCATGGAGCGCGAGCAGTGACTCGTACACACCACCTTCCGTGGTCGGGCTGATTTGGACCTCAAGCTGTATTTTCAAGTGTGCAGATGTTGTTTCTTCAGAGGAGGCTCCTATTGACGACTGCGGTGAATTGTATTGTCAGACATCTGCTGTTACACACAGCGGTTGAACGTCGCCGAGCGGCGGCTCTGAGCTCCGGCTCTATCCACAGACGCAGACGACTCACCGCTTCCGGGGGGGGGGGGGGGGGGAGCAGGTGGCGGTGGAAGCAGTACTCCTGGCCACCGTGTGCTATTTGACAGTGTTCATCATTAGCGCTGTGAATAAGCATCCCTTCAGACCGGCAGGCCGGCAGCCACTCTGGGTGCTGTTGTGCTCCCCCCCCCACACCCAAGAAGTAAATAAAGAAAGAAAGAAACGGAGTGGCACAAATGTTTTCACTGCGTTAATTACCGCTTGGGAAATACATCAGGAAAATAAAGACGATATTCGCCAGCCAGACGACTCTTCTGCGAGGCTTCGCTTGGGCACCTTGCGGGGGGGGGGGGGGGACGAAGCGAAGGAGATAGCAGAGCGGTAATTTGGCGGCCGAAGCAAAATGAGCACATTAGAAACATAACACAACGCATGGACGGCTTTCGAAGCGCGGGGGGAGATATTGGGCGAGAGAGGCAGGCACACCCAGCCGCAATGCTGTGATGCATATACTGTATATATTTGCTTTTAGAATAGGATAAAATATGGACAGTGATTACTCCACGGCTGACGCTGGAAAAGTGGCATTCATTTCATGGGAGAAGCAGGAAATAGTTGAACGTGTTTCAGAAGCCGCCTCCGCGTCGCCTTGACAACAACCCTGAACGGAGCACGGTCATGGGCAGAGGAATAGAGGGAGAGAGACACAGGAGAGGAGAGAGGAGAGAGAGAGCACGGAAGAAAGTGGAATGAAGAGAGATGTGCAGATGAGGGGGGGGAGGAGGGAGGAAGGAAGGAAGGGAGGAAGGGAGGAAGGGAGGAAGGGAGGAAGGGAGGAGAGAGGGGCGGAAGGAGCGAAGGCATGCAGGCATGAAAGAAAGAAGCGACAAAAAATAAATGGAGGTAGGCATGAAAGAAGACATCATTAATCATTAAGAAGGAGGAAGAAAGGGAGCAAGGCACGCAGGCGGGGGGGTAAGAGAGAGAGAGAGAGAGAGAGAGAGGAGAGAGAGAGAGAGAGAGAGAGAGGGAGAGGGACAGAGAGAGAGAGAGAGAGAGAGAGAGAGAGAGAGAGAGAGAGAGAGAGAGAGAGAGAGGAGAGAGAGAGAGACAGAGAGTTAAGAACTCAGGGTTCCCACAACTTCTGAAACATCACATTCAAAAGACTTTTGCAGGAACTTTTCAAGGACTTTCCAGGCCCCGGTTCCATCAAATTCAAGGACCAATCCGGGCCACCGCAGCAGCACACTTTGAGACACGGATTGAGGTTAATTTACTGTTATGACACTGGGAATGTGGATGATGATGACATACTGTATATAGCAGGCTTTACAGAGTCTCACAGACAACACAATTAAAGAGAGAGAGAGAGAGAGAGAGAGAGAGAGAGGCTTGAATGTGTGAACAATGAGCTGGAACCCATTTACTAACATTTACATTTACATTTAGGGCATTGGGCAGATGGTTTTATCCAAAGCGACTTACAATCAGTACAGTATTTGTTGAAGGAGACAGCAATATATCTCTGTGGTCCATAAAGATAAGAATAGAGTCGGTTTCAAGCATTCATAGTTGCGAGGCTAATAGAACGAGTTTCATAATTGCTAGGTTGCCTGCCTACCCATTATGTCTGTTTTCAAAAACTTTCCAGGTCTTGATTTTTACCCCCTGGAATTCACAAAGCTTGGATTTCCAACTCAAGCATTTCAAAAACCTGTGGAAACCCTGAAAATCAGACCGTGAAAAGAACAGTCAGACACACACCAAAACACCACACCACCCACCACCACCACACCCCACCACCACCACCACCACCACCCACCACCCCAACGTGCCACCACCCCCACCCCGGCCGTGTGTCAGGGTGCGTACCGTAGACGTAGAGGACGTAGTCGTCGTAGGCCTCGCCCACCGTGTTGGTGGCCACGCAGCGGTACGTGCCGTTGTACGACTTGTTGAGGTTCTCGATGTACAGGTCGCCGCCCGTGATGACGGCGTGGGACGGGACGTCGTCGTCCACCTTCACCCAGTTCACCCTCTGCGGCCTGGAGGAGACACAAGGACAAGTATGTGTGTGATGTGTTGGAACAGTCAAAGGCAGTATTGAATAGCGCCACTAGGGGGCGCACCTCATTCTATTCCACCTTATTTAGCGAAGTTTTGTCTTAGCCACTTCCGGCTATGTATATAAGAGAGAGAGCACGTTTTCTCTTCCGTGTGTACGATGTTAGAACCAGCTACTAGTGCATTATAGTATATAGTTTGTATGTTGGAGACCTGGCGTTCCGTTGAACCAACTTTAATAAACGGTGAAACTGTCTTGAAAGGTGTCGCCTGCTGTCTCTCCACTAAGCAGCTATCCCGGAGCACGCACCGAGCCTACACCCACCCTACCATCTACCTTGTTACCATTCCATTATACTTCCGGCGCCGTCTCGGGCGGCTGCCTGCCAGAGTTGCTTCTAGCGATCTTGTACTTTTTCTGCTTTTTTATCTACTTGTTTTAGAATTCTTGTTATTTCATCAGTAAGATAAGTTATTTGTACAGCCGAACAAGATGGCTCAGCGAGCTATTTCTCTGTTTTTAGTCGCTATTTTACATTTACTGTGCCCAGTAGAGAGAGATCAGCTGCTGAACCTCCGACTGTGTGTTGGGGGGGCGGCGGGAGACCCGACATCCCCAGGGAGCTGAGGAGGAGATACCGGGTCTGCAGGGCCGGGAGGAGAAGACGGCTAAAGAAGAGACGATATCAACCGTATAGCGACCGTCCATCGTCATGGGGATCTCTGGTGAACAAGATGGACGAGTTAACATCACTCACTAGGAGCGAGAGTGTGTTTCGGGAGGGCTCTGTTATGTGCTTCACGGAGACATGGCTGCATGACAATGTTCACTGTAGTGGACTGAGCCGGCTTTCAGCTGGTGCGGGCGGACAGGAGTTGCAACGAAAGCGGCAAGAAGAAAGGAGGGGGAGTCGCTGTGTATGTGAACAAAAGATGGTGCAAACCTGGACACATTACAGTGAAGGAACGTGTGTGCAGTCCGGACATCGAACTGCTGGCAGTGAATCTCCGTCCATACTACCTGCCCAGAGAGTTTACCCAGGCCATTGTTATTGTCGTCTACATTCCTCCCGCGGCTAACGTGTCGCGGGCTGCTGACGTCATCAACTCCATGGCTGCGCGTCGTTTGTGGACTGCAAAACCAGGGAAAATAAAACACTGGACCTGCTGTATGCCAATGTTAAGGAGGCATACAGCTCCACAGCTTCTCCCCCCTTCTGGGCAGATCAAATCACAACCTGGTCTACCTGAGGCCCCTCCATAAACCTGCAGTTCAGAGGCAACCAGTGGTCAACAGAACTGTACGGGGGTGGTCTCAGGACGCAGAGGAGACTCTCCAGGGCTGTTTTGAGCTGACAGACTGGGATGTTCTCTGTAATGGACATGGGCGGGACATAGACGGACTCACAGGTTGCATAACGGACTATGTACATTTTTGCACAGACTGTGTGATCCCGACTAAGACTGTGCACTGCTTCCCCAACAACAAACCCTGGGTGACATCAAGGCATCACTGAACAGGAAGAAAGCGGCCTTCAGGAGTGGAGACAAGGAGGAGATGAAGAAGGTGCAGAGAGAACTGAGGGAACAGATCACAGAGGGCAAGGAGAGCTACAGAAGAAAGCTCGAGAGGAAGCTCCAACAGAAGAACCTCAGGGAGGTGTGGAGTGGAATGAGAACCATCACTGGCCATGGAGCAAAGACCATCCAGGGAAGGGAGGGAAACCTGGATGAGGCCAATGAGTTAAACCTGTTCTTCAACAGGTTTGACGATGTGGCTCCTCTCCACCCTCCCCCCAGCTCCTCCGGTGACACTCTCCCGCCCCCCTCTCCCCCCCTCTCCTCTCCTCCCTCTCCTCTCTCCAGGGCCAATCACCATCATGGCGGAGGATGTGAGATGTGAACTCGGCAGACTACGCCCAGGCAAGGCCGCGGGGCCTGACGGCCTCAGCCCCAGAGTGCTCAAGGTGTGTGCGACTCAGCTGTGCGGCGTCTTCCGGCACATCTTCAACCTGAGCCTGAGCACGACGATCATCCCTGTCCTGTGGAAAACATCATGCCTGGTTCCTGTCCCCAAGAAAAGACACGCAAGCAGCCACAGTGACTACAGACCTGTGGCCTTGACCTCACATGTGATGAAGTCGCTGGAGAGGCTAGTCCTGAAGCACATCCGTGCACTAGTCGAACCATCACTGGACCCTCTGCAGTTCACCTACCAGCTCCGTATTGGAGTGGAAGACGCCATCATCTACCTGCTGCACAGGGCTTATTCTCACCTGGAGGAGGCAGGCAGCGTTGTGAGAGTCACATTCTTCGACTTCTCGAGCGCTTTCAACACCATAAAGCCTGCCCTACTTGGGACTAAGCTACTGGACATGCAGGTGGACGCTCCACTAGTGGCCTGGATTACGAACTACCTCACAGGTCGGCCACAGTATGTGAGGCTGCAGAGCAACATGTCGGACACTATAGTGAGCAACACAGGAGCACCTCAGGGGACAGTCCTGTCTCCCTTCCTGTTCACACTCTACACTTCCGACTTCAAATACAGCTCACAGTCCTGCCACCTGCAGACGTTTTCAGATGACTCTGCTATTGTGGGCTGTATCAGAAAGGGGCAGGAGTCCGAGTACAGGAGTGTGGTGGACAGTTTTGTGGAGTGGTGTGGACTAAACCACCTGCAACTCAACATCTCTAAGACGAAGGAGTTGGTGGTGGAAGCAACCTACTCACCCGAAACCGGTCAGCATCAGGGAGACCGAGGTGGACATTGTCGAGGACTATAAGGACCTGGGTGTTCACATGGACAATAAAATAAAATGGAGTCGCCTGTATTTCCTACAGAGACTGAGATCTTTCAACGTCTGCAAAACCATGCTGCAGGTGTTCTATCACTCTGTGGTGGCCAGCATCATCTTCTACGCTGTTGTGTGCTGGGGCAGCAGGGTGAAGGCAGCCGACACTAACAGACTCAATAAGCTCATCGGGAAAGTGGGCTCTGTCCTGGGAGTGGAATTGGAGTCTTTGGTAGAGGTCTCTGAGAGGAGGATGCTGAGTAAACTACTCAGTATTATGGACAACGCCTCCCATGCCCTGCACGCCACAATGGAGTCATACCAGAGCACCTTCAGCCGTAGACTGAGATTACCGAGGTGCACCACAGAACGACACAGGAGGCCCTTTCTGCCTGTGGCCATCAAACTCTATAACTCCTCCCCCCTCTGTGGGAAGGACAGTTGAAATATAAGACAATGAACACAGCATTATCATGTGCAATATTACCTTTCAACATCATGTGCACTTTTCTCAGTATTACGTGCAATATTAATATTACTATCATGTGCAATACTCTCAATATCATGTGCTATATTATTATATTAATATTATGAATATGTTATCTCTAAATATTACCTGCAATACTACCTCTCATCTCCTCTCATCATCGTGTGCAATATTCTTAATGTCATGTGCAATACCTCTTCTACATTACCTTTCAACATTATGTGCAATATTCTTAATACGTCCTCTTACCATTAGTATTATTATTATTATCATAACAGTTGTATTACACTTCAATTGTTTTCGCAGACTGAATACCATATCTTGACTATATAATTCTATATAATTTTATATTTCACCTATATTTTTATTCTACTAGGACTGTACATTTGTAAATCTGTTAGTTTATTTATATTATTTTGTTTATTTCTCTATTGTTTTACTGTATTGCTATGCAACCTGGCACAAGAATTTCCTTCGGGATTAATAAAGTTCTATCTTATCTTACAGTGTGTGTGTGTGTCAGTATTTAATGAGCAGATGAACTTTTATCCAAATGCCACCTGCAGGGAATTCAGATACAGGTCTTTCAGGCGCTGAAAGAAGGATAGATAGAAACATCCGATGGACCTTATCGGGGATCGAACCCAGTACCTTTTTCACTATGCAACACTATGCAACCTCTCCGATATACTATCAAGCTAGGCTGTGGCTATATATATATATACTGTATATACAGTATATATATATATAAACCTCATGTGTCAAAATATTGATCTCATTAAGTTCATTTGTCCGAGCTGTGTGCAGGACGTTTATTTTACCCGTCATTAAAGTGTGTCAAATGGTTTCTTTATGGTTTGTGTAAAAGTGTGGTTTTGTTGGGTTTTTATTTGCGCGACACCAGTTTTAAAAAGCATTGCATCACCGGGAGCAGGTATTTTGAACGTGGAGGCTGCTTTTCACTCCCGCCAAACCAGCACCGGGGGAACCGCATGCAAAGTGGACGCCAACTAAATTAGAACGAATACAAGACGTGAAACGATTCTGAATCTGCCTCAACGATACGCACAGAAAAACACACCCTGACACACGAGAAATATATACAATATTTATCCGCGAGAGAATAAAAACGATTTGATTCAAAGTATGAATACATCCAAGCGGACCCGTCATCATCTCGGACCTCATCTTTGTGTTTGACGTAAACATTTATGACACTTTGCAGGTTTTGTATCTATTTTTTAAATGAATCGGCCTCCACAGAACCAGCTCCATGCGACTGGCGACAGAGAAGGGAAAATAAACAACATTGCGAGGACCAAAACACCTCCATTTTGAAAAGGCAACCTTCCAGGACCACCGGTGGTGGCTGTTATTTCCCTCGAGAATGACTCTCCCCCATTCTCTCTCTCTCTCCCTCCCTCCCTCTCTGCCCTTCTCTCTCCCCCTCTTCTGTTGCCTCGCATTCTGGCGGTTTAACTCATTTTCCTCCATTTGAAATAGATCAGATGGGGAATGGAGGGAGAGTACATGAGAGAGGTAATTTAAAAAAGCCGATGAAAGCAACACAAAGAAAGAAAAGGGTTTCAAATGAGAATACAAAAAAAGTGGCTTGGGCCCACAAACCGCAACTGAAGGAAGGGGGAAAAGCCTAATATACAATGCAACATTTAATGGCTGGTGAGGGTAATTTTCAAAGGGAAGATTGGCTTGGAAAGAAGAATTCAGACACAAACACACACACAGGCACACGCACACACATCTGGGAGAGTGATAGACAAAGGAAAACGAGAGAAGGAAATCGTGGTGGTGCTGCTGGAAAGTGGTTTGTTTAGGGAGAGTGGGTTGGGGGGGGGGGGGGCGGGAAATAGCAACAAGGAAGTGTGCAGAAACATAGACAGACAGACACACACACAGAGAGAGACAGACAGACAGACAGATACACACACACACACA